>OZ057406.1:7663881-7776928 GCA_964056735.1 Allodiplogaster pararmata
CTTCACTGGCACGACAAAGACTTCAACTGTCTAATTAACCTCTTCACTGGCACGACAAAGACTTCAACTGTCTAATTAACCTCTTCACTGGCACGACAAAGACTTCAACTGTCTAATTAACCTCTTCACTGGCACGACAAAGACTTCAACTGTCTAATTAACCTCTTCACTGGCACGACAAAGACTTCAACTGTCTAATTAACCTCTTCACTGGCACGACAAAGACTTCAACTGTCTAATTAACCTCTTCACTGGCACGACAAAGACTTCAACTGTCTAATTAACCTCTTCACTGGCACGACAAAGACTTCAACTGTCTAATTAACCTCTTCACTGGCACGACAAAGACTTCAACTGTCTAATTAACCTCTTCACTGGCACGACAAAGACTTCAACTGTCTAATTAACCTCTTCACTGGCACGACAAAGACTTCAACTGTCTAATTAACCTCTTCACTGGCACGACAAAGACTTCAACTGTCTAATTAACCTCTTCACTGGCACGACAAAGACTTCAACTGTCTAATTAACCTCTTCACTGGCACGACAAAGACTTCAACTGTCTAATTAACCTCTTCACTGGCACGACAAAGACTTCAACTGTCTAATTAACCTCTTCACTGGCACGACAAAGACTTCAACTGTCTAATTAACCTCTTCACTGGCACGACAAAGACTTCAACTGTCTAATTAACCTCTTCACTGGCACGACAAAGACTTCAACTGTCTAATTAACCTCTTCACTGGCACGACAAAGACTTCAACTGTCTAATTAACCTCTTCACTGGCACGACAAAGACTTCAACTGTCTAATTAACCTCTTCACTGGCACGACAAAGACTTCAACTGTCTAATTAACCTCTTCACTGGCACGACAAAGACTTCAACTGTCTAATTAACCTCTTCACTGGCACGACAAAGACTTCAACTGTCTAATTAACCTCTTCACTGGCACGACAAAGACTTCAACTGTCTAATTAACCTCTTCACTGGCACGACAAAGACTTCAACTGTCTAATTAACCTCTTCACTGGCACGACAAAGACTTCAACTGTCTAATTAACCTCTTCACTGGCACGACAAAGACTTCAACTGTCTAATTAACCTCTTCACTGGCACGACAAAGACTTCAACTGTCTAATTAACCTCTTCACTGGCACGACAAAGACTTCAACTGTCTAATTAACCTCTTCACTGGCACGACAAAGACTTCAACTGTCTAATTAACCTCTTCACTGGCACGACAAAGACTTCAACTGTCTAATTAACCTCTTCACTGGCACGACAAAGACTTCAACTGTCTAATTAACCTCTTCACTGGCACGACAAAGACTTCAACTGTCTAATTAACCTCTTCACTGGCACGACAAAGACTTCAACTGTCTAATTAACCTCTTCACTGGCACGACAAAGACTTCAACTGTCTAATTAACCTCTTCACTGGCACGACAAAGACTTCAACTGTCTAATTAACCTCTTCACTGGCACGACAAAGACTTCAACTGTCTAATTAACCTCTTCACTGGCACGACAAAGACTTCAACTGTCTAATTAACCTCTTCACTGGCACGACAAAGACTTCAACTGTCTAATTAACCTCTTCACTGGCACGACAAAGACTTCAACTGTCTAATTAACCTCTTCACTGGCACGACAAAGACTTCAACTGTCTAATTAACCTCTTCACTGGCACGACAAAGACTTCAACTGTCTAATTAACCTCTTCACTGGCACGACAAAGACTTCAACTGTCTAATTAACCTCTTCACTGGCACGACAAAGACTTCAACTGTCTAATTAACCTCTTCACTGGCACGACAAAGACTTCAACTGTCTAATTAACCTCTTCACTGGCACGACAAAGACTTCAACTGTCTAATTAACCTCTTCACTGGCACGACAAAGACTTCAACTGTCTAATTAACCTCTTCACTGGCACGACAAAGACTTCAACTGTCTAATTAACCTCTTCACTGGCACGACAAAGACTTCAACTGTCTAATTAACCTCTTCACTGGCACGACAAAGACTTCAACTGTCTAATTAACCTCTTCACTGGCACGACAAAGACTTCAACTGTCTAATTAACCTCTTCACTGGCACGACAAAGACTTCAACTGTCTAATTAACCTCTTCACTGGCACGACAAAGACTTCAACTGTCTAATTAACCTCTTCACTGGCACGACAAAGACTTCAACTGTCTAATTAACCTCTTCACTCGCACGACAAAGACTTCAACTGTCTAATTAACCTCTTCACTGGCACGACAAAGACTTCAACTGTCTAATTAACCTCTTCACTGGCACGACAAAGACTTCAACTGTCTAATTAACCTCTTCACTGGCACGACAAAGACTTCAACTGTCTAATTAACCTCTTCACTGGCACGACAAAGACTTCAACTGTCTAATTAACCTCTTCACTGGCACGACAAAGACTTCAACTGTCTAATTAACCTCCACTCAAAAAATTATTAATCATTTTAACGGTCTGGAATTGTTAGAAAAACGTTGTTTGTCATTTTCAAGAATGGTTAAGCAAGTGAGATGAAAGCTTTGAAGAATTTTAACAAAGAAAGCTTCAAGTGCTGAAAGAGAAATCGAAAAGCACCGTTCTGTTTGTAAACAAAATGTATTACCATTTTAACAAATTATCATGAAACCAATAAATTCTAGTTTTATTCAGAATCAAAGTTTTCATTATTCCAAGAGTAAGTTTTAGAATTTTGGAGTGAACCTCTTTTTAGGAATAGAAACAAAAAATGAAAAATATCATAGTGATTTTGATTTTTTTCTGTACTAAAAATGGAGAAAAACTTCATTTAATTGGCTCGAGCCTTCTTTTCTATTATTAACTTATCACTACTTCCATATTCGAAAATTCGTATTCATCTACGCCGATGAGTTGTAAGTTCTGATTCAAAAAAAGCAACTTTGAAAAGCTATGAATATATTCGTTTGAATATTGAATATTTAAGTAACACATGAATTGTGTGATTTTCTAGTTATTCAGTATAAAGGGTAACCAAAATTGGTTACGAACCCACTAAAATTTTTGGTGAAAAATTTTGAATTTTTTTGGTTTTTGTCAACTTTGATTTTTTGAGGCAATTTTTTTTGGAAATAAAAAAAAACCAAAAATCAAAAAACCGACAACCAAAAAAGCCCAGCCATGGTTAAGATCTCTTTATATTCAATCGATAACCAGCTTTTTCTCTAAATGGGACATGTTCAGCTACGACGTTGCCACGAAATGCGGTAACCACAGCGACAGCTTTGATGTCTTTGAAAAGCCCTCAAGGTAATTTATATTTCTTTTTTTATTCTTCTAATTCCAACACCATCACATAAATATCATTTTTGGTATCTCATCATTTATTTATCTTTCTCTTCATCGAGAGAATGAGAGAGTAAGAAATCGAGCGAGAGAGAGAGAGAAAGCGAGAGAGAGAGAGAGAGAGATAAATAAACAGTAGGAACATGCCTAGCTAGTTTCCACTCTCGAGGTCCACGTTAAGCGTTCTAGGTACATGGTAGTTCATCGAATGTGTCATATTACCCTGTTGTTGTTGTAGATTGCCCGCCGTAGGTCTCCGGCTGGGTAGACGAAGTCTTCTTTGACATGACTCAGAAAAAAAATTACATCATTTATCTAATTACATTTATTTCTCTTTCTCTCTCGTGGTTTATTTGTTTGTTTTTTTCCCCTTCATTTTGATATTGATATTGATATTGATATTCTTTATCGCTTATTGATATTTATATTGATATATTGATATTTATTTTTTTTATTTTTTTTTATTTTTTTTTGAGAGAGAAAGGAATCACTGGTATAAGAACTTTACAACAGACGGGCTATTCCACAAATCTATGCTTCTTAAAAGTGTGTGGTCACAGCGACACGAGAATAAATGACTAATTGCATGTGGCTCTTCTAAACATTTTGGGCAAAGAGGTGATAGGGCAGCTCCTATTCTGTGTAGGTAGCTGTTAAGGGAACTTGCATAGCCACTACGTAGTTGCGATAATGTTATTTGTTGTTCCCTGGGAAGTTGATTCGTTGATTTATGGATTCTGGGAGGTTTCTTACCTAGAACTGGGTTAGGGGAGCAGGAGCTAATGAAATTTCTCACAGTCTCAGTATGTATTCTTTTAAGTGCGGCTTTCTGATCACTCTCTACTAACATCAGTTCTAAGTCCTTGGCATGTTTACGTATAGTTCTAGGTGGTTTGGGTTCCATGCATCGAGGATGGGAGGGGTGGTTTGGGAGGAGTCTTGCTCTTGCGACGAATTGCTTGGTAAGCATCGAGTTGTGCTCCTTTGTGGGTAACATTTCGCTTTCAAGAGCTAAGTGCTCTGTGCCGGCCATTGCTAAGTTTCCTGTTGCTATCCGAATTGCTTTATTTTGGTTTGCCTGTAGTTTTTTCCAGTTCGTCTCGGCCAATTGAGGGGAGTAAATTGGTGCGGCGTAGTTGAGAACGGATCTGGTCATTGTTTTGTAGGTTGCAAGAAGGGTGTTTTTCTGTTGGCCCCATGTTCTTCCTCCGAGGGCACGTAGTATATTCAGTCTTTTGGCCGTTCTCTGTTTAAGGTCTTCTGCGTGTTGTCGAAAGGTACCGAGTTGGTCTAAGACGACACCGAGTATTTTGAGTGTTTTAGTTGTCATATTACCCTCATGAAGTTTGGTATATCATGAATCTGTTCGGAGATAGTTTTGCACAGTAAGTGGAAAATATTGCAAGTTTGTGATTAAAACAAAGAAATTGTAGAAAAAATTTGCATTTTAACATAAGAAAATTTCAGAATGCAAAAAGTTTATCAGTGGGTTTTTGAGAAAGCGCAAAGATTCTAGCCGCAGTGTTATTTTGTGGAAAACTGCGGATTTTTTATCGGTGAAGTTTTCTCTGATGCCTTTCAGGCCCCCCTCCTCAACCACCGCCTCGTCCAAACAACCGAAGTCATGCTCGCAGTGCCAGTCTGGATCTCAAGACAATGACTGCCGTTCAAAGCATGTCAGTCATTTCTGCTTGCGATTCTACAGAAAACGACCACACATCAGAGTTGATGTCGTGAAAAATAGGCAAGCGAATTCGAGTCTTCATTGCATTTCTTTTTTTCCCTATATCTGCCTTTTATCTCCAATTCGCTTCACATCATTTCAGGCCTCCAAGTAGAATGAGCGGTTGTTTCCCATTCTGCAGAATTAGGTTCATGTGAGGGGACAAGTATTAACTGCTCCTTTCTCGCACCTTCTGTTTCTTCTCTACATTATTTTGCTCTCTCTGTCTCTTTCCTTCTTTTTCTTTCTCTTTTATCTGTTTCTGATCTCCCGTCCTCCACGCCTATTCTCTTTCTCTCCCTCTTCTTCTCTTTCTATTGCTTGGCGTTACATCTTTCCCAAACTTTGACAGCTAAGCTTTTCTCATTATAAATGTTTAGTAAACTTGTGCTGCAGACCCTTCTGCCAGTCATCATCAATGGCAGAGTCGGCTACAGATGGCTCGCAGCAATTGGAGATGCCACGACCTGTGTCCTCTTCCGGTCATGTCTCTCTCTACACAGCTACCCAACAGGTGGGCGGTCTGTTCCTTAACAACCACCAAAGAAGCGTGCATATTAACAAGAATAGTCATTAGATAAGGACAGACTTGGCAGAAAGACCGGCAAAATTGCGCTAAAATATAAGAAACATCTACAAATATAGAATTCTTAACATTTTTGCAGGTGGTACAGCAGCAGCCGGTGTTACCAGCTCGACCATTGCCGGGTGAGTATTACATTTTGGTTCAATCTAGACGGTATTCTTTTTTCTCGTGCTTAGGTCACATAGAACCGTCGGAAATTGAGAGACAAGTGAGCTCGTTCAAGTAATGGACGTATAACTGTAGTCATAGGGGTAAAATAATCAATAATGAAAGGTCTAGAACTCTTTTATTGAGGAATCTATTTCTCCTTGCGCCTTTTCAATATTCAGGACTCTGCATAGAATGTTTTTCTATTTTCGAGAGATGCACAGGAAAGTTTATTTACTCAATTAGACCACCTGTTTGTATTCCACAATTCGAACTATCTATGAGTTGATAATATATTTAATTTTAACTATATAGACTAATTTTTAAAAAAATGTTTCGCGAAATTTCGAATACATTATTGTAAAACAAATTTGAGGCTATGCGACTCCTTTCGCAACTGTAGCGACAACAGTTGCCATCCCCACAGCAGGTTCGATTCACCTTCCTTTTTTTGCAAATTTGTTAAAACAATGAGCGTGCGATGAACAAGGGATAAATTGTCATGTCCGACCCTCCGTCGGCAGGCGTCTGTTTTTTATCACGAAAGGGAACCTTATTTAGTCAATTAATTGGGTTTTCTTCTTGTCCAGAAAATATATCATTCTAAAATAGCTTTTAAAAGCAGAGCTCACGGTTTTAATTACTAACACTGAAATAAAAATCTTTTGAGGCTCCCTTCTCTTGAAATATCAACACAGAAAACTTTACTCAAAAAGTAGCTAAAAAGTTGAAAAGTCTAAAAAGAACTTTGTCGAAAATTTGCACCTTGACTCTCGTCTTCACTTATTGAGGACGGAGAAGCTGAGAGTGAAAAGAACCCTTTATTAAAATTCTCTGTAGACTACACCATCGTTTTGAAACTGGCCAATCAAGCCAGTTATGGAAGTTCCAGTAGATCTTCGTGAGCAAAAAATTGTCAATCCTTTGTCTACAACGCCTTAAAACCAAACTGATAAAAATTCTGACTGGATATTGAAGTCCAAAAAGTAATTTGACATCCAAAAAGTGATCTGTTAAAATTTTAAATTCCATTAATTGGAAATCAAAAATTGCCTCCGACTCATCAGAGTGTTTTAGAACTTTTTCCACATTTGATTAGATTTTTAAATTCTTTATGTAGAAGCTTTTGTTGGTAAGTTTGTTAAAATTCTGGATTCACTGCGAAACCTGTTTTCGAACTTTTCATTTCAAAAATTGATGGAGATGTGTACATCACGTACATCATTGGTGTGGAAAGGTAAGAGTTAATGCCTTAGTGCAATTTTAAAAGCAAACTTCTTACGAACTTATGTTGAAAACTTTTATCAACATAATAAACTTTTTCTCATCAGTTTAGTTCTAAGTTTTTACGATTCAGGATTGGTATTTCATGTTGTTTTCTTGCCATTAATAATGATAATTTTAATCATAGCATATAATCTTTTCAGTAGGACGCTTTTTAGGATTGCGCCTTTTATGAACTTTTTCATAGATTCATCTCCAGATTCCGTCTGAAATTTTCAAAACCATTTCTTGCGTTTAATGAATGCCATAAATTTTTATTGAATCAGTTCAAGTTCAAATATTTTCAACAGAAACCAATCGGGGTAATTTGGATTTTTTTGGAAAGTTTTTTCTCTCTATCATCAATGGTTTTTTTCAAAAAAATTCTCCACCCGCGGGTGTCCGTTTGAGAAATTATACACCGACGGCGGGTGTCTGTGCAGTTTTCCGACCCACTAAAAACCTCTGGCGATGAAAATAATGAAATGCCTCAGAACCAGAAAATTTGTTTTTTCTTTATATTGCTGGAAAATTGGGAAAAGATTAAACCCAAAGGGTGAGTTATAGAAACACTCTGGTGTAGAAAACCTATTTTAACAGCTGACTGGAGATGAGCATTAAGAGTCTATATGTAGATGTGGCAAAAGTCCGGGTGTAGCGTAGTTTGCGCGACTATTAGGCGGAGAGTCTCAAGTTCAACCCCCTACCCCATACAGATCCAATCAAATCAAGGGGGTTAATGAATGTTGGTAGTGCTCTGGCACAAATATGTCTCTCCCCACTGCTACTTCGCACAGAAAGGGTCTGTCCCGCATCTCAGAGGAGCGTGTACCCTGCCGCAAGGCGGGAACGAGTGCTTGTAAGCTTATATAGATAGGACAGGCTCGACTTACTCATTCAACATTCAAGGGTATCGAACTTAGGCCTGATTGTTGTAATAGCACAGCAAGGGTCACTTGCAAAAAAGCTATTCGAGCGGGAAATTTTGGAATAATTAGAAGTGAGCTAGAGAGAAATGGAAGAGAAAGGAGAGCTACTCATCATTCTTGACTTCCTTGATCAAAGAACTGTCGTTTCTCGAAATTGTTCACAGTGCTGGTAACTCATGATTGATATTGTTATTATTGTATTTTTTCACTCAATTGATCGTACGTTTACCATGTTGTCTTTGAGGTCCCTCGTCGTCTACCGCTCTAGTCTCCCCGCCAGTCGCACCGCGGAAGCGAAGTGTGGAGACGCAGACATCAGAAGAGTTCATCACAAAAGAGGATATAGAACAGTTCATCAAAGAGTTGTGTCAGTCAGAAATAGAAGTATCGAATACGTGAAGTTTTGTGTTGAGAGCTCTTTCAAAGTGGAACTACTCGAAAAATGAATGAACAAGCTATGTTAATTATTATACTGAACAATAATTTTTTTTGAATAACTTTAGAAAAAATCGTTCTTTCCTATAAATTATGACCCTCTTATAAGGTAAAATTGCCCAAGATCCGCCGAAAAAACCATTTTCTCGCCAAGACTTTTTTGAATTTTACAGTGTCAAAAAAGGATGACTTGTTGGGAAGGGAGACAATGTCACTGAATGATTTGATGGAAGGAGTGAAAGGGACAGAGAAGTGGAAGGCCCGCTGTCATGGTCAGTTCAATCTGTCAATCACACTTCGCGTGCTCTTGTCAACAAATGAAATAACAACCGCTCTTTTGAGTTAAGTGGATAGAAAAGTGAATATTGAGCGAGTCTTTACAGTTCTGACTTTTAAAAAAATGTATTGCTCGATCTTTTCTCTGCTGATATCGATTCGCTCATTTCTCTTCAATATGTATAGGCCCCGCGTTCTAATAGTGTTGGGTTTTTTCTCGATTTTGAGCGTGCAGGGACCTACATATGTTGTAATCATTGTTCGAAAAGTCTAATCATAAAACAAGACAGTGTGGAGCTTTGATGATTTAAATATTAGACTGCAATCTAAATATCGAGCCTCTGAAGAGTTTAATTTTTAAAATATGCGAAAAAGTCATCTGACAAGAGTCAGCTGAAGCGGGTAGCTTTCAAATTGTATTATCTCCAGCTCATGCTTAAGAGAAAGGAAGGATGGGGAGAAGGCTTCCTCATCTAATGGTCGCAGAATCTACTTTAGAATCAATGTTCGGTTTAATTTTCACAAGAGGAAATAAAAAAGTGTCCCGAAACGTAAAGAGTTCCTTTCAGGACTCCGGAAACAGAATTCGGAGCTTGAGCAAGAGAGAATGAGATTAGCACAAGTGAGGATTCAGTTGGAACTCCGACTCCAGGAATTGCAAGGAGTCGATCTCAAACCAACTCCCAAACCGACTCAATTATGAGAATACACCAAGAAGGTTTATAGCATAGTTCACCAAGAGTTGAAAAACATTTTTCGACTCAATCTTTCTTCATAAAAGCGTTGAATTTATTTGTGTCGGAGTGTTTTTTACGACCCGACATTGTCGACAGCCAGTATTGCGACACGACAATGTCGACAGCCGGTATTGCGACACGACAATGTCGACAGCCAGTATTGCGACACGACATTGTCGACAGCCAGTATTGCGACACGAGACAGACAGTATTAAATGAGATTCACTAGAGATTTGTTCAAAGAAAATGAGAATGCATCAATTTTGTTCTTTCATAACTGTTCGTAGTCCATTTGTTCCTACCACGACAATTCAATCATGATCTTTTTCAATGCGTGTTTTGTTTCACTAATAATTTTATGATGAAATTATCAAAAGAAACTGTGATATCACGAAATTTTCGAGATTTTCTGAAGTTTGGGTATGAATTCCAAATAAAGTAAGGACAAAATTTTTTTGCGAAGCATGAAAATAGAGTAAATCACATTAAGCAATAATAAAACAGTTTTTTTCTCAAATATTCACTGACTAGATTTAGTGTAACCTAGAAGGGGTTGAAGAAGAGATTTAGTGTAACCTAGAAGGGGTTGAAGAAGAGATTTAGTGTAATCTAGAAGGGGTTGAAGAAGAGATTTAGTGTAACCTAGAAGGGGTTGAAGAAGAGATTCAGTGTAACCTAGAAGGGGTTGAAGAAGAGATTTAGTGTAACCTAGAAGGGGTTGAAGAAGAGATTCAGTGTAACCTAGAAGGGGTTGAAGAAGAGATTTAGTGTAACCTAGAAGGGGTTGAAGAAGAGATTTAGTGTAACCTAGAAGGGGTTGAAGAAGAGATTTAGTGTAACCTAGAAGGGGTTGAAGAAGAGATTTAGTGTAACCTAGAAGGGGTTGAAGAAGAGATTTAGTGTAACCTAGAAGGGGTTGAAGAAGAGATTTAGTGTAACCTAGAAGGGGTTGAAGAAGAGATTTAGTGTAAACTAGAAGGGGTTGAAGAAGAGATTTAGTGTAACCTAGAAGGGGTTGAAGAAGAGATTTAGTGTAACCTAGAAGGGGTTGAAGAAGAGATTTAGTGTAACCTAGAAGGGGTTGAAGAAGAAGTGTGAAGTAGAGTGGAATTTAGGAAATCATTTTATAGTTTGTGCTGATTGAAGTGCATTGAAGGATTATTCGGAAGACAAAACAATATTTGCTGTGTCATGCGCTGTTGAAGAACAATAAGTTTAACTTTATCAGAGCATCGTCAGAGAGATTAATATGCTCTGATAAAGCAAAACGTTCGAACTCTTATTGTTCTTCAACGGTGCCTTTAACAAGACGCGACGCAGCGAATGAGGACCTTTTATTTACCGCAAGGTAGAAAGGTTTTTCTCCATCCCGGCTAGTATGTGTTAAAAGATTCTTCACTCGCTCGCCTCTTTAATCACCCAACATGCTGGTATTGTTGACTACTGCTCGTTATATATGTACATTACTGATTCAGACAGTGTAAGAAACGTTCAGGTGATCGATTTAGATGTCATTTGCAAGTACATATTATAAATCAGATGTCATTTGCAAGTACATATTATAAATCAGATGTCATTTGCAAGTACATATTATAAATCCGGTGATTTACGCTGTTATCTTCGCTCAATAATTCGCTTAGAAGATGCATAATTACATAGAATTCTTGTTTCTTTATTCTCGTGTTCCTTGTATATTAAATAACAGGTAGAGTGAAGCAGTCATCGTGGAAAATGTGTATTGAGAGTTAATGTTTTACAGATTAGCACTCGTATAATGAGTTCTCTTGGATGTTATTTATTCTCTAGATCCAAAATTTAGTGTTATGAATCAACAGAATATAGTTCAATTCGATAGAATAATGTTGCACTTCAGTACTTCTTTCCCTTGAGGTATCGTAAATTGGAAACGCCTGCTCAAACGAGTATAATTCAAGAAGTAGAGACGAGCTAGCTGGCTTCAAAATGCTCATGCGTGCGTTGTCTCAACTTATGTGCACATTTTTTTATTGCTTGTTATAGCCCACTTTTTTTTAAAGAGTATTCAATTTTAAAATTATGTATTCAACATTTTGTGAATTGTGAAAATATGTATTTTGCTAAATTCTTGGATACTTAAAATTGGTGATATTGAAAATGGAAAAACATAGATAGAGAATAGTTGAGGCTAACATTGTTTGCATGATGAGTCAGATAAAAAACTATCGTGCTTCTATCTTGTAAAAAAGTAAGGCATTGAAAAAACGCTTAAAGGTAGCAACACATTTTCCAAGCAGTGATACCTCAAAAGGACAAAAGTTCTCCTAGTTTTGGAAAGATGTTTGAAGAAGAAAAAACATAGTTTTGGGTAACAATATAAGATGAAAAATGCTTGAGTTGAAAGCCCACAAGCAGAGCAGTAGGAGAGAGAGTATAGCACAAAAATACAGCAGACGATCAGAGCAACTCTGCACTGCCTGACGTTCTCGCCTCACCTAGATCGCAAAAAAAGCCAATATTTCTAAGGGGAAATAATAAATGTCAACTTTTTTTAGTGAAACGTTTACCTATTTTGTCAAAACACGTCTACCTATTTTCGTGAAACGTCTACCTATTTAAGTGAAACGTCTACCTATTTTTACAAACATGTCTGTCTATTTTGACAAACACGTCTAATGAGATCCGCTCTGATGAGCAATTTTTGCCAAATTTTATTTTTTACATCAGAAAATTATTTTTACTTTAAAAAAAACGCTTAGGCTTTGTAAAAAGTTGGCTTTAATCTACTTTAGCCGTCCAAAGATTTTTTCTCAGAAGGAGATTTTATTCATTAAAACTCCCTTTCTCCTTAGGGCCCCCCTTTCTCCTTAGGGCCCCCCTTCCCCCCTTTAGGGCCCCCCCTTCCCCCTCCCCCTCCCCCCCCTAGGGCCCCTACCCCCCTTGCTTAGGTAGGGCCCTCTTCCTCCCCCCTTCCCCCTTTAGGCCCCCCCCCTCCCTTCCCTGCTTAGGTAAACCCCCCTCCCCCTTTCCTTTCCTCAAAATTAATAGAGATAATTTAAAAAGAAAGACAAAGAAACAGAACAAGTAAGAAAAAAGAAAGAGAAAAAATAAGAAAGAGACAAGTTTGTAAAAATAGGTAGACGTGTTTGTCAAAATAGGTAGACATGTTTGTCAAAATAGGTAGACGTTTCACTAAAATAGGTAGACGTTTCACGAAAATAGGTAGACGTTGCACGAATTTAGGCTGACGTTTTTCAAATTAGGTAGACGTGAAATTGTCGTCCTATTTCTAATCTTATGATTTATGAGTCAGCCCGCAGCTACAGTCGAGATGACCTACGCGCCACCAACCAACTGGAAAGAAATTCGACAGGAATTAGGTAGCTTCAATTTTCTTTTTTAAAACAGGGTTTCCTCTAATTGTTGGTATTTTTGAGTAATATAACTTATTTGTTAACGGAAGCACTCTTTTTTTCGCTGACTCAGGAGCATATTTGTCATCAAAATAAGAGTAAAAGAATTATCTGAATATGCAGTGGTAGAGTTTATGTAATCAATTAATTAACGACCGAATAAAAGCTTGTCCGAGATGGAAACCATTCTTAAGATATCGAACCTATTCTCTCTATTCATCTCTCTTTCTCTCTCTATTTCTTTCTATCTCTCTTTCTCTCTCTATTTCTTTCTATCTCTCTTTCTCTCTCTGTTTCTTTCTATCTCTCTTTCTCTCTCTATTTCTTTCTATCTCTCTTTCTCTCTCTATTTCTTTCTATCTATCTTTCTCTCTCTTTTTCTTTCTATGTATCTTTCTCTCTCTGTCTGTCTTTCTGTTATCAAGAGTCTCACCACCACCCAACCGAGGTAATATTGCGATCCCATTGTACTTGATTAAGATTAACTCAAGACCTCGTATGAATCAAATTACGTAGTGTAAAAATATTATTTTCTGTGATACATGATGTAAAAGTGTACCATAACTATCAGAAAATTAAAATTTTGTTAACGAGATAAAAGCAAATAATGTAGCATAAAAGTATTATGCCTGACAAAAAAGAAAATCAATTTAGTTCAAACGCCTCATTTCGATTTCAATGACTAGAAGCGCCAAAATTCAAACATCTTACTGTTATTTTGATGGGACGATACTGCTTCAAGGTGTCTAATTTCTGCTAGAAGCCGGATTTTATCTTCTCGAGCAGATGGAGCTTAAGAAAGTAGATAGTCGACCGCTCTAGACCATGTGAACACGAGCGAAAAAGCATGGAGGTGAGAAAAACATGAGATTATTTTTAATGAATAAAGACTGCTTTGCAGTAAAAGGACGCTTCCGATTCCTCAGAGTTCCGCGGTACTCACCATATCCTCCTAGTGAGGAGAGTGTTAGTTATTCCTTACTCACCATATCCTCCTAGTGAGGAGAGTGTTAGTTATTCCTTACTCAGCATATCCTCCTAGTGAGGAGAGTGTTAGTTATTCCTTACTCACCATATCCTCCTAGTGAGGAGAGTGTTAGTTATTCCTTACTCACCATATCCTCCTAGTGAGGAGAGTGTTAGTTATTCCTTGCTCACCATATCCTCCTAGTGAGGAGGGTGTTAGTTATTCCTTACTCACCATATCCTCCTAGTGAGGAGAGTGTTAGTTATTCCTTACTCACCATATCCTCCTAGTGAGGAGAGTGTTAGTTATTCCTTACTCACCATATCCTCCTAGTGACGAGAGAGTTATGCCTTACTCACCATATCCTCCTAGTGAGGAGAGTGTTAGTTATGCCTTACTCACCATATCCTCCTAGTGAGGAGAGTGTTAGTTATTCCTTACTCACCATATCCTCCTAGTGAGGAGAGTGTTAGTTATTCCTTACTCACCATATCCTCCTAGTGAGGAGAGTGTTAGTTATTCCTTACTCACCATATCCTCCTAGTGAGGAGAGTGTTAGTTATTCCTTACTCACCATATCCTCCTAGTGAGGAGAGTGTTAGTTATTCCTTACTCACCATATCCTCCTAGTGAGGAGAGTGTTAGTTATTCCTTACTCACCATATCCTCCTAGTGAGGAGAGTGTTAGTTATTCCTTACTCACCATATCCTCCTAGTGAGGAGAGTGTTAGTTATTCCTTACTCACCATATCCTCCTAGTGAGGAGAGTGTTAGTTATTCCTTACTCACCATATCCTCCTAGTGAGGAGAGTGTTAGTTATTCCTTACTCACCATATCCTCCTAGTGAGGAGAGTGTTAGTTATTCCTTACTCACCATATTCTCCTAGTGAGGAGAGTGTTAGTTATTCCTTACTCACCATATCCTCCTAGTGAGGAGAGTGTTAGTTATTCCTTACTCACCATATCCTCCTAGTGAGGAAAGTGTTAGTTATTCCTTACTCACCATATCCTTCTAGTGAGTAAAGTGTTAGTTATTCCTTACTCACCATATCCTCCTAGTGAGGAGAGTGTTAGTTATTCCTTACTCACCATATCCTCCTAGTGAGGAGAGTGTTAGTTATTCCTTACTCACCATATCCTCCTAGTGAGGAAAATGTTAGTTATTCCTTACTCACCATATCCTCCTAGTGAGGAGATTGTTAGTTATTCCTCACTCACCATATCCTCCTAGTGAGGAGAGTTGTTGTTGTTGTTGCCGGCAAACGTCTCGCGTCGAAGAGAGTTGGCAATGGAGGGCCGCTCTCTCCCTCTCTCTCTCCTCTCTTTTTTTAAATATTTTTTAAATACATCTCTTCTTCTTTCCTTCACAATAGTCTCAGAAATGAGGCTACTTCTTTTGGTTTCATCCAGAGATCTTCCAACGTGAGTCTTGTTGGACGTCTAGCGCATTTGAAGAGATGGGCCACGTCGTGAGGTCCTTTGAGACAGTCTGGGCAGTAGTCAGGTATCGAGTCATCGATCCGGTGTAAGTAGTGGTTGGTGTACCTGCTGTAGCCTGAGCGAAGTTGGCTCAGCGTGCAGCGGGCGTTTCTCGAGAGGTCCACTTCTTCTTCATTTATGTCCGGTGGTGGTCGGCCGCCCAGTATGACTGGACCTTGGATGGTTTCCTTTTCTTCTGAGACCATGTTTGTGTGGACTCGGTTGGCGACGTTTTTCCCGTTGTTCTTCTCTGCTGTTTCCGACAGGGCTCTTTCAACAGTGCTTCTGCATGCGATGTAAAGATCAGCTTTCATGTTGCGTGGTGGGGGTCCTTGGAGAAATAATCCGTGATGGAAGTGAGTTTGGCTCAAGGTCCTTGCCAAGTATTGGGCTGATAGCATGTGAAGGTGCGATTTCGATCTCATAACTTTAGCTTCAGCATGTATGTGGTCGACGCTGGCCATTTGATGGTTTCCTGTTACGATACGCAGGCCATTGTTCTGTCCTCTTTGAATTTTGGTATGTGCTGAGGAGGAGAGAAATCTGGCCCAGGCTGGAGCTGCGTAGCTGTATATGGATTGGCAAATGGCTTTGTACGTGAGACGGAGTGTCTCCTTTTGGTTGCCCCATGTACTGCCGGCTAGCGCCTTCAGTACATTGTTACGTTGCGACATTCGGCCTGCTATGTCTTTCGCATGATGACTGAATGTGAACATAGAATCATATGTAACTCCAAGGATTTTGGCGGTATTCACGGTGGGTACGCTCTGACCTCCGATCGAGACATCTAGGATAGTCTTGTACTCTTTGCTGTAAGGTGTGAAGAGTAGAAGCTGGCTTTTGGCAGGAGAAATAGATAGTCCACGATCGTGGATGAACTTTTCGATGTGTGGGAGACCGGATCGTATGTGTAGCGAGGCAGTGGAAATGCTCGGATCTGACGCCCATAGCGTTATATCATCAGCATAAGAGACGATTTTGATGTTTGGATCGTTCGGAAGATCGCTTAGATATAAATTGAAAAGAAGCGGTGAGAGTGCGCTGCCTTGAGGGACTCCGCTTCTGATCAGGGATGAGCTTGAGAGGACGTCGCGAAAGGATGTACGGCTCGTTCGTCCTCTGAGGTACGATGCTAGCCATTTCTTTGCGAAGTTTGGGGCGTCGGTTTGTAGGACGAGATCTATGAGTACCGCTATGTCTATGCTGTCGAAGGCCTTTGACATGTCGATTGCCAACATCACTGTACGTTTAGCTGGTCTCTTCGCGTTAAAGCCTGCAGCTACGTCTTTTGAAAGAGTGAGGAGGGCAGAGGTGGTGGATCTTCCTGTGGTGAATCCATGCTGGTGCTCAGCTACTCTTACGTACGGCTTGAGTTCTTCCAACAGAAGTCGTTCTATGATTTTCGCCATCGGTGAGAGTAAGGAGATCGGTCGGTATCCTGGTCCATCCGTTGCCTCTTTTCCTGCTTTCAGGAGTGGGAGAGTGACTGAAGATTTCCAAATCATGGGAATTCTGCCAGAGCTGAGGGAGTCGTTGATGAGCTTTGTGAGGGCGGCTATACCTCTGTTCCCGAGATAATGGAAGAGTATTGGAGCGAGTCCGTCCGGTCCGAGGGCTGTTGATTTCTTTGTCTTCTTAATAGCTGATTTCACTGCGGCCTCTGAGTACTCGACAAAATCTTTAGCGTGTATGTTGTGAACTTTCTTCATGGTTTTCCGATTTTCCTTTTTTGTTTTGTAGTCGACTGGGCGTGTGAAGCGTTTGTTGAACTGGTTCGCGATTTCGAAGGAGGATGTGAGGGGTCTTTTCCCGAAGTCGATGGCGCAGTTTGGTGGGGGACGTCCTTTATCATTCAACATCTTGATCGTTTTCCACAGTTTCTTGCTGTCTAGTTTGGGATCAAAGGTCTCCATGAAGTTTCTCCAGATGTCCCTTTTGTTTCTGTCCGTGGCTCGTCTGATGTTCATGTTGAGAGTGCTGATGTCTTGGCTTGATGGGTCTGATTCTCGTAAAGCGTCTCGTTTGGTCATCCAATCTCGGATTTCTGGTGTTAAGGCAACGTTTCTCTTCTTGATGCGACCGCGTGGGATTGAGCTGGCGGCTGCAGATAACAGGATCTTCCGGAAGAAGGGCTCAGCTTGGGCGGCGGGGAGGTCGGGAAGAGGTGTCGTGGATAACTTTTCTTCGACGAGCTGTTCAAAGATTTTCCAGTTCGCTTTTCCAAAGTTGGTGAAGGAGACTTTCCTGTGCGTGCGGATGTAGTTGGAACCCTCAAGGACGATTACGATGGGTAGATGGTCGGAGCTTCCAGATGGTATTGTTTTCCATGAGACTTGAGAAAGTAAGTCCAGCGAACAAATGGAGATGTCTGGAGAAGATGGTCTTCCGTTGACTGGTACTCTGGTAGGCGTGTCACGGTTTACTGCGGCGTGTTCTGAAGCATCGATCGTTTCTGCGATGTGAGAGCCTCTGCTGTCTGAAGATTTGGAGAACCATGCGGCATCATGAGCGTTAAGATCACCGAGTATGATGGATTTCTCGCGATTGTGTAAGAACGGAGTGAGGTCGGGCGTGTAACCAGTGGTGCAAGAGCTCGTCGGTGGTATGTATATGTTGGTAACATCGAGCGACTTCCCATCGGCATCGAATATGCGGACGGTGAGAGATTCCAAATGTGTGTCGGTCGGAGAGGGCATTACAGTGTAGGACAGCGATTCGCTGATTCCGGTAATAAAACCGCCTCCGGAGTTCTTCTCACGATCTTTTCTTACGATAGTGTATCCAGGAATTTGTGGACATTTGGAACGGTTCGTTAGCTTAGTTTCTTGGATGAGAAATAGATCGACTTTCAGACGAGTGACGAGTTCATGGAGTTCCGTCGTTTTACCAGAGAAGCCATTGCAGTTGTATTGCAAAATCTTGAGGTTCCTGCTGTTGGACGTGGGGTCAGAGGAGAGAGTTTGCCTGGTGTTCGTGGTCGTCAGCGGAGTCGTTGATGTTATGCATGACGGGCAGCGGTATTCGACTTGGATGTATTCTTTGAGTGAGGAGAGGCCACTGCATGTCGATTTAGTGTGGACCCACTCTGAGCAGTGGGAGCACTGGATGCAGTTAGTATTCGCCTTTCTCTTGCATGTAGTGCACAGCCACATCCTTGGTCCTGAGTTACTCTCGATGTCTCCGGCCAATAGGAGAAGTAGTTGGGACAGGCCAGCCGGATCGGACTGTCCCTCAGGCGAAAAAAAGAACGAAGACGGAGGTGTAGTGAAGAGATGAGAGAGAGAGAGAGACAGAGAGGCTCTCTTGTAGTTTCTTCGGAGCGTGATGCTTCCGGAGAAGGTTGTTGATGTCCTTTGCAGTCTGTAGACTGTCGTGCTGCACCGCGTGAAGGCGGACATCGTTGTAGCACTAGTGAGGAGAGTGTTAGTTATTCCTTACTCACCATATCCTCCTAGTGAGGAAAGTGTTAGTTAATCCTTACTCACCATATCCTTCTAGTGAGTAAAGTGTTAGTTATTCCTTACTCACCATATCCTCCTAGTGCGGAGAGTGTTAGTTATTCCTTACTCACCATATCCTCCTAGTGAGGAGAGTGTTAGTTATTCCTTACTCACCATATCCTCCTAGTGAGGAGAGTGTTAGTTATTCCTTACTCACCATATCCTCCTAGTGAGGAAAGTGTTAGTTAATCCTTACTCACCATATCCTTCTAGTGAGTAAAGTGTTAGTTATTCCTTACTCACCATATCCTCCTAGTGCGGAGAGTGTTAGTTATTCCTTACTCACCATATCCTCCTAGTGAGGAGAGTGTTAGTTATTCCTTACTCACCATATCCTCCTAGTGAGGAGAGTGTTAGTTATTCCTTACTCACCATATCCTCCTAGTGAGGAGAGTGTTAGTTATTCCTTACTCACCATATCCTCCTAGTGAGGAGAGTGTTAGTTATTCCTTACTCACCATATCCTCCTAGTGAGGAGAGTGTTAGTTATTCCTTACTCACCATATCCTCCTAGTGAGGAGGGTGTTAGTTATTCCTTACTCACCATATCCTCCTAGTGAGGAGAGTGTTAGTTATTCCTTACTCACCATATCCTCCTAGTGAGGAGAGTGTTAGTTATTCCTTACTCACCATATTCTCCTAGTGAGGAGAGTGTTAGTTATTCCTTACTCACCATATCCTCCTAGTGAGGAGAGTGTTAGTTATTCCTTACTCACCATATCCTCCTAGTGAGGAAAGTGTTAGTTATTCCTTACTCACCATATCCTCCTAGTGAGGAGAGTGTTAGTTATTTCTACTCACCATATCCTCCTAGTGAGGAAAGTGTTAGTTATTCCTTACTCACCATATAAGACGATGCTGGGAATATTTCTCGCCAAAATGCTCAAAATGTTGTTCCTCGGCCAAAAACTTTATTTTGCCAAGATTTCGAGTATGCGAACTTGGGAGAAGGAAATTCCGATATTAGTCTTTTTTTAGCTGCCAAAATAGGGACGAAGAATCGGCCACTATTTCGCAGTGCCAAATGATGAATGACTCTGTGGCCAAGTTTTGTTCCTGCCAAATCACGGACAATTTTGTTTTTCCTTTGTGACATGTTTTGGCACTGCCAAACTCGGCTCTTTTTCTGAACACTTTTTGTCAGTTGTACACAGCTCTGCAACGACCACTTATTAACCACTACTAGCGACGTAACCCAACCGAGTTTAGCAAACTCGGCTGAGGTACGTCGCTAGAAATGGTTGGTCTGTGGGCGTTGTAGCTGCTGGTATTGCATCTCAGCCTTTTGGATGAGATCAAAGTCTAGTATTGGCACTCCCCAAAGAGTTTCTGAGAGCGATCCTCCATCATCCCAGAAATGAGGCTAAGGGGTTGCAGGGGCTACAAAAAAGCCCGATTATGGCAGTGACAAAACAAGGAAAAAAAACCAGGTTTTGGCAGTGACAAAACAAGGACAAACAAAAACCCGATTTTGAAAGTGACAAAACAAGGACAAACAAAAACCGGATTCTGGCAGTGACAAAACGAGTACAAAGTAGAAAGCTTGTTTTTTGACGGTTTTTCTTGACAGGCCCGTCAAAACGCATGTTATTTGCTGCCATTTATCATGGCGCTTTTTTACGTTTCTTGCCATGAAAAAGCTTGGTTTTTCAAGGGAAATCTGCCCGAGGAACAACATTTTGAGCATTTTGGCGAAAATTATTCCCAGCATCGTCTTATATCCTCCTAGTGAGGAAATTGTTAGTTATTCCTTACTCATCATATCCTCCTGGTGAGGAGAGTGTTAGTTATTCCTCACTCACCATATCCTCCTAGTGAGGAGAGTGTTAGTTATTCCTTACTCACCATATCCTCCTAGTGAGGAGAATGTTAGTTATTTCTTATTTCATTCATTTTTCATCACTGACTCTGAAAAAAAACATGAACTCGAGAAACAAAAAGATTCATTGTCAGCTGAGATGTGAGCTCAGGGAGTCAATTATTTAGTGTGCCCTTTTTCGAAGTTGTAAATTTCGGTTCCATATGTTTTTATGTACATACATATCAGAATCGGATCAATGGTAGAGATTTTTTTCCGTCCATAAAATCTCTTATCTGATTGAAATTCGTTTCAGATGCAAGATTTCCGTGAATATTCTTTGCTAGAGCAAGAAGAAATACTTGTGGATGAACTGCAGCTTCTCCTCTCGGTCAGCTTTTTATTACATATAATCAGTGAGTTAACTCATTCCTCGATCATCTCTTCATGACTCTCGCTCGCTTTCTATCTTTATTTACCTATTTATTCGTCCTTCTTTCTTTCTCTCTCTCTCTTTCTCTCTCTTTTTCTCTCTTTCTCTCTCTCTTTCTCTCTCTCTTTCTCTCTCTCTTTTTCTCTCTCTTTCTCTCTCTCTCTCTATTTTTCTCTCTCTCTTTCTCTCTCTTTCTCTCTCTCTCTCTTTCTCTCTCTCTCTTTTTCTCTCTCTTTCTCTATCTCTTTCGCCTCTTTTTTTGCTTAAACTATTATTTGTCCGTATCATTCTCACTCTTCATATCGCTCTCTTCTTCATGTATCGCTCTAAAAATATCGCGCGCTTCAGATGACATCAGTGAAAATGTCGTGTCTTTCTATCTACAAAAAGTTAAAATTAAGTTTTATATGGTTTCAAACGTTCATATTAAAGCTTTGTAGTTATTTTACTATCAAGGTTGAATTCAGAAATTTCCAGGGTCACCAAATGGTGAACATCCGAGTGGACTTCTCTCCGAAATTCTCGCTAGTCGTCAATACGTCCATGGATCCGCATCTGCGTGCCTCCGTCGCACGATTTGAGAAGATCATTAAGAATAGCGCCATTATCCGCAAGAGATGCTACAGTGAGTGTGCTTCAGCATCAAAGAGAAAAAAACGAAACAACTATGTAAAAGGAGAGCAATACAATAGAGGTTCTCTAATTGGGAGTCTTTCGAGAAGCGCTGTCCTGTCGCGAAAACAACACCCGTCTTTCATTGAGGCATAGTACACTCTTTCGCTTTTGGTTGTTGTTGCCGGCAAGCAATCCACATAGAAGATTTGTTCTTCTCTGCATAATGCTTCCGAAAAAAAGGTTGTTGATTCCCTTTTGAACCTTTATCGTTTTTTCACTTCATAACTATCGTCTCGTGCATAGACGAGTGTCATCATCACTTCATGACTATCGTCTCGTGCATAGAGGAGTGTCATCATCACTTCATGACTATCGTCTCGTGCATTGAGGAGTGTCATCATCACTTCATGACTATCGTCTCGTGCATAGAGGAGTGTCATCATCACTTCATGACTATCGTCTCGTACATAGAGGAGTGTCATCATCACTTCATGACTATCGTCTCGTGCATAGAGGAGTGTCATCATCACTTCATGACTATCGTCTCGTGCATAGAGGAGTGTCATCATCACTTCATGACTATCGTCTCGTGCATAGAGGAGTGTCATCATCACTTCATGACTATCGTCTCGTGCATAGAGGAGTGTCATCATCACTTCATGACTATCGTCTCGTGCATAGAGGAGTGTCATCATCACTTCATGACTATCGTCTCGTGCATAGAGGAGTGTCATCATCGCTTCATGACTATCGTCTCGTGCATAGAGGAGTGTCATCATCACTTCATGACTATCGTCTCGTGCATAGAGGAGTTTCATCATCCATCGCTATATGTGAAAAGTCCGAAAAACGGTCTAAAGTACATCTTTGCTGCTATTGCCAGCCCATCTGTAGGAAAATTTAATGCTAACTTGTAAAGGTTAACTTTCTTCATTCAAAATGAACTTTCTCCTTAAAACTCAAACTCATAAAGTTTTCAGGAAAACTTTTTAACTTCAAAATTCAAGAAACTTTTTTCAGGTGCATTCAATACGCATGTATTGTACAAAGATATGCATTTTCGTTGAAAATATGATTTGAGATATTCTCTCGGAAGTGACTGCTTCAAAGACTGTCAAAGCTGTTGCTTTGCACTGTGAGGGTCTTCTAGATGAAGAGGTCATTCTCATTTTACCTCAGAATTCCGAAGAGTCAGCGAGGTCGAAATCGATCAGTATTCGGGGAAAATGGAGGAATTGGAAGCAAGAATTTTGCTCATGCTCGAAAAATGGATCGGTAATCGAAAAAAATGGAGACATGATTGATACCCTTCTGAGGCCGTATGCATGGAAAACAGATTAGAACAATCTGGATTAGTCAAATTCAAGGATTAGAAAATCCAAAAAAGTTAAAAAATTTAGGATTAGGAAAATCGGTATGCATGGATGTCAGATTTCTTAAACTAGGATTATTGTCAAAAAGGACGCGGAAAGACAAGCGGAAGCACTAAAATGCATCAAAATGCACTCTAAAAACTGTAATTGTCGATAACTAAATGCACTCTAAACACTATAATTGTCGAATGTTAGTATTGTTATATAATTACAAAATTTTTCAATTAATTTCGTTGTTTTTGTTGTTGTTATGTTTTCATTTTTTGTTTGTTTAAAGCCGAGTTGAATGTTGAATGTAAAGTTTGATGGAATTGGTATATAAAATATTAATATGAACATTTTCAACCTGTTTTAAATCAATCTGTTAGATGAAAGGTGATTTTTAGTAATCGTTGTACTCTATTTGGGACTTCTGCACTTTAGCCCCCTCTCCCCCCCCCTCCCAGAGGTTCCATTGGATCATGTTCTTGATACGGCCTCGTTAGCGTAAACGTTTACTAAGCCTAAGCGCTTTCTGATGTAAAAATAACTTTTTTAATGTAAAAATAACTTTTGAAAATGTAAATGAGTCAGTAGTATGACCCATGGAACCTCAATATACGAAGTAATGATTAAAAAACACGAAGTAGAAAAAAATTAGCCATGAAATAAACATAAAAGAAGCACTAAACAAGAGAACATGCAAAAAATATGTAAAATTCCGTTCCGTTTTACTTTCAAAACACACTTCAAAAAGAGCAACATGAACGGAATGGGTCAAATTGAGCCGACAATCCTTTCGGATTGCTCGCTAACCCACCTCCGGAGTAGGGTTACGAATTTTGTCGGATTATCTCAAATCCAAAAGTATTATAGCTTCCATGCATACCGGATTAGTGAAATGTATTTGGATAACTTCTAATCCAAGCTCTTAATCCATTTGGATTGCTCCATGCATACGGCCTCTGAGCTCAAAAAAGTGAAGAATGACTTTTAGTTTAAGTTTTTATTTCGCGGAGTCTCTCAAAACATCGCGTTTAAATGATGAAAAGGTCAGAGTATGACAGAGCAATTGAGGGGCAGAAGCGAGAAGATACTGTAGAAATCAAAGGCGGTTTCCAATGCGAGTTACTACGCGGTTTCTAATGGGAAGATGAATTCGAAGGGGGGAATGAAGAGTGGCGAGTCATTTCATGGCAACCGCTCAGGACGACGAGAAAAGGGAAGAATGAAGAGAAAAGGAAGAAGGTAAGAAAGGAAATTTTAAACTCGTCCAAGCGTAATAGTACTCTGGTTGAAGCTGGTGGCTGTTCTGGATTCGAGCCCGACAGGCGGCCGCTGTTCTCTGCTGGATGTGTACTATGTCGTCGCTCCCTTCGACGCCAAGATTCAAGTCGCCGCCGAAATACTGGAACACATCAGTGAGGTGACACCTTCCTACTAAAATAACTTTCAACTCCACACTGCTTCTATATTTTGTCCGAGCGTGGCGCAATGTGTGCGGTTAATGTGCAGAGTCCCAAGCTCGACATCTATTCCGAGTACATACTCTCAATCCAGGGGAAATGTCATTTTGTTTTTATTTATTCGTTGTTGTGTTCCCACTAAGCTACTTTGTGAATGAATTCTTCAAAAAAGTAGTTTTATGAGGGCTCTTTTTAGAGGAAAAAGTAAGGGTTCAGTTGTTAATTGATACTAAAAACGTGAGTTGATTGAAGAAAGAATAAATTTTCTCCAGCTTCAATCCTATTCTGTTCTCGGTCACCTTTTTTGCATCTCCTTTTTTTTCTTTTTCGACGGATATAAAGTTTTATTGAAGAGTTTATGAGATACGGTAATCAGGGAGATACGGTAATCAGGAGTAAATTTATAAGATACGGTAATCAGGAGTAAATACGGTAATCAGGGAGATCTGGTCGGCGGAGAAGTTCTCACTCTTCTTTCCTCTCGAATGCGCCAGAGTGTACGGTAAGATATCGATTTTTAATTGTCCTATTCCAGTTTTAGGATTCGAATTTCTCCTAATTCAACAGAGCTTAATAAGTTCGAGTCATAAAAATACTATTTGTCCTGAATCTACGACTCTGATTTTCGTGTTTGATGTTAGGTTGTGCCGCTCAGTACTGAACTACGTCTCTGTTTTTTGAAGGGAAGACACTTCCCGGCAACTTTTTACGCAGCATCAAGCAGCACTGCAGCAGTTCCTGAGTTTGCTGCGAGATTGGATCGCCACAGGAACTGTCGTTCACGACGCGACTAGTGAGGTAAGCGTTTAATTTTTATACACCGCTTCGTGTTGAACCTAGAAAGGGCGACTGTGAAGACGAGAGTTACCACAAGGAGCTTGTAAATGCCTCCCTTACCTCCTAAGGAAACCCACTTTGGCAACAGCACGAATGAACTTTAGCGTTGGCAAAAGGTAGTACACGGATCGGGATCGAACCCGGCCATATAACATTTACCAGGAGCGAGTGCCTTACCACTCTAAAACGGAAGAATTATTTCTACTTTGTCTCATTTAGCTCTATGAAAAGCACACAAAATATTGGTAACGCAGCATTTCGCACCGCGACAATTCACATCTAACATTTTGCAACGAAAAAGTTTCGCATCCGGCAGTTCACAGTAAATTGTCTTAGCTAGCTGTTTTCCGCTATTATTCACTGTTTTTTGGCACTTAGGCTTAGGCAAAGGTTACCCTAGCGTACGGCTTAGGAACCCAACCGTATCAAAAAAATTCACATTGTTAATTTTTGTAATTTTTTAAAAATGTATTCCATCACCACTTTGTGAATTAGCTAGACTAGGATTTTTCGAATACTTAGGATGTGAAATGTCGCGGTGCGAAATTTCAGGGAATTAAAAAACCTCATTTTCTAACAAAAACACGAAAATTTATATTGAAAACATGTTATCGGATCATAAATCAAGTTTTGTTACGTAGGTAGTTGAGGCTCCATCGGTTGGATACCAGACGATCTCAATCTCGCTGCCAGAAAATTCGATAGCTCAGAAACTGACGAATTTCTTTTTCTCTTTGAACATGTTAATACGGCACAATAACGGTATACTTCTCCATTTAGAACATTACTCGTCAGAACAATTACTTTTTTGGGCAGTTACGTACATATGTACATATTTACCACGTTATACGTTCCTCTGTCTACGTTCTTGATCATCTTACATTGGGCAAACGAACTTTGAACAGTTGAAATATATGGGGTTTATTGTTTATGAGATGTGATAAAGTAATACAAAATCTTGTTGAAATTCGAATTTTTTCGTAATTCCGGTAGTTTTGGTTCAGTTTATGGTGTGGTCAACGAAAGAGATGAAGAGGGAGTACATCAATGTTCTACAAGGAACAACCACTCCGCAGGATGAAAAGTTGGAGTCAGTTCGATCAAAAATCAATCAATATCTTTTGACTGAGTTGAGACGGCGTTCGAGTTGAACTTCTAAGTTTCCAGCACACACAATTACAACTTTGAAGCTTTTATACCTGCATCGATCTTAGGTCCAGGCATAATTGTAGATTACTTACTTCTGTGCAGGGGTGACGCCCGTTAAATGCACTTAAACCTAGAAGATTGAGAAATTTGGTCAGAGAATGTGAGAACATGAGTTACTCTACTGCTAGCTACACGCATTAGCAGTGACTCAGGTCGTAGCCCCTGGTTTTTCCAGGTTCGGTATGTATCTCTTTTCCCGAAATTGCATGAGTTTGGCAGCCACTGATTTGCAGCCTCGGGCCGGACTATTTGGTGCTGCAAGAGCTGTGTCCATCAGTATTTTCGGACTTGCTTGCGGACATAGTGAAATGCGGCCGATATCTGCACATACTCCGGGCCAACTCTGATGAAGTTAGCTGATGTATCAAACCCGAATCCTCCTTTTTTCATTAAATTTTGGTTTCTTTTCAGTTGTATTTGGACATACCAAGTTAGTGATAATCTTAAAAAGTAAACCTGTAGAGAGAACGTTGTCTTTTCAAAAGTTAATAAAATTCATCTCGTGTAGCTTTGAAGGTTTATCGTGGCCCTAATTAATTACTTTTATTGTTTTCAATCGTTAGGAGAAGCTTTTCTCGCTGGAAAAGCGGAACCTTGATTTGAGAGACAATAAATTTAAAATTTCAGGAGTACTTAGATGCATCGAAGGATGCCGTCAGGATTATGGGCCCTCTCGACGAATGGCAACAGCTTCCATTGAAAGAAGTGGCTAATTTGCTTTCTTATCTTACCGAAATGATACAAAATTCTTCATATTCCGCTGTTCTCATACTTGCCTATCACTATAGAAGTGCTCAGATATATTTTATCTCTATTTTGTTGAACAGTCCCTTCAGGCGGTTTCTCACCATCCTCCCAAAAAACGTGTAGATCAAAAAGACATTCAAGAGGAAGGGATTTTCGGGGATAGAACGAAATCGAACGATGAAAATAGAAAAAGCATACGAATAGAGATTTTGTAACACTTGCCTAACGCGATAGCGCATAGGTTTACCTAGCGCATAGTGCGTACCGTGCGGGTCAAAGAAACACCCTGATTGCCTTGAAGAGATTTTTTTCATCATAAGGGGTTTGACAATTTCTAGAGCTTAGGCGCAAGGCTTGCAGCGTTCGAAACACTTTTTCTTCACAAACTTTGAACTTGACAATGAAACTTTGAAGGTTTACCGTCGAGTAATCGAGGCTCGCAACTCGGCGTCCAACAGAATTCTTTGTCACATGCACAGAAAATGCGCCGTTGTGCATCTTTTCAAGTGAGTTTATGTAGCGCTTATGTTAAAATAAACTATTGCTAGTAAGTATAACAGAGGAGGAAGTGAAATTTTCGCTAGCAAATAAGATTATTCCCTACTCCTCGTTGTTGTCAAGCAACGGAATTTTATACCGAGCAGAGGAGCGGATTGTTAGTAGAAACTTGTGCAAAATTGTGTGGTGTGACGGGAACCGAACCCGCGACCTTTCGCATTCCGGGCGAATGCTCTTACCCACTGAGCTATACACGCACACAATATATTGCACATTTGAGCCCCTAACAACAACTACTGACATTTTCAAACCATTTTGATTTAGGTGGTTCTATCTATGGTTGGAATTAATATTGTCGACCATTGTGCAATATTCAGTGGACAATATCATTATACCACACACGGCCGGGGTCTAGAATAAACACTAATATTCAGATGAGTAGGTGTTATTTTTCCCGGTTGAGTAATTCTATGATGTTTCAGTGTGGTGCAGAGTCTCTTCCTTGTGACAGAAGGGAGTTGGATGCAGCAGTTGATTGAAGAAGCCCGAAAGCATCTCCAGGTAGAGAAGCAGGCTGTAACCAAGCAGAGACTCAAGGTTTATCACTTTAAAATACTGTTTTTAAAAAAAAGTTTTTTCTCAATTTTAAAGATTCGAACAACCTTCTTCTTCTTCTTCTTCTTAACGTTGTCCCGCGCCGGCCGAGGTCGGAGTAGGGTCCGCTGTACGGCTTCTAGCTGTCCAGAAACATCTGTCCTTTGCGTCTTCCGAGTGGAGTCTTGCAAGGCGCAGGTCTTGGTTGAGCGTATCCATATATCTTGTCTTCGGTTTGCCTCGCGGGCGTTTGCCTGGTACTTCCATGTCAAGGGCGTGTCTTGCGATGTTGGTCGCGTCTCTTCGCATCACGTGTCCATACCATCTAACTCTCCCTTCTCGCATCTTGTTTTGTATTGGGGCCACGCCGAGTCTCCCTCTCACAATCGTGTTACGCACACAATCTAGGCGAGTCAGTCCTAGTGTCCAGCGTAACATTTTCATCTCATTCGTGTGGATAATGTTCTCGGTTACACGCGTTGTAGGCCAGGTCTCCGTCGAATAGAGAAGCACGGGACGGATCGCTGTTTTATACATCTTTCCGCGTATGCCAGCTGTGATATTCCTATCACAGAGGACACCTGTAGCTTCTCTCCATTTCATCCAAGCTGCATTTACTCTTTGGCGTGCCGCTGCATTTGTTGACGTGTCTGAGGAGATGACAGAACCAAGGTACTTGAATTCGGAGGTCTTCGGGAGCGGTTCACCGCTGATGTGAACAGTTCCCGTCGTTTGCACTCTGATTTCCTGGTACTCGGTCTTCTTGAAGTTGAGGCGTAAGCCATGCCTATTAAGAGCGTCATTCCATTCTTGGGTGCGTTTCTCGATTTCGGCACGTGTAGGAACAGCAAGGACAATGTCGTCGGCGTATGCGATGGTTGACGGAGCCGGAGTCAGTAGAGGACGCGTGACGGTATCCATAACCAAAATGAAGAGAAGGGGAGACAAAGCACTCCCTTGGTGCACTCCAACGTTAACTGCGAATGGCTCTGTGATGCCGACCGGAGTTCTGACAGTACTCTTTGAATCATCGTACATCGCCATTGTCCATCGAATGTACTCTTCAGGAACCTGATGATCGCGCAATGCATATGAAATAAGATCATGAGGGACTCTGTCAAACGCCTTTTCCAAATCGAGGTTGGTCAGATGGAGAGGTGATCTTTTCTCTGCGTGCTGTATATTTTGCAAATATTGCATCTGTTGTGCCTCTTCCGTTCACGAACCCGCATTGCTGAGCTGGAATATCGACGATATGTCGTATGCGTGAATCCAGTATCCTCTCAAATATCTTCATAGTGTGGTTGAGAAGACGTATTGGACGGTAGTTGCTGCACACTCTGGCATCGCTTTTTCCTTTGAAGACTGGAACGGTCGTGGAGTAGCGCCAGTTATGTGGGATTTTGCCTTGCTTTACGATGGTGTTGAACAGGTGCACGAGATGTGCTAGTCCAACATCACCCGAAAGTTTCCAGGCTTCGGTGGCTATGTCGTCCGGTCCAGCCGCTTTCCCAGTCTTCATCTTAGAGAGTGCCTTCTTCACTTCCTCGGCCGTGATGGTTGGCACGGGTCCTTGTACGGCGTGGGAAGTCGGGATGGGAGGGTGCTTAAACTCTTGACCGCTCATTTCTTCGAAATGTTCGCGCCACCTGTTTCTGACTTTTAAAGGGTCAGTGACGAGCTTTCCTTGTTTGTCCCTTATCGTGGCTGCTCTCTGGATGTCCAAGGTGTTGCGGTGTCGAGCCTTGGCAAGCCGATAGATGGCTTTATCGCCTCCTGGTTGGTTCATCTTCTCATAGAGATCGCGGAAGTAGGAGGCTTTTGAAACTGCGACAGCTCTTTTGGCGGCTTTCTTGGCTGAGCTGTATGCAGCGCGGTCGTCAGCCTCATTTGACGTCCTCCATCTCTTGTACGCATTCTTTTTCGCCTTTATCGCATCCTGAACTTCGGAGGTGAAAAACCAGGTGTCTTTCTCGATTCTTGGCTTTCCGGGTTTAGTCTTTCCGAGGATGCTTGTGGCGGGTGCTCTGATGCTGTCTTCAAGAAGCTTCCAGTGTTCATTTATGTCCTCTGGAAACTGCTTGTAGAGTGCAGGAGGGAGTAGATTGCGATGGATGATGTGCATGAGAGAGAGACGTTCTGCTTTCCCAGTCGAGCGCCACCATTTGACACGTGTGCATTCAGGATTACGAGAAGGCTGTTTCTTCGATTTCAATACGCTGTAGTCCATAAAGAGAGGGTGGTGCTGAGATGCAACATGGTCTGATGGAATGACCTTTGCATTTTTCGCGTTCCGCAGCTTTGCTCTCAGGATTAACCAAAAGTCAATTTGACTCTGATTTCTTCCGCTCTCGTATGTGAGTCCGTGAGATCGTCTCTTTTTGAAAAAGTAGTTCACGACTGCTAGATCGCATCGAGCACAGAAGTCAAGTAGCCGTTGACCCTCAGCATTGATCGTTCCGATTACAAATCCTCCATGTTCTCTCTCACGACCTTGTCGGTCTGAACCGATGTGAGCGTTAAAATCTCCGCCGATTAAGATGTCTTCATGAGACTCTCGGAGTTTGATAACTACTCTAGAGAGTCGTAGAATTCCTCCTTATCAGCGTCGCTACATCCTTGTTGAGGTGCATATGCTCAGAAGACAAGGAAGTGATTGTTGGACGAAGAAATTCGGATGGCCATGACTCGATCTGTAGAGCGAATGACTTTGGTTACATCATCAGCAATTTTCGAGGAGAGGATAATGCCAACACCATTTCTTGTTGATGACGTGCCATGGTATATCAACTTGTATCCGTCTCCTATCAGCTTCGACTTGCTTCCTCTTCATTTCGTTTCCTGTACAGCAGCAATGTCGACCCTTCTTGCTCCTAGCATTGCGGTCAGCTCTCTACTGCTTCCCGTCAGTGTTCCAACATTTAATGTGATGAGGCGAATTTGGGCTGTACGCCGCGCAGACATACCCCGCCCATGGGTAGCTGCCTGTCCTCGCATATTTGACGGTCCTAGCGGACAAGGTAAGACCGCGTCGCTTCCGGGGGACGCCCTAGCTTTGGTGATATATCTTGAAGAACTTGAAGCCATGGTTTACAACAAGGGTATTCATGCGATCGGCCTGTTGAGTGGATGGTCAATCCAGCCTGGCATCGCGGAACGTGTTTGTCGGGAGTTCCTGCTAATCATTGACCGTAGAAAAGCAGAAGATTAATCGAAAAGACGCCTCGACTCGTGTGGCCTGGACTAACCCCTCTCCGCCTGGCCATCTGACGGATATAGTAGTACCACTGCCGGAAGTGGACTCGTCCAAAGGGGACCAATTTTTAGCCTCACTCAGAACGTCGTGATTCCGGCAATCACGGTAGTAGGGCTGAGTGAGTTTACACCTTCCCACTGACTGAGGTATTGAGGCTAGGGAAGGAAAGATTCGAACAACCATAAATACACTGGCAACAGTGGTCATTTGTGACTCTACAGCCTTCAGAGCCTGTCACCGATGGAGCCGGATCATCCAGTCCGGAATAGAGCGCGACCTCAGGTGGCGGATAGAGGGACGCCTCCCTACGAAGAATTCGGGCTGGGAGGTAGCGGGAGAAATCCCGCCGCGGATCAAAACTGGGTAGTATAGCTCTTCAAAGGAGGGCGATGCCGGAACGGCCTGGGCAAGTCACCGGACAAAACATCAGCCGATACTCCGCTATACTTATCAATGGCGAGTCGAGGCGCCAGTCAAATAACCTCTTGCCTATCTCCGGTCAACGACAGACGAGACGTCTCTACTCTCACTCAAAACGATGCTAGGCCGGATTGACCACCCACTCACAAGGCCTATAGCATGAACAGGTTGCTACAACGATGTCCGCCTTCACAAGGTGCAGCATGACAGTCTCATGACTGCAAAGGACATCAAAACCCTTCTCCGGACGCATCTCGTCCGAAGAACACGAGAACCTCTCTCATTAAAGAGAGTGTTCATAACCAAAAGTCTTCGATGAGGGCTGCTTGCCGGCAACAACAACAACAACCATAAATGATTGAATACAACAAATCTTTAAATAATTGCGTTATCGAACGGAAATAACCCTGATTACAGTATTAAAAAATGTTTTGAAAGAGGTAAGGTCTCGAGGAGTCCGAATTCTGCTAGGAAAATTCAGTTATTCATTTTTCATCATTCTTACATTACTTACTCATTAGTGAAACTTTCATCGTACAATGTTGTCTTTGAAATGTAAAGCCGACTCGCAGCATCTGGTGTAGTCACTATAACAGTAAGTCAGCATCTGGTCTAGTCACTATAACAGTAAGTCAGCATCCGGTGTAGTCACTATAACAGTAAGTCAGCATCTGGTGTAGTCACTATAACAGTAATTCAGCATCTGGTGTAGTCACTATAACAGTAAGTCAGCATCTGGTGTAGTCACTATAACAGTAAGTCAGCATCTGGTGTAGTCACTATAACAGTAAGTCAGTATAAAAGACAAGTCAGTTGTATTAGATTCCTCTCCTGATCTGTGTCATAAAAGGCCTTTGTTTTCACGGTGAATGTTCTTTACTTCAGAGCATCTTCAATGGAATCGTGACCACAACTGAGCTCCGAGACTATCCATGGATTGAGAACTTCAGGTATCATTTTGAAATTAGAGACATCTTTCTCTCAAATATAGATTTAATAGTTTCAATTGTTTAAAAATACGTATACAGGATGGCATGGATCTTTTCAAATGACGTTCATTTGCAGTCTTGATCTAGAAGAATCATCTCTCTTCGAGAAACTAGCCAGACTTGGTGGCGATCAATTCTCTCTGCGGTCATTCCAAGGCCGAGACGAGACCAAGTTCGTCAGTCCCCAGGAGAATTGGATAGAGGTTGGCTTGAAATTGAGGAGAGAAAGCGAGAGAGCAGTTTGAGAAGAGAGATACAGAGAAGCCTACAGAGAAATTAATGAAAACGCTGGAAATCTCGCCTTCGATGGTGCTACAGCCCACAAGTTCACACCATCGCAAGGGACCGGTTCATCCTCACCGTTATCGAGCGCGTCCTCAGGTGGCGGATAGAGGGATGTCTCTGCACAAGTGCATTGAAGATAGCGGGCTTGCTTGTCGCGGACCAAAATTGTATAGCATAGTTAGTCAAAGGAGGGCGATGCCGGACTGGCCTGGGCATGCCATCGGATGAAAAATCAGCCGATACTCCCCTATACTTTGTAATGGCGGGTCGCGGTGCCAGTAAAATAACCTCTTGTCCTTCTCCGGTTAACAAATGGGTCTCGCGAAGAAGATCGCCGACTGCAATGCGACTGTAGACGGAGAAAATTTCTCCGGACTCAAAAGGATCCTCACCAACCTATCCCAAAGGACTCCCCTCGACAGGACCTATGGGCAAAAAACAACAAACAAACAACGCTTGAAATTAGATTGAAAAAGTTGAACATGATATATGAAATTTATTATTTTGAAGGTTCAAGTTTCAAAAGCTGTAGCACAATTAAGTAAAATAACAGCAGATTTAGCTTGTTTTTGCTTTCTTTTTGATTAGTAGAGGTGTTATATTGAAAGATGTTTCTCAAGGTGTAAGCTTGTTGTTGTTGTTGTTGTCTTGCCCATATGTCCTGTCGAGGGGAGTCCTTTTGAGATAGGTTGGTGGTGAGGATCCTTTTGAGTCCGGAGAGAGTTTCTCCGTCTACACTCGCACCGCAGTCGGCGATCCTCTTGGCGAGACCCATTCGTTAACCGGAGAAGGGCAAGAGGTTATTTTACTGGCGCCACGACTCGCCATTGAAAAGTATAGCGGAGTATCGGCTGATGTTTTGTCCGGTGGCATGCCCAGGCCGGTCCGGCATCGCCCTCCTTTGACGAGCTATACTACCCAGTTTTGGTCCGCGGCGGGATTTCTCCCGCTACCTCCCAGCACGAAAAGGTGTAAGCTTCGTCTGTAGTGTACCAGATATGTTCTCTATTCCTACCAATCTCTCAAGTTGAAACCGATGATCATTCTGATCGATTGAGGAAGAAATAGCGGAGAACGCAATGACACGTGAGAAGATGCTTGGTTGGTCTTCGCTCTCTCTGCACTTCGAATGCCCGCCCATGCTATCTCCACTATTTTCGAAGGTTCGCTTCCCTCAGTCGATTATTGAGAACACTGGCTGAAGAGAAAAGATGATCTAACCGCCGTATCAGTTTAAGGTGCAATGGGTGTATGTAACAAATTTTGAGATATTATTTAATAGCGGGAAAATAAGAGTAGAGTTGATGTCATCAGTAAGACAAATAGAAATAGTAGATGAAAATATATCAATCAAGGTATTTTTTTAAACAAGTAATGAGTTCTAAACTGAATTTTGTTGATGCGAACATTTTAAAGTCGCGTCTGATTGTTGTAATGGAAAGATCTTTAGTATAGTTTGATGTAGGATGAAGTAGATTCATGAGTCTTCTTGTTTTATCCATTCGAAAGAGCGAGAGAACAAGAATATTCACCGCGGTGTTTCTTTGACCCGCATTGCGGGTCAAATCTATGCGCTTTTTAAAAAAGCTTGTGATAAAAATGATCTGCTCGTTTGCATCCTCTCTTTCACATAAAACACTCTCGGGTTTACTCCAGGGTGTTTCTATCACCCGCACTGCGGATGAAAATAATCTATGCGCTCTTCAAAAAGTCCGAAAAATATTAAAATGTATCCACTCGAAAGAAGAACTTTTCGATTTTTACCTATGAAAATTCCAAATTTTTGAAGAAAACAATTATAAACTCTTTTAAATTCTGGAAATCTATGCGTTCGAGAAAAATTATGTGGGTGGTAAAAAACACCCTGGTTTACTCAAAGGCCTGCCGTTCAATAATCATCAGTCAATTCGATATACATGATTTTATGTGGGTTGCAAGAAACATGCGTAGCTCCATAAAAAGAGGATCGCATAAGAAATGGCAGCGGGTTGGATTTGACCACTCATCGATCTTCCCACGAGAATGCGCTGCCATGGTTTTTTTTCTTGGATGTTGAAAGAAGATATAAAATGATCTCTGACGTCAGCAACAACTCGAGATGTACTCGAACCTCTTTCGCCTTCTTTTCGCGTGTCATCTTGCTGTGCAGTACAATGTGGAATGGTGAGGAGTTGAATTCGATAAGGTAATAGTCTTCATCCCGCCTTTTTTTCCGCCTCGTATTCCCGCCTCGTGGCAGGACGTGCGCTCCCCTGAGATGCAGGACAGACCTTTCTCGGTGGAACTGATATGATACATTATAATACAAGAAAATCTGAAACAAATAAATTGCTTTTTATTTCCTCTTAGTCCTACTGAGGAAAACAAATTCAGTTTTATTATTTCTAAAACTTTTTGGAAAAAACTTTTGCTGCAATATAAATATAAGAGTTTATAGTCAAGACATCTGTTTTCGCTATTGGTTTTCAGATGAACTGGGTTGGTGATTTTCATGGGATGGAAAGTATGGATTTATGGTTTTCTTATTTTTATTTTCTTGAGTTTTGCAGCCAATCACTGTTGAGTACATTGGAGACAGAAATAATGAGGAAACCCGCGCTACTTTTTATGCAAATATCAGCTTTGATAGTAAGGCAAGTGTTTGAATTATTCCTTTTTAGTTCCTATTTGTTATATAACTTGATTATAATAGCTTGAATCTAAAAACTTTTGACTGGCTTCTTCATCTAAATACTCGAAAATTAAATTGTTCTGCGTGTTTGGTCACTTGTTCGATCTTTATTCCAAAGAGGCCCACCCAAACTAAGGGGAATAAAAAAGAAACCCTGTTAGAACTCGCACTAATCGAACTCTAACTCTTACTGCAACACGCGGCCTCTGGTGTTGAGAGGTGAGGTCTGATTCCTCTGGTGTTGAGAGGTGAGGTCTGATTCCTCTGGTGTTGAGAGGTGAGGTCTGATTCCTCTGGTGTTGAGAGGTGAGGTCTGATTCCTCTGGTGTTGAGAGGTGAGGTCTGATTACTCTGGTGTTGAGAGGTGAGGTCTGATTCCTCTGGTGTTGAGAGGTGAGGTCTGATTCCTCTGGTGTTGAGAGGTGAGGTCTGATTCCTCTGGTGTTGAGAGGTGAGGTCTGATTCCTCTGGTGTTGAGAGGTGAGGTCTGATTCCTCTGGTGTTGAGAGGTGAGGTCTGATTCCTCTGGTGTTGAGAGGTGAGGTCTGATTACTCTGGTGTTGAGAGGTGAGGTCTGATTCCTCTGGTGTTGAGAGGTGAGGTCTGATTCCTCTGGTGTTGAGAGGTGAGGTCTGATTACTCTGGTGTTGAGAGGTGAGGTCTGATTACTCTGGTGTTGAGAGGTGAGGTCTGATTCCTCTGGTGTTGAGAGGTGAGGTCTGATTACTCTGGTGTTGAGAGGTGAGGTCTGATTACTCTGGTGTTGAGAGGTGAGATCTGATTACTCTGGTGTTGAGAGGTGAGGTCTGATTCCTCTGGTGTTGAGAGGTGAGGTCTGATTCTTCTGGTGTTGAGAGGTGAGGTCTGATTACTCTGGTGTTGAGAGGTGAGGTCTGATTACTCTGGTGTTGAGAGGTGAGGTCTGATTCCTCTGGTGTTGAGAGGTGAGGTCTGATTCCTCTGGTGTTGAGAGGTGAGGTCTGATTACTCTGGTGTTGAGAGGTGAGGTCTGATTACTCTGGTGTTGAGAGGTGAGGTCTGATTACTCTGGTGTTGAGAGGTGAGATCTGATTACTCTGGTGTTGAGAGGTGAGGTCTGATTCCTCTGGTGTTGAGAGGTGAGGTCTGATTCTTCTGGTGTTGAGAGGTGAGGTCTGATTACTCTGGTGTTGAGAGGTGAGGTCTGATTACTCTGGTGTTGAGAGGTGAGGTCTGATTCCTCTGGTGTTGAGAGGTGAGGTCTGATTCCTCTGGTGTTGAGAGGTGAGGTCTGATTACTCTGGTGTTGAGAGGTGAGGTCTGATTACTCTGGTGTTGAGAGGTGAGGTCTGATTCCTCTGGTGTTGAGAGGTGAGGTCTGATTCCTCTGGTGTTGAGAGGTGAGGTCTGATTACTCTGGTGTTGAGAGGTGAGGTCTGATTACTCTGGTGTTGAGAGGTGAGGTCTGATTACTCTGGTGTTGAGAGGTGAGGTCTGATTCCTCTGGTGTTGAGAGGTGAGGTCTGATTACTCTGGTGTTGAGAGGTGAGGTCTGATTCCTCTGGTGTTGAGAGGTGAGGTCTGATTCCTCTGGTGTTGAGAGGTGAGGTCTGATTACTCTGGTGTTGAGAGGTGAGGTCTGATTACTCTGGTGTTGAGAGGTGAGGTCTGATTCCAGCCATAGCTTAATAAAAGTCCCTAACAATAGTTGAAAATTTAATTCAAAAATACGAATGATCTGCGAGGAAAAAGCGAGGAAGAGGAAGTTTGGAGTGATAAGAAGCGAGCTAAAGATATGAAACAGATAAGAGAAAGCTTCCCTTTGTTACAGACTCCCCCGAGGTAATTCTTAACATTGCTTACGACCTATGATCTCGTGTGCTTGAATTGTCACGAAACAGAAATAATATTATCATTGAGCTATAAATATGTTATTAATACGATTTATAGTTGTTAGATGTATAATTATACAGATACCTCGAGCACGCGATGAACATTGTGATCATGCCATTGGTAGAGAAGTTCAATGATGATATGCTCAAGGTTGGTTGGGTTTTATTACAGATGGCTTTTCAGAGTTTTCAAGAAGAAAGAAAAAAGAGAAAGAAGAAAAAAAGAGAGAGAATGTGAGAATCGAGAACAATGAAGTCAAGAAATCTACCGTAAGCCGCTCGGGTGCGAGGACGTCCTGAGGGCAAACAACAACAACAGAGTTTTCAACAACAAGAGAATCAAATAAATAAAAACAAATGACATTGAATTTTAATGGAGATCGAGTTTTAATCTGTGTGAGTTTCAGGCAAAGAGCATCGAAGAAATGACGGTTTTTCACGAAAAACTCCTCGTTAATATTTACAGGTTACCGCTTTATGGATCTGTACATATGTCACTGAAATTTCGCATTGTCACTGAAATTCTAGCCTGTATAGTTTTTTTTGTTGTTAAATTTTGTGGAAAACTGAAACGGAAATTAACGAATTGTTCTCTGAAGTATTGACTAATTAACCGGCTTGTCAAAAGATTGGAAGGATTTCGAATATGAATGAGAGAAGAAAGTTGGAATCGTAATTCAGAGTTTATCTAAATGCACTTAAAGTAACTGAGAGGTTAGGATGAAAAGAAGGTATATCGGAAAAATAGCCTCGGCTCAAACTTTTGAAATTTTAGTCAGTTATCTCAATAATAGCTTTTTACAATTTCATCTCACAGAATCAAGGTTTTCAAGGACAAAGTTCTCACAAATTTACAAACCAATTACAAACCACTCACCTGCAAAAAGATTTGACGCAGTCCATAGTTTCTAAGAATCCATCAATCACACTCTCCTTTACTCTAACGAAAAGTTGTGTAATGAAAGTTTTCCTTTAATGAAGAAGTTTCTCTAAGCAAGTACAGTTTAATTCTGTTTTTCAGAGGTCTCAGGGTGGCTGATAATTTGCGTCTTGTGAAGCAAATCTTCTCGACGCATCGCTTAATCCATGATGTATTCACAGAAGGACAGGTGAGAAGGGTTTTTCGTTAGTATTTCATAGCTGGAATCACTTTTATTCCAAGAAATTTATAAAGCAGGTGAAACGTCATAGAAGCAGCAATTGTGGCGTTGAAAAGAAGATTCGCGGTGAGTTGTTCAACTTAATAAGTAAGAAAAGCCTACGAGATCAGAGTGGTAATGGCCGACCAGTAATCGAGGAATAGGCCAAAGAATATATGTAAGTGATCGTAAACGGAAGAGGAAACTACTCTCAACCTTTCAAAGATGCAAAATTTGTTCAACAAAAAAAAGAATACCAACGTTCTCATTAGCAAGAGAAAGAGAGGAAACATGTTGCATGCAGGACATAGCGCAAGCTTCGGAGCAGTTCACCGAGATTCAAGAGGACCTACGAGCCGCGCTGCTGGAGTGCGAGTCCGATCATGGGCTTGCCCAACTGTCAGGACTCAATTATTTAAGATCTTGGTCTTGCCAGTTGATGATGCGGTCTGATCCTTTGAGGAATAGTTACGGAAGTTTTGCTTCAGTTGAAGCATACTCGGCGTATCAGGACTCAATTTCTAGTTCAAAAGAAATGGGTCATCCATGAGTACTTATAAATTGAATGCTTCATTGAATTAGCAACAACAAAAAAATGTAGTTATAGGGGATCATTTAATGCATCATTCTCTGAATCACTTGCATCCTTGACTTTATTTTTTTTTCTCCCTCTCTCTATCTCTCTTTTTTCCTCTCTCGCCAAACTCTCTCTCTCTCTCTCTCTATTCTCACTATATGCCGATTTTCTTTTTGATTCCATGTTTTTTTTTCTTATTTCATTTTTTATAGTACTCACTCTAAGCTATGAAAAATTGTCAGGCTGAAGTTTTCAATGAGTCATACGAAACACTATTCGAAGTTTTGAACGGTTTTGTTTCAAGAATCTACTACGCCGGAGCGGATTGATGAATTAGGACTACAGTCGACGGTCCATATTCCTATCCAGGCAGAATTGATGTCTGAAGATGGTTGAGGTCCTTCCACTCAAATAATGATGAAGGGATTTGTTTAATGTTATCTGTAACAGGAAAAAGGACTAATCAATGTGTTTCATGCGCTCTCTCTCTCCATAAAAGACTAGGCGAGTCGTTTAATGTTCCCTTCCATTCGAATAATGCAAAGCGACTCATTCCATATTTAAGCTGATCTCGAATGTGCTCTGCAGATTCAGAAAACTGTATTCATCACATGTATTTTAAAGTTTTTTGTGTGTTTTGAACGTTGCACGCTCCACCACAAACAATGTATCTTTGTGAAGCTTTGAATGCAACTCAACTGCCTTGGTCTTTTCCTCCTCAGAAAATGTCTTGTTTTGTGAACGCCGTAATGTATAATTCAGTAAATAACTCATTGAATGTATATATCAGTAAAAAAATAAAGAAGAGAAAATTGCTCAAGAATTCGGAAACATTTCGTGAGAATTTGTACTGACAAGCACTATACTTGCTGCTATAATAAGACTAATGAGGCGGAAAGCTTCTCCACATCGAAAAGGAGGTTGCCTGTTACTCCGCATCAGAAGAAGAGTAGGAGAGAAAGAGAGAGATAGAGAATAGGTATGCCTAATGCGATCAGTTGTGATACTTTTTATATTTCTTTGTCAGTGGTATCAATCAAAAAATTGCCGAAGATTTTTTCTTCTTTTGTCTAATTTCTTTGGTCGCGAATGATTAATGCCCGCCCCCCCCCCCCACCAAAATTAATTTTTAAGAAGGAAATTCCGTAAGATGTGAGCAAAGGTCGCCTGGAGCAAGTTTCCTTCGCCCATTCTTCGGTGACTCTCCATTACCGTTCCGCCCTAATCTTTTCCCTTCATTTAATTTTGCTGACCCTATCGTACGCTTTGTCATTCTGTAGAACATTTCGTGTTATACACTTGATTCCAGACCTTTTAAAGGTTTTCTTGATTGTGGAGTCTTTGATGTGTTAAACTACTTTATCTAATGTACATTTTAGGGGTGACAGATGGATGAGCTCAGAGCTACGGTACATTTCCCGATTGGACTGTACGCAGTCACTTCATCCATGTTCTTGCCCATCTTCCAGTCATTAGTCTACCGGATTGTATGTTTCTATGATACCGTATCTAAAGGTCAACTTTAATAAAAATACATGCAAATAGCGCGATTTTCATGTACTTTTTTTTCAAAAATTGACATATTGGTAACATTAAAGTCAAGCTAAGATAAGTGGAAAAGATCTCATCGCAGAGAATAAAAAGCTCTTTTTGTTTAATACAACTTAAGTATTCAATAAATGCTCAGTTACCCATTCTGAAGGCAATGACGACTGGTCAGGACAAAATATGAGTTGAGACTTTTTATAGTACTTGAGTTAGCTCAAGCAATGACGACTGGTCAGAACAAAATATGAGTTGAGCTTTTTATAGTACTTGAGTTAGCTCAAGTACTATAAAAAGCTATAAGCGATTAATTCATGGCTAGTTATGAATACTCATTTAGAGTATGTGATTTTTAAACTTTAAAGAAAATATTATTGTAGATCATTTCATTTGAGGTCGGCATAAGTACGAAACATTGACTCTCAAAGTGGTCGCACCCCAGTTGTGTGCGTGAATAAATGAAAGAAGATGAAAAAAGAACTCCTAGGCCTGTGCGGATGTGGGCTCAAGAAACGGCTCCATGTTCGACTGCAGCGAAGAATCTTCAACTGCAACTGCACGAGATCCCGTTATACAAACGGAAGCCAACCACATTATGCTCATCGCGTGAGTTGTGGCGAAGCCAGCTACACGAAACGAACAAGAGCCTCTAATTCGATCAAAGCGGCTTGCCGAAACGAATGCAGGCTTTAAGTAATGAAGAAACGGAACTAAAAATGATTTTTTGGAGCAATAGAGTTTTTTTTTAACTGAGCAAAAATGTTTCAAGATGCTATTCTAATCAACTCTCTGTGGAAGCGACATTGGAAGAGCAGAAATGTTCTGTTAGAGCATGTTGTTCTTTTTCTGTAAGATGGTTCCGTTTTTTCTCTTCAATATCTAACTCTAGCTCAGATTTTAGAACGGATCAAGATATGGAAAAAAGATATAGATAATTTGTGAGAGATGTTTAGCTTCGAAAACGCAGTCTGATGTAAGAAGAAGAGCTTCGTAACACAAAAAGCTAGTTATTCAATAATATTCGAAAGTAACAAATCGTGTTTTGTGTGATTGCCGATTTTCAAGGAAGCTGCATTTGTTTTGTAATTTTAAGAAGAAAAAAAGTTGTTATGATTCGATAAGTAAATAATCAAATGATTTCTTCAAGTTCTTCGACAATGTGTGTATTCTCTATGATGTCTTCAATGTTGGTTGGTCGGATAGGAGATACAAATTCGCATCGAGTCTCAATGATGCTGCCTCTCACAGGTTTAGGCTTCTTCTCTTCTTTATTCTGTGAGTCTCAATGTTTTTCGCAAGTGTTCAGGGAAAGTATCCAGAAAAAGGTTTTTTTTTAAATAAAATTTGTATTATGTTATCGTTTAATCTCATTAAGTCCTTCTCAACCAAATTTGTATTATGTTATCGTTTAATCTCATTAAGTCCTACCCAACCAAATTTGTATTATGTTATCGTTTAATCTCATTAAGTCCTACCCAACCAAATTTGTATTATGTTATCGTTTAATCTCATTAAGTCCTACCCAACCAAATTTGTATTATGTTATCGTTTAATATCATTAAGTCCTACCCAACCAAATTTGTATTGTGTTATCGTTTAATCTCATTAAGTCCTACCCAACCAAATTTGTATTATGTAATCGTTTAATCTCCTTAAGTCCTACCCAAGCTTCAAATTTGCAGGTCTGGTATTGAGTGACATGCTTCTCCTTTTGCAGTACACGAAATTTCCGGTTAGTTTGAAGATGATTCGCACTTTCAGTTTAAAGCATTTTTTTCGACGCTTGTATAACAGATAGTATAAAAAAAATCAAGATATGTTTTTTTCATAAAAAAAATCTTTGAGTCATTACTTGCAGTCATCCGTGGTGCTTCTGGTTGTTGCTGAAGCAGTTTTCGGAATACTCGGAGGGTAGCTACACGTTTTAATATAATAATAATAATAATTTTATTGTCATCGTTACATGATTATACAATTGATTGCACAGTAAAAATCGAAAACAAATATAATTTACAATGGCAAAAAAGAAGTAGCAACTGGGCTACTAATAATTAAACAACTGACGAGAAAAAAATCAAAAATTCAATTCATTTAAGAACTTCCTGGCCTTGGGAAGTGATAAGTTAAAAAAATATGACAACTTTGGCTCCTGATTCAACTTCATTTAATCGTACTTCTTGTTTTTTTTCTCTCGATAGCTCGAAAACTTATTTTTTTAAACATAAAAATGTAAGGTATTTTTTGAAGTAAAAAAAAATAAAGTTGGTAAAATAAGTTAATTTTCTTTTCTTGCCTTATCATCAGGGGTTAATTAGTCACCGGAACGGTCCCGTCGGCGGATACATGTACACACACTATTGACGAAAAACTCTCTTTCTTTTCTTACCCTTTTCCTTCATCCCCTCTTCTTTTTTCCTCCAAACTTTGAGCGGCGGATACATGTGAACCCAAATTGGGCGGCTCTATTTAACCCCTGCTTATCATACATATAACACGTCAAGGTCGATGATCCTCTCAAGTCTTCGAATCTTGGAAGATTCGAAAATTTTCTTCATAAACCGTTTTGTCAAACTAACATATTTGATGGTTCGGACTAACTTTCTCCATAGGCCGGAAGAGTATTCTCTATGTGAGGATTGAAACCACGGCATTTCGCTACAGCGATGTTTCGCTACACGCCATTTCGATCCACAGGATAGAATTTTTTCCAAACTAAATTAAACTTGAAACTAATGGTTTTTGAAGCAATATATGAAGTCTTGATCGAATACAGTGTTAAATTATTTAATTAGGCAACCCTTACATAAGTTTTCATTTAAAACAATGTTTGTTTGCACTTTTTTCACTCTGTTTTCCGGCGAATTTAGTCAATTCAACAAAAAAATTTGAGAGACATTTTCCATGCGGTCTCGTTACTAAGACGGCCTCATTAGCGTGAACTTTATTTAACCCTAAGCGAAACAATAAAAGAGAGTACCTGACCTTTCAAGTAAAGTTCGAATTTCCATCCCCTTCCTCCCAGTATAAGAGAATTATCTACTCTCAAACTGTTTTATGTATTGAGATTGAAACCTTTCTTCGAAAATTCCCCTTCGCTTGATAGAATCGTTATTATAACAAGGTTTTAAGTCTAAAACGTTTGAATTAGTTAGTTATTCAGCAAACAACCATCTGAAAAAAACGAACGTTAATAGAAATTGCCTCATTGTGCAATAATTATCTTTAAAATGTATTCATTCACCCCTTCATATATTAGTTAGTTAAGAACTTATTATACTACTGTAATCATTCAAAACATCAGTAATTAATGAGTGAAAAAAAATTAATTGAACACTGTATTCCATCATGACTTCATGAATTTTTCAAAATGTCGTGTAGCGAAATGTGATACCCCTTATCTAAGTGATACCCCTTATCTAAGTGATACCCCTTATCTAAGTGATACCCCTTATCTAAGTGTGATAAATCAGATACTTAACCTTACTAAATGACTTGAATTAAACTTACTTGACTTGACTTAACCTTACTAAATTAAATGAATTACTAAAAAACCTTACTAAATGACTCTCCCTTCATGACTTCACTTTAAACCACATGGCACTACTTCCATCGCCTTCTTTTGTCTGATTCCTCGTTCTTCTCCACTCCACCCTAATTTGTCATGAGGTTGCTTCGGCTTCCAAACACCCCATCAGATGAACTCCAGCTCTTCAGAAAAAAAACCACTTCCTCATGTATTTGGTATTTTAAACTCGCATTAGCGACATTCCTCCTTTATAAATATTCAACATGTATTTGCAAGGAAAAAATTCAAATTCAAATAAATGGCCTTCCACTTAGTATAAATTAACGCCTAGATTAGCCTTTCAGTGGGAATATAGCACTACCAATTAAGGTTCGGAGTACGGTATTTAACTATTGATCGAATGAGTAGACTCGGTTAAGGTATGTCTCGAATGAGTAGACTCGGTTAAGGTATGTCTCGAATGAGTAGACTCGGTTAAGGTATGTCTCGAATGAGTAGACTCGGTTAAGGTATGTCTCGAATGAGTAGACTCGGTTAAGGTATGTCTCGAATGAGTAGACTCGGTTAAGGTATGTCTCGAATGAGTAGACTCGGTCAAGGTATGTCTCGAATGAGTAGACTCGGTTAAGGTATGTCTCGATATTCTCTGCGGCGTTCGCTTACATTTCGAGTAAATACTCGAAAGAGGAGAGACAGAGAAGTGTAAGCATTGCAAGACTGGAAGGAGCCATTGGACTCGGAAGTACTCTTCAGCTCATTCATTAATCCATCTATTATTTATTCTTTTTCATTTCCCAAAAACTCTGATAGTTGTCTTATTACTGAGTTATCTTACTAAGTTCAGGTTTCGATATTTTCGAGTTTATTCATAACTGGTTTTTTTTAAAGAATTGAATGAAGGCGATAATCTTCCGAAAAACTTGGGGATTTCAAGCATTCACAGTGGTCAATCGAATATTGTAAAAGATTATGCAGAATTATACATGTCAGTTCAAAAAGTATGAATAGTTATACTTTCGAATGCGTAAATGCTGTTTTTAATGCCTGTTTTTTGTTGTGTCTGTTCTTCCATCATACTCAAATTTAAACCTCCTCATTGAGGTGTTGTGGGACTTCTCATCACATCTCAATTACAATTCCTCGGCTTTCACAGAATCTTCATTCTGTCACTGATTATTCACTTGGTGACTGACCATAAAGAGTTAAACAAAATCTTTATAAAGCATTTTATTGATTTAAAAACAACAAAAATAACCTTGTATCACTCCAATTTTCTTCATCGTTCGTCTTTTTTGTCTCTTCGCGTGTTTGTCTCTTTTTGCTATTTGATGTTTCTGATATTTTCAGTAAGAATGCGCATATTCGGATTCAGATTATAAAAAAAAACTTATCTGGATTAGTTCAATAAATGATTACAAAGGGCGGAGCAATTTTGTTGAATAATTAGTGTAAGTATATGTATTTAAAAAAACACCGTAATTTTTGAAAGATTCTTTAAAAAAAAACGTTGATTAATCTGTTTATGAATGGAAAGTATAACTGATTTCATTTTAGATTTGTTTGCTGAATGTGATTTTAATGAAAGAAGAGCAGAAGAATTCGAGAAGCAATTACTCACTCAAGGTTCTTTTTCAAACTATTTATTTCCATTATTAAAAAACTGTTTTAAAAGTTAGATAAAATTTGATTTTGCTCTCTTTTGCTCCTTGTTGATATCAATTTTCCTTCTTGTTAATATCAATTACGAAACAGATTCAAGAGCGTTTAAGTATAGGATACCTCTACGGGATAAGACTGGGAATGGGTTTATAAACACTGGTAATAAATCAACTGCAGACCGTAAGCGAGTTCGTCAAGACTGCACTGACTGAGAAGAACAAGCGGCTGTTTATCCTTCTTGCGGCCTTCTTCTGCTGCTTCTTTGCTTTTATTGGTAAATTTCCATAAGCTCTGGAACGTCGTACGTATTAAAGAATTCGTAAGGCAAAACCCCGTTTTTTTCAATCCAAACCTTTTTGCACAGTAAAAGTAATTTTTGTCTACGATATTTTTAAGCAGTTTTTCTCTGCAGAATCCAACTCCGGTGGAATGATGCGAAAATGAAAATTGTCGAAGGAAGATAAGATGCAATAGTAATTCTCGAAGATGTTTTCAAAGGGTCCCTAGCCTATTTTGAATTTTATTACCGAGAAATCAGGACTCCGAATTTAATTTATTATCTTCAAGGCTCTTCGCATATTCTCTTCTTCTACATGAAGCTGAGGTTCACCATGACCATCGGAGCATATAGTTACTATCGAGCCACTGAGAAGGCCCTCTCCACTCTTGCAGTCACTCTTTTATTATCATACTCAATCTAGTTATCCTATTCATATGAATAATGAAACCCATGCAATCAATAACCCTCCTGATAAAAGTTGTTTTTTCTGGTTATCAATGAGTTATCTAGGCTCTCATAATGAATAGATTTAATGTGAGTAAGATAACAATACAAAAAAGTTTTCTTCGAAAAATCCGTTGAAGGTTATATTTTACTCTATTTTAATTTTTTTCTATCTTTATTTTGCTTAATCTTGTTTTCAAATTCTAGTTCGCTCTTTCTTTTTTGGATTTCTCTATCTCTCTTTATTTCGGAGGAATGAATCAGTCTTGTTGACAAACTGATGTTGAGGCTCTCTTCTTATACCCATTGCTCCGTTCCCGTGTCACGAATACGCCTCTGGCTCTCTTCGGAATGTTGACACGTTCAGCTGCGATGTTGTGGCACGCGATCGCTTGGAGCCAAACGAGCGCCTTTTTCAGTTTGTGTTTCCGTCTCTATGTCAATAAGCCAGTTTGAAGGAAAAATTCAAGAAGTTGGGACTGACACGGTTAAAACATATTTAAGCGGAGTTCGGTGTTGAGTCTCGATCACTTTAATTCGATGTCGAGCAAATAGATATATGAAAATAAATCTGAGGTGTTTGTATTAAAATAAGATGTGAAGATGGTTTGAATGATAAGGTTTCAACATTTGCAGTTTTCGCTTCAAACGGGTTACAATTTTCTCAATCAGACCAATGAGGGAAATATAGAGGAAATAAAAAGTTGACCGCTTTAGAAATTGCTGAGAAGAACGTTAATATTACAGGCCTGATATTTGAGGGATTCTCTCGTTTCGTACCCACGGCACTGCGTGCTCTGATGGCAAACTGTGTGCGAGATAACGAACATGGTGGGTGAATATGGAAGACAAGGAATTGGGTAGAAAGATAGATGACGTTAGTTGGAAAACGTAAAGGAAAGCAGGTATGAAATTCAGCATGAAATGCGTACTCTAAATGCGCTTTTGCTATGACTGATTTCTTTCTCTTTTTGTGACCTCTCTTCATCTGACGATTTCTCTAATTTTTCACTGATATACATACTTTTTCTTGTCGCAACCCCTATATCTAGAATCTCTGGCTTTTTCTTTCACTATCCATCTTTCGCTCTCGCTCTCTCTGGCGAGTTGATGATATCAGGCCGCCTCTTCGCCCTTGTCGGCTTGCTGGAGGCGTTCTGCAACCTACTGGCAGTCATTTTCATCCATCTGCTGCTGCCCGCGACCCTCTCCACACTACCACAAGCTGCATTCCTCATCATGTCCGCCCTCATTATTCCGCCCGTTTTAGCGCTATGGTTAGTTTGCAGTTCACAGAGATATGGTTCACCTTTCCCCTGAAGACAAGAGAATAATTACGGTACGAAATTCTGATTCTCCCCATAGCTGCTATACATACCAGACGAAACTGATAGAGCCACTGGTTATACTAAGCTTCACACCGCTAACTAAAAACCTCATATAAAATACTTCCCCATGGAATTATGTGCGAGGAAGTTTATTATTGATCGATGAGTTTCAGGATCAACGCATATGGAATGAAGAAACGCGTAAAAGCTTCTTTGGACCAAAAAGACGCGGCTGCCGAAGATAAGGGTCTCAAGGATCAAGATGAAGTCAAGAGCGCGGACTCGGTCGCGATGCGAACAGAGCCTCACACCACTTACTAAATTGACAAATACAAAGTTTTTGTTTTAATATTAGGGTTTAGGTTATGAGAACAACGTAATTGAGTTTTTCATGTTGCACCTTTGCGCCAAAAAACGGTAAAAGTAGTGGTTACGCGCTTGCTCCGGTCAGAAAGAGGGCTGGTTCGATCCCGCGCTTGCTCCGGTCAGAAGGAGAGGGCTGGTTCGATTCCGCGCTTGCTCCGGCCAGAAAGAGAGCGCTGGTTCGATCCCGCGCTTGCTCCGGTCAGAAAGAGAGGGCTGGTTCGATCCCGCGCTTGCTCCGGTCAGAAGGAGAGGGCTGGTTCGATCCCACGCTTGCTCCGGCCAGAAAGAGAGCGCTGGTTCGATCCCGCGCTTGCTCCGGTCAGAAAGAGAGCGCTGGTTCGATCCCGCGCTTCCTTCGGTCCGAAAAAGAGGGCTGGTTCGATCCCGCGCTTTGGCCCGTTTGATAGATTGTTTATACTTGAGTCAAGTTACAATTGTTGTTGAAATTTTCTTTTGAAATTTTGTTGTACCATCCCAAATTTTTGAAAAACTTTTTGTTATGCCTTGTTACAGTTTTTATAATACCTTGTTTTTTGCACATTTTCAAGTTCTTGCATATCATACATAGCTCCCTCCAGACATTCCTAGAAAGACTTTTCAGGTTTTTTATACTTTGCCTACCGATATCTTTCTCTGAGATTACTGTATGCCTTCTTAAACGCGGAGTCTAAAGAATGTTAAGGGTCATCAGTTTAAAATCTCAATAAAACTTCCTCCAAAAATTTCTTATCATGGTATGTTATATTTCAATGTTTGAGCTAAACTTGCCCATTTTAGTTCTGCTTTTGATGCTATAAGAATAATTTATATGAATTTATCACTCATTTGAAATTCAAGTATTTCACACATGATAGATATATGGTCGAATGGAAAAAAAAAGAGAAAACGCCTTTTGCCACCTGGATTTCTTACAAAATATTTCCTCTATTTGTTCCTAAATGCGTATAAAAACCATTTAAAATGTTCTATGTAAAAAAAAGTAAAGACAAAGCTATAAGAGGAGCGAGAAAAAAGCGAAATAGTCACATGAAGATTCATCACTTTTGCGTGAATCCCACCAGAAAGCGACTCTAATTTTCCACAGTATCCCGTAGTCTCGCAGCGAAAAATTTGAACTCATCATTAATGACAACAATATACAAATAGTGGAGAGTACAATATTTGAGTTGAGCTTACTTTTCCAACCGACATCTCTATAATTGTGCATGTTCTTTACAGCTTCATTAACGGATTTTGAAATATAGTATCAATGCGTGACATAGACAAAGTTTTACCCGGATAAGTTAAATGATTAGTTAAAGATTGCACTTTCGCTTATTTTCCACATTATCGAGAAAACAAGGCTATTTTAACACGTTTTTAGGGTGCACGAGTTTTTAGGGGTTAAGGAGAAGGAAGGGATCTCTTCTCAAGTTTTCAGCAGCAGAAAACTTATGCGACCACGCTAATCCGCAGCTCTGGCTTTGTTGAAGGCATTGAAGTCCATGGTCAACTTGATGGTTGGCTGCGTAGATGAGAGGGCCGCAGCCTACAATTGAGATGGTCATCTATGAATGATACGGTGTCTAAATTCCGTAACTCGATATTTCGCACCGCGACGATTAGGCAACCGACTTATTGCCAAAAAAATAGAAATCTATGTAAAAAATCTTTGCTTAATCTAAGTTTTGTTGACGCAAACAAGGTAGTACGGCTTAGCACAAGACTATGAAACAACCAGTCACATAATTATTGCTTTTCGGTTGCGAGTTGGTGTGGTGCGAAATGTCATGGAACCTCTCAATTGAATTCTTTCCAGAGCTAATAGTTTACTTCCCGGCTGATTCTTATCAATTCAACCGCACATGCGGGCCTTTAATCGAATAATAATAATAAAGCTTGTCCCTATAAATTATAATTGTCACTAAATCGCGGGCCTTTGTCACTATAAATATCTTATTAATTCTCAATGGTTCTTTCAAAGCCAATGTTTTTCAATGGTGACATGGCCAGTTAGTTTCCGAACGCTGATTAACACTTGAGCCTTTCTACGAATGAGAATCGACTTTACAGCTCAATTAACAAGTTTAACTCTCTAGCGAAAACATAAATTATTCGAAATGATCGAAAACCTTGGCCTGTTCCGCAACGGCAGCCGCTTTTTTGGCCGCGGCATGGGCGTGGCTAGCCTGGAACAGCAAAGCTGCCTCCAAGCGTCGCTTTAGGTCTCCATGTGCTTGCAGAATCTGTAGAGATAATGACTGTTCGAATTGAACATTTGAAAGGTATTATTTTATTCAACATAAAACTAGGATGAAGAGTGGTGTTAAATAAAAAAAACTGATCTTTCGACGGTCAGTATAAAATGGTTCCCGAGAACGGATCGATGGGAAGAGCACTCAACTCGTTGTGTATTCGCTCTAACGCCTGGGGTTCGGTTCTTATGCTTATTGGCAAAAGAGAGGTTGTCCCTCGTCTCTCCAGCCTTCCCTTTTTTTCATCTTAGCATTCATCAGTATGGTTGAACGCGGTTTTCATCAAGAAAAGGCTACGTTGTGGCGAAATCCTGCGAATCCCATTTTTGTGCCTCAAAGTTTGTTCCCTTACATCAGGAACACATATGAAAATTTTTCGAGATCGTTTGACTTATGGTGTTAGATATTTAAAAGAAATGTGAATAATCAATACCATTTTGAACTCAGCGGGGTGAGCGGGCGCCAGTGCATTCAGTCTCTGGAGTGCCATCTCATGCAGCCGCCTTACTTGAGGCGGCAACGCCCGCCACTCATCCGAACGGGATGCCGAGAGAAGTCGACAAAGCGACTGTACGATCAGCGAGATTATCGACAGGCCTGCAATTCCATCTTTTACTCTTTAGCAGGTTCTTTAACTTACCGATATCTTATATATTCCACTTATTTAAACATTCTTTATCTATTAATCGCATCACGGATGACAATTGAGTACGATATCAAGAACATGAAAAACTGTCGAGGACTCAAAAAGATACACGGAACTTTTCCGATGAACTCTCTTGCAAGACCAATGAAAAAGCACCAACATCATCAAACATGAACATGAGCATCTAACTCCAACAAAAGTTTCATCTTCAAATTCTCTAACGTTTCTTCTCATCGACAGCCGCGGGAATGAGTGCTTCGAGACACTTAATGGCATCTGTCACCACGGAGACCTCCTCCTCGCTCATCTGGAAAAAAACACAAGCATTGGGCGGTCGAGTACGGCCTAATCCCTTTTTTGGCTGCCGGAATTCTTTCAAATTTCAAACGACATCTGTTTTCGTTTCAAGGTTATTATTATTGCCTCAGCTCTCTCTACCGAGCGGTGAGTTCCCATTGTGCTCTGTATATCAATTTCTGATCAATGCTACTGCGCAATTATGTCGTCCAAAAGACGTGTGGAAGAAACCCCTTCAGCTGATTTTGAAGAAACCCCTTCAGCTGATTTTGAAGAAACCCCTTCAGCTGATCTTGACCGGACTGCAGCTACTGCACTGAATTTAGCACTAGAGAGCTGTATTATCGCTGGAGAAAGAGCGAAAAAGCCTCCCCCGCCTCCTCACGTCTTGTTAGTCCTCGAGACGAGTGCTGTCGTCATCGGTAAATTATTCATTCATTCATTCATTCATTCTTTCTTCCATTTTTGCATGTCAGGGTAACAATACAAAGTGGATGATTGTCACGGATGTGAGTTCAATTTATAATAATGCATAGAGTTAAAAATTATGATGATAATCATTGATGATACATTGTTTCATAGCCGTATACGAAAATTAGGCCCTATTTTAATTATGGGGAGAAGTAATAGAGAATTTTTGAAGGCTTGACTTGAAAATTTAGAGACTAGTTCATTCGGTAGGATATTCCAAACATCAATAATTCGCGATGCACAAGTATTGTGAGCGTTAGATACTGAGAACGGTAGAATTATCCTTAAAGAATGAGAAATTCTATGACAGCAGTGAGTTGGCTGAACTATAAAAAGAGAAGAAAAGTTTAAATCAAAGTGACCATAGATACACTTATGAATAAAACAGAGGTCTGCTATAGCTCTTCTATATTCTAGAGTATGAAGCGAGAGGATTTTAAGACGAGTACGACAATCGAGTTGTGAGTAGCCAGATCTATAGAATATACGGCGAGTAAAACTTCTTTGTATACGTTCGAGTTTATTAATGCTACCAATATCACGAGTATGCTACCAATATTATGAGATATCCATTCCACCCAGCTCCTTACGGTCGACGCGATCCAGCACGAAATTGAAGAGTACAAAAGACTCAGATCCATCGTCATTGAGAGAGTCTCAGAGCACTCAAACCCTTCTGCTCTACTACTGGCACAAACAGCTCATGAAAACGCCTTCCTCGTCTCTTTACTCGATGCAGCTGGCTTAGCTGTACACGTAGTTGCCCATTTTCGGATGGGCATATACGGCACTCATCTGGAAACCGGCTGCCAGACTACTGAAGGTGATTCTTCAGACGAAAACCTTGCAGCGGCAACTTCTTGTTTTGTTCGCGTCTTATCACTTCGAAAAGACAACCGCTTTACTCAAATTAGTACTCCAAACGGATCCATCACAGTTCCAGTCTCCACCAAGAAAGGGCAGTCCCGCACGGGCAGCAATGGCAGAAAATACGGTTATCCTTCAAAACCTTCAGTCTCTTCTCAATCGAACTAGGATCGTGTCCGGGTTCGTGACTTTGGTGTGCAAGTTGTCTCATCATTGCACCGAGGCCCAGCTGTACAAGAGCGAGCCACCAAAGCGACGGCAACCATGTATTAACTCCTACGTGCTGTGCTGTTCCCGTCAACGACCGCAATTCTCAAATATTTTTCCATTTAGATTACTCCCCTTTTATAGTTTGGATCATGTTTCTAGAACCCACCTCACGAGAAAGACTGCAGTACGACCGAAAAAAACACTTGAAACTTTTACCCGTATCGTTTATTACCGATGCTTTCCAAACTCTGACTATCAACGGGTTCTTCCTTCATATTATCGATTAACCTAGGTATTCCTTCTTTGATTAGTAGGAGGAAAATCGCAGATCTTATGATGGGTTGGAAAATTCATCAGAACAGGTCTATCGTTGCGAGGGAAATGTTTTCAAATCGGTTCCGATAATCCGTACAAACTTGCACGGCTTGTATGTATAAGCGGCACAAAATACAGCTCGCTTCAACTGCTTCTCATTGGGGGTTTCACGAATGTTGACTAGAGTATCGAGAGACGTCTTCAATGTCCCTTTTGAACTCGGTTTCAAAAAAGCTGTCACCAATAGTTCATACACTGAAAAAGTATTTTATTGATGTGTTCAAAATCAGCGTGCGTTTTTATTAGCCTTATTTACACGCTCTGTGGAGAATTGTGACGAGAATATGTCTTTGCGTTTTTTCTTGTCTTTTTTCTAGTTTTATCATTAGTGTGAACTTTCGACACATTGTGCTGATACAGTATCTTCTGACAATTTTGAATGTATCTCTTGTTTTGAATACTGCACTGAAAAGTATAGATTATATATAATTTTTTTTTTGCTCATCCTAAAAGGGAACGAGAAAAAATATGAACCCTTCTCCAGACGAGTATTCTCCCAAGCCGGTTTACCTTCTACCGATTATGTTTCTTGGCTGAATTCTTTGTCTCTGACTACGCTCGAGTATAGACGCAATCTTCTGGATATATGCTTCGTACATACAATTGTTCATAGAAATACTTCTCTCGATTGCTGTAATTTACTAAAAAAATTCATCCTTCCCCATATACTCATAGGAACTCCCATTCTCTCAGGATTGTACCACCTTTTAAACTTCCCAACGGTCACTCTGCGTGTGTTTCAAGATGCATTGATACCTGGAACTCTTTACCATCTGAAATAGTATCTTTTTCATCTTCCGCAGCGTTTAAATCTGCAATTTTACAGTTACCTATAGAAAAGATTGTTCCGAATTACAAACTTCGCCTCACATAAACATTTTGCTCATTCTATTTTACTTTTGTGATTTCAATTGTGTGTCTATCACCCATTTTATCTCTTTTTGTTCATTTCTATTGAACTCGCACCCGCGATTTTATCCGATGTATTTAATGTACAAGGAATAAATGATTGATTGTTTGATTGAACCCCTTAATACAAGTGGAAATCTGATATCTAAAAAACGCATCATCAAACCTATAAAACCACCTTGCACTAACCTCAACGCATAAGTTATCTCGAGTATTTACAGTACTCGAATTCATTGATATACATGTATTAATATATATAGTTACCCGATTTACTTGAATAATATAATGTTAACCTAAAAGCGCAAACCACCGATAGTAGGAAATTAGAATTGGAGAGAAAACTTAAATAATTTGGTATCTGTTCACTTTATTCGCTATTAGGTCACTTCATGCTTAGTTTAAAATTTTTCTTTTCTTTTAGTTAACATTAGCATAACGGTATGTTCAGAACCAGTTCCAATAAAAAAAAAATTTTTTGATCAACTTAATTTTTTCATTTCTGCTATTTTTTTTAGCAAGAACTGGCTTCCAGGTTTGTGAAAAAATTGGGAAAATATTACCTCTTTGACTTGTAGTTCTCGCTCATCACCTTCTAGGACGTATGGCTTCAGAAGGTCGACTACGGACGGTGCTAGTCTTAACCAAGTCCAGTTTCCCAACTCAACTCAACACAGTTTTCCGACATCTGACTTAATTGATGATTTCTGACTCATTTCATTACTTCTGATTCATTTTATAATTTCTGACTAACATATGAATCTACATGAGTTCAAAGTCATATATGACTTTTGAATAAACCAATGTATCTACTCAAATAATTTTTTCTGACTTTCTTACGCAAAAATGGAACTAGATGACCAAAGAAATTAAATATCTTGAAATTTAGAGTTGTAACATGTGTGATAACCTTTTAGCATACACCTTCGCCAGGTCTCGGCGCGAGAACAGGGAGGTCAAAGCCTGCAGACTCTTCGAGATCACCTCAAAAGATCAAGTTTTTTTTTCTTCTATGTATTCTCCGTTTTCATTTAGATCTGCTCAGAACTTTTATTATTCTGGAGAGATTGAAAGTGGGTCCCTGAGAGATATTGAAAGTGGGTCCCTGAGAGATATTGAAAGTGGGTCCCTGAGAGATATTGAAAGTGGGTCCCTGAGAGAGATTGAAAGTGGGTCTCCTCTGTCATGTTTTCGTTTTTAATCGAGTCTTCTCTGTGTTGTCTTAATTTTCAAGTGAGTCATCCCTACACTTTCTTCTTCAGTATAACTCATTCCACAAACCACCCCTTGGATTTCATCCGACTCTTTGGCAGTTTCAAGCATTGCACCTTTTCTGCTCTGTTGTTATTGTTGTTGTTGTCGGATGTAGAACGTCATCCATGTGATGTGTATTTTTCGTTTAGTTTCGTACTTTTTTTGTTTTTTCTTCATATATCGAGGCGACTTTTTCAAGAACGGGGCGACGTCCAGTGGCTTGGTCCATAGGTCGATTGGAGACAGCGCGGTCGGGTGGCTCAGGCAGTCGAAGAGATGTGTGACGACGTGTGGTCCAGAAGAGCAGTCAGGACATACATCGGGGATGAACTCGTCGATGTGATGGAAGTTGTTGTTGACAAGTCTGCTGAATCCGAAGTGGAGCTGGCTGAGAGATTCGTTCATTGTATCAGGAACACGTAGATCTTCAGTCGGGTTCAGAGGTTGGGGACGTAGTCCTTGCGCGATGGGAGGCCGGTGCACTTCGCTTTTATTTGTGTCCATTCGGAGCAGAGAGAGCACTGGATGCAGTTCGTGTTCGCTGTTTTTCGCCATGTTGAGCAGAGCCAGATGATGGGAGGGCCAGGTTTGCGTTTGATGTCTCCGGCTTGTAGAAGTAGGCATTAAGACAGACCGGCCGGGTCAGTCTGCCTCACATTATTTAAAAAAAGGAAGGAGAATTGTGTGCTCCCGAGAGAGCGCGTCTTCGGGGCTGAGCTGCTTCCGGATAAGTTTGGTGATGTCCTTTGCAGTCCTTGGACTGTCGTGCTGCACCGCAAGTAGGCGGGCATCGTTGCAGCACCCCTTTCTGCTATTTACCCACTCGCTTGCCTCTTTCTTTCTTTGGACTTCACACAGGAATTCGCGGTTGACTGTAAATTTGCAAGTGCGGATCATTCAAATCTTTCTTATCCCTCTATTTCTCTCTCTCTCTCTCTCTCTCTCTCTTTCGTATGACCATGAATACCCACCTGTGGGTGCTTGCTCGCAATCTCTTTCCTAGCGAGATTGGCCAATCTCGTGATACTTTCAGTGTGTCCGACGGATACTTCTCGAGGGGCTGCAGAAGAGAGAATGGCTGCGGCCAGCAGAAGGACGCAGCTGTCGAAGGTTGACGAGGCATTGGCTGCAGAATAATTATCATTCAGCTTTTAAGAACAAGAAAACAACATAGTAAATCGTTTTAGAATCACTTAATTTGTTCGCTTGGCAAAAGACGAAAGGGAGGGAGGTACCAACGAGAGGAGAGAGAGAAGATAGCAAGATAGTAAAAAAAGAAGAAAGAAAACGTTAGAGGCAGGGGTTAAATGGAGCCGCCCAATTTTGGTTTACATATGTATCCGCCGCTCAAAGTTTGGAGGAAAAAAGAAGAGAGGATGAAGGAAAAGGGTAAGAAAAGAGAGGAGAGTTTTTTCGTCACTAGTGTGTGTACATGTATCCGCCGACGGGACCGATCCGGTCACTATTTAACCCCTGGTTAGAGGTAGAGAGAGAAAGTGAGAGAGGGAGAGAAAGAGAGAGAAAGAAAACGAAAGCGCTGCAAGGAGTCTGTAAGACTGAGCGAAGAAGAAGGCTTACTCTCAGGTATGAGCAGTATGGTGTAGAGAGCTGAACGCATGTAGATGTTCCACTTCGGGCGCGTTCCATCGGAGGGCGCACTTTGTGCCAGACATCGTAGAGCCTAAATTTCTTTCTCTTCTCTCAAAGCATCATTACATCAGATTAGGACGAGATCAAACTATCGCAAAATAATATTTTTCTTCGTTAAAATGGTTTACTAAAACAGCAAAACCATTGAATATGCAGAACTATCTCGTGGATTATCATCATATTACCTTCGGTAGTGTAATTGTAATCTCGAGGATTATCATCATATTACCTTCGGTAGTGTAATTGTAAACGGTACAAGAAAGGAAGATGAATTTGATTTTGCGACGTTAATTAGTTTTTTCTCTTAGCGATTTTCAAGTCCTATTTCGTCTAAGCCTGGCACGGCAGTGAATCAATGTTTCACGAGCACCAGTTCACTAATCTATGGTAATGAATTGATATCCCGCTAAACCATTTTTGAAAAAAATGAAACATTTTTGACATCCAGGAAAATTGAATAGCAACCTTGAGAGCCGCACTTGCCGTCACTGTTAGATGTCCTGGTGGAAGCTCAGGTACAATGTTCGACTCGTCCTGAATTACATCATCTACTTAAAGTCAATAGATGATCTCATCCAATATTGCAATTATTTTTATGAGGCGCAGTTTTTCTCGCTTTTAGTGTGTCAATAAGTCGACTTTTTGTTCTATTTCTACCAAAGGACGTCTCAATCCCCTCTCTCTCTCTTCCTCTCTTTTTCTTCCTCCCTCTCTCTCTCTCTCTCTTCCTCTCTTTTTCTTCCTCCCTCTCTCTCTCTCTCTCTCTCTTCCTCCCTCTCTCTCTCTCTCTTCCTCTCTTTTTCTTCCTCCCTCTCTCTCTCTCTTCCTCTCTTTTTCTTCCTCCCTCTCTCTCTCTCTCTTCTTCTCTTTTTCTTCCTCCCTCTCTCTCTCTCTTCCTCTCTTTTTCTTCCTCCCTCTCTCTCTCTCTCTTCCTCTCTTTTTCTTCCTCTCTCTCTCTCTCTTCCTCTCTTTTTCTTCCTCCCTCTCTCTCTCTCTTTCTCCCTCTCTCTCTCTCTCTCTTCCTCTCTTTTTCTTCCTCCCTCTCTCTCTCTCTCTCTTCCTCTCTTTTTCTTCCTCCCTCTCTCTCTCTCTCTCTTCCTCTCTTTTTCTTCCTCCCTCTCTCTCTCTCTCTTCCTCTCTTTTTCTTCCTCCCTCTCTCTCTCTCTCTTCCTCTCTTTTTCTTCCTCCCTCTCTCTCTCTCTCTCTTCCTCTCTTTTTCTTCCTCACTCTCTCTCTCTCTCTCTTCCTCTCTTTTTCTTCCTCCCTCTCTCTCTTCCTCTCTTTTTCTTCCTCCTCTCTCTCTCTCTCTCTCTTCCTCTCTTTTTCTTCCTCCCTCTCTCTCTCTCTTCCTCTCTTTTTCTTCCTCCCTCTCTCTCTCTTCCTCTCTTTTTCTTCCTCCCTCTCTCTCTCTCTCTCTCTTCCTCTCTTTTTCTTCCTCCCTCTCTCTCTCTCTCTTCCTCTCTTTTTCTTCCTCCCTCTCTCTCTCTCTTCCTCTTTTTTTCTTCCTCCCTCTCTCTCTCTCTTCCTCTCTTTTTCTTCCTCCTTCTCTCTCTCTCTCTCTCTTCCTCTCTTTTTCTTCCTCCCTCTCTCTCTCTCTCTCTCTTCCTCTCTTTTTCTTCCTCCCTCTCTCTCTCTCTCTTCTTCTCTTTTTCTTCCTCCCTCTCTCTCTCTCTCTTACTCTCTTTTTCTTCCTCCCTCTCTCTCTCTCTCTTCCTCTCTTTTTCTTCCTCCCTCTCTCTCTCTCTTCCTCTCTTTTTCTTCCTCCCTCTCTCTCTTTTTCTTCCTCCCTCTCTCTCTCTCTCTTCCTCTCTTTTTCTTCCTCCCTCTCTCTTCCTCTCTTTTTCTTCCTCCCTCTCTCTCTCTTCCTCTCTTTTTCTTCCTCCCTCTCTCTCTCTCTCTTCCTCCCTCTCTCTCTCTCTCTTCCTCTCTTTTTCTTCCTCCCTCTCTCTCTCTCTTCCTCTCTTTTTCTTCCTCCCTCTCTCTCTCTCTCTTCCTCTCTTTTTCTTCCTCCCTCTCTCTCTCTCTCTTCCTCTCTTTTTCTTCCTCCCTCTCTCTCTCTCTCTCTTCCTCTCTTTTTCTTCCTCCCTCTCTCTCTCTCTCTTCCTCTCTTTTTCTTCCTCCCTCTCTCTCTCTCTCTTCCTCTCTTTTTCTTCCTCCCTCTCTCTCTCTCTTCCTCTCTTTTTCTTCCTCCCTCTCTCTCTCTCTTCCTCTCTTTTTCTTCCTCCCTCTCTCTCTCTCTCTTCCTCTCTTTTTCTTCCTCCCTCTCTCTCTCTCTCTTCCTCTCTTTTTCTTCCTCCCTCTCTCTCTCTCTCTTCCTCTCTTTTTTCTTCCTCCCTCTCTCTCTCTCTTCCTCTCTTTTTCTTCCTCCCTCTCTCTCTCTCTTCCTCTCTTTTTCTTCCTCCCTCTCTCTCTCTCTTCCTCTCTTTTTCTTCCTCCCTCTCTCTCTCTCTCTCTCTTCCTCTCTTTTTCTTCCTCCCTCTCTCTCTCTCTCTTCCTCTCTTTTTCTTCCTCCCTCTCTCTCTCTCTCTTCCTCTCTTTTTCTTCCTCCCTCTCTCTCTCTCTCTTCCTCTCTTTTTCTTCCTCCCTCTCTCTCTCTCTTCCTCTCTTTTTCTTCCTCCCTCTCTCTCTCTCTTCCTCTCTTTTTCTTCCTCCCTCTCTCTCTCTCTTCCTCTCTTTTTCTTCCTCCCTCTCTCTCTCTCTCTCTTCCTCTCTTTTTCTTCCTCCCTCTCTCTCTCTCTCTTCCTTTCTTTTTCTTCCTCCCTCTCTCTCTCTCTCTTCCTCTCTTTTTCTTCCTCCCTCTCTCTCTCTCTTCCTCTCTTTTTCTTCCTCCCTCTCTCTCTCTCTCTTTTTCTTCCTCCCTCTCTCTCTCTCTCTTCCTCTCTTTTTCTTCCTCCCTCTCGCTCTCATTTCTCTATCTACTCTTTTCCATTGTCCTAGCTTGTGATATGCCACAAACCTGTCTGGAAGATTCTCGGATGAATGCAATGAGAAGATGAAGTTGAACCGGTAGAAGGTGGACTTTTGCCGAGGAAGAGCATAGCACGCCGATCTGCATGAGACTCATTCAAACTATTCTCCCATTTTTTCCTGAGACCTTTCATGCAGCGTAGAAAATGCTATTATAGTGTAAGATTTATAAAGAAGTAATTTCGTGCGTGCATTCGTCTCACCACAAATTGCCGTTTATTGCCAATGATTAATGGTGTTTTTTAATTGGTAATTTTTCTTGGTGTGTGATTACCCCTTGTTGGTAAGAGATTACCCCTTGTTGGTAAGTGATTACCCCTTGTTGGTAAGTGATTACCCCTTGTTGGTAAGTGATTACCCCTTGTTGGTAAGTGATCGCATCCTTCAAAAGTAGCAATACAAATGCCATAATCCTTTCGAATTTCAAACAAATGAAATGAACGTACAAAATTACCACTTTCTTTATCTCCCACTAGAAAAGTAATTTTTAAGTTTTGACGCTGTATTACTCCCGAGGCGTCATCGCACCGAGTCGCCTATATTCTTTCAGCAGAGCCTCAACACTACTACACTGATCGATTCTTAATTATAAGAAAAGGAACAAACTATGCTCGTCTTAACTCTTTGAAAATATTTGAATGTGCGGGAACCAAACTCGCAAACTCGCATTCCGGAAAATGATCTTTCCTTTTAAGAAGTCAATGAAGAATTTGTGCTGAGTTAAACGAATTGGATTGAGAATCCAGTAGACGATACACTTTTATCTGTGTCTTGCCTTGTTAAGAAGAAAGGGGCTTCGAACGTTTCGCTTTATAAAAGCATCGCCAGCGAATGGAATCACCTAAAAACAATGTTGAGCACAGCAGAAATATGTATCAAAAAGGATAATAATAACAAATACAAAGCAAAATAACGAACCAATTTAATGGTGATACAGCCAGAAGAGGTGGCTGTGATATAGAACACAATTGAAAAATTACCGAAGAAATAATACGAGGGAAAAAAACAACTTGTTTTTTCCCCTCGTATTATTTTATCATTTCCCCTCGTATTAACAACTGTTATTTTTTCCACTCTTATTTTTTCTTTGATGGTTTTTCAATTGTGTTCTATATCACAGCCACCTCTTCTGGCTGTATCACCATTACTTGGTTCGTTATTTTTCTTTGTTTTTGATACATATTTCTGCTGTGCTCACCATTGTGTTCAAGTGATTCCATTCGTTGACGATGCTTTTATAAAGCGAAACGTTCGAAGCCCCTTTCTTCTTAACAGCGCATCAACAAGGCAAGACACAGATAAAAGCGGATCTTTCCTTCATATATCGAATGGAAACTAACAAAGGAATTGACAACAACAGCTACCGATTGACAACAACATCACAATCATTTACATAAAAAGACTTTGGCATACATATCACATGGTTTTTCGCAACACGGAAGAAAAATTAGCCATGAATGAAAGACGCGTACCTGAACCAGGAGGCGAATGGCCGTCTCACAAAGCGCGGCGCCTTCCGGCGGCAGCCGCCCCACTCTCCGCGTGTGCAACGGCGCGGAAGAGCGAGAGCGCATTGCCGCTGAGTTGATCTGCGGCAACTGCACCCGAAAATTAGTTTCATTCCCGTATTGAAGCTCTCATAATTTTTTCTATTATTTATACATTTAAATTTTTCCACGCACAAACGCTATTTGAAAACGCGAGTCATAACTTTGTCCAGTGATGGTTCATGTATAAGTGCTGTTGATGTTTTTAGCTCAACTGAATAATCCATCAATCAATTTCGATAAGATTTTTGCAAAACTGTTTTTCTCAATCTTTTTTCAGTTTGAGGAAACCTGAATACTCAAATATTTGACCACAACTCGGACCTGGCGGACCATGACACAAAGCACGATCTCCATGAAGGCGTAGGAGAGCATGCCCGCTTTCAGGATGCCCTCCTCCCCTCCTTCATCAAAAGCAAAGATGCTTCTCAATCTGTCTGACTCTTCTGAATCCACACCCAGGTTACCGTTCTCCGCGTCTGCAACACTTATCAACATTTGATTTTACACGAATATAAAAGACACAAGGGTTTTTTTCGCTTTATTCAACTCATCCAATAAAGACGCGGGAAGACGTAGGACAAAGAAAAAATTCAGTCTTCACCCGAAAAAAGAGGTGTAGATAGGAAAGATCAATCAAGAAGGAACGCCCGAAAGAGAGAACGAGCTCTCAGTCGAAAATGAAGAACGTCGTACAAACAGAGAATTCAAAACAATGGTTTCTCGATAGCGCCCAGATCCAGGTTTATATTCTCCCTATCACTTCAGGTTAGAGACACAACCTAGAAATTTATAAATAATAAAAAACAATTTTTCGAAACTGAATCCCTGTGATTCAAACTCACCGGCGGAGTTAGTTGTTCCTTTCAGGCTCACCGCTGCGTCCATCAGCGATTGCGCGCATTGTATGCACATCTGCTGCGTCAAGAGGTTGTCTCTGGTTAGGACAAGTCTGCAAAAGTCATTGTATGCACATCTGCTGCGTCAAGAGGTTGTCTCTGGTTAGGACAAGTCTGCAAAAGTCATTGTATGCACATCTGCTGCGTCAAGAGGTTGTCTCTGGTTAGGACAAGTCTGCAAAAGTCATTGTATGCACATCTGCTGCGTCAAGAGGTTGTCTCTGGTTAGGACAAGTCTGCAAAAGTCATTGTATGCACATCTGCTGCGTCAAGAGGTTGTCTCTGGTTAGGACAAGTCTGCAAAAGTCATTGTATGCACATCTGCTGCGTCAAGAGGTTGTCTCTGGTTAGGACAAGTCTGCAAAAGTCATTGTATGCACATCTGCTGCGTCAAGAGGTTGTCTCTGGTTAGGACAAGTCTACAAAAGTCAACTCTTTCACCATATTTCATCCAATAATTGAATATTGAGAAAAGCAACCGACCCAAAGGCAGGTACGGGCTAGCATATCAGAAAGAGATGAAATAAGAAGTTCCCTTATATAAACATCGAACAGATATTCACCTGTGGAGAGCATTAATGATTTCGACGGGCACAGTGACCTCTTTCATCAGTTCCAGTCTCACCGACTCAGCCCCCATCACTGCGGAGAGTGCCCTGGAAGATATAACAAGGCATTCGAAAGAACTTCCTTAATAGCAACAAATTGTTCATTCTGGCAGGTTTTAGCTAATAATTTCTTACTAAACTGTAGGGGAAAAACAAATTTAATAAGTAATGTTTCTAATTCCTCCAATATATACCCAACTTAGAAAATACGTCAGAGGGATCCTACAATATGATGTAAAAACTTTGATCTACGTTGGTTCATAGAAGACAGTTTCTCACATTCTTCCAATACACATGTTTTTAGTGTCATTCAATATTTTGAAAAGTTAATTTGATTAATTCATGTCTCATTCGGTTAGCAGCAAACCTCAGAGCAAAATGCGTTGTCGCATCGTCAACAGTTGACGTTCTTGAGCACAGGGCTTCCATGGCGATGCCAAGGAGGAGAAAGAGTCGAGAATGCGGAGTTGGGAGTGCCGAGAGGGAGGGGAGGGGCCGTGACTCAACCTGAACCAATAAATTCTTCATTCTACGAGTTTATATTCCCTCCATGATTATTGACGCATAATTATACATAGTATCATAATTATACACATATACAGGGTGGTCCATAAATAAAGTTACAAATGTTCGAAAACATTTCCTGGGAAAGTGACCGCACGTAGCGGTCACTTTTCTAGTTTTACTGATCCCCCGTTTTTTTTAGTACGTGTCAAGTGAGTTGCGATTGATTCCATCGATGTTTAGGGTAATGACAGCGTCGAATCGCTTGCGCATTGCGATCATTCGCCTACACACTCTTGGCCACGCTCCTACTCGCATTGCTGAAACGCTTCGCCTGCCTCGCATGACAGTGTATCGAGCGATCAAAAGATTCGAGGAGCTTGGCACATCTTTGGACCGTCCAAGGCGAGGTCGTCCTCGCACTGTTCGCACGACACCACTCATCGAAAACGTTCGGAGTCGGATCAACCGAAATTCACGACGAAGCATCAGACAGATGGCGCAGCAGCTCCCGATGAGCCGAACTTCATTGAAACGAATAGTCACGGAGGAGCTGGGACTCAGGTCGTATCGTACACGGAAGGCCGCTTTTCTGTCGGCTCGCAACAAGTCGGGAAGAGTCAAAAGATGTCGCGACCGTCTTCGCCGTACGCAGCTAGGCGAACATTTCAATATGGTGTCCTCTGACGAAAAGCTGTTCACCGTGGAAGAAGTCCACAACTCAAAAAACGTCAGAGTGCTTGCGAAGGACGCAGAGCAAACCGATAGCAAGGGTAGAACGGTCCAACGCAGTGCACATCCAACTCAAGTCATGGTCTGCGCCACAGGAAAAACACCGCTTGTTTTTGTCGAGAAAGGCGTCAAGATCGACACGGAATACTACCTGAACATGTTCTGCAAGACGTGCTCCATCCATGGTCTGAATCGCATTTCAATCAGAGGACATGGACCTTTCAACAAGACTCAGCACCAGCCCACAAAGCTAAAAAGGTCCAAACGTGGTGCAAGGAAAGTTTTCCCGGCTTCATTACGACATCAAAATGGCCGGCCTCATCACCCGACCTGAACCCGCTGGATTATTCCGTTTGAGCCTACTTGGAGTCCAAGGTCAACTCTCGCTCCCACTCAAATATTGATTCCCTGAAGAATGCCCTTCAGGCAGAATGGGACAACATCGGAGTCGAATACCTCCGTACAGTGGTAGAGGCGTTCCCAAAGAGACTTCGAGCTGTAGTTCGAGCAAAAGACGATAGTTTGAGCTGAACTTTCGCGTGAATGTTGACATTTATGTTGTTGATAAAATATGTTAATTTGAGATAATTTTCTCTGTTTTGAAAAAAGGTATAACAATTCCAATTTGTAACACTATTTATGGACCACCCTGTACAAATCGATATTATCCGTTCTTATGTAGTAGATCGAGCGGGAATGATAAATGCAGAATATGTTTTCAAGGATTTACTATAATCCAGAATATGTTTCGAGGGTTAAAGGCCAGAAGATATTCAACATTCCTAGAAGGAATTTCTGCTCAAGACCTAGTCAATCAAGACAGTATACTAGGCGGAAATTGTTCCGCTAATCATTATAATCATAATTCAAGTGTAATCTTATCGATCAACGACGTAGTCAAGGGATTTTTATAAGAAATTTATCAAATGCGTTCGTCTCATTCAATGAACCGGGGTTTACTAAAGACTTCAGAAAATGGTTGAAACAAAAAAAATACAAAAGGAATAAAATAAATTAACTTTTAGACTTAGCTTACTTATTTTAATTTAGGCTACAGAGATAAAGAACTTGAAAGCTATTATTTGTGGGGAAAAAAACTATACGATAAAACTCTTCACCTCTTCAATTTGTTTAACCGTACTACCGGGCAAAAAACAACATCATTTCAAAGACAGTTTTTCAACACCTCGTCGGTGATGTTTGTTGTCGCATCCGGTGTTCGCAGCTGGAAATTGTTCTGCCTCAGCCAGAGACCGGCTGCGAGCAGAATCGGTGGCCAGCTTGATCGGTAATACTCGCGGCAGGCCTGCAGCTTCGAAATCATTCAACCAAAGAACAATCTATCCAATCTCTCTTAATCATTATTCTTCAAAACCTTTTCTTCTTATTGGATGAAGAAACACTCGATAAGTCATCAATCAATACTCAATCGATAACTGACATCAGCTCTTTCAGCTTTGTAGAAAGCTCCGCCTTCTCGAGGCAATTGAGAAGCATAGGCAAGCGGCAGCGCCAGCAGTGCCGAATCTCTGCGCACACAAATTCTTTTATTCATTTTCCACACCTCAAACTCTTTGTGATACAAAACGAAGTCTTTGGTGAAACAGTCTTTACCCCAAAAATACCGGAGCTTAGATTTAGAGACACTTAAATGCAAGATTTGGCATTTATCGGGCTGAGAGCTAAAGACGCCTGAAATTAAAGAATAATGCGGTCTCATTCAAAAAGCGGAACCCCTTTTTAACGGGACAAACACCAAGAATAAGAAGCGGAATTAACAAAACCTTTAAAATTCTCAAAATTGTTGTGAATTTTGAGAAACCTCAAAGCAGCCAGCCAGTAGGCAACCAGAGAGGAGAGTTCCGGTGTCACCAGAGATAAGAGGGAAGAGGTCGAAGCAGCGCAGCTATATTCTTCTGAACACAAAGAACAAGTTCTCTTACGATTGAGGCCTTTTCAACTCAAAATACAATTCACCCTATCGATAAGCTTTTGATCATAGTACCTTTGTGGTTCTACCTCAAGTATTCCATGAGTTCATTATGAGTTTTAGCTTTGGGCCAAAAAGTCTCACAATCGATAAAACCCGACATCTTGATTAAATGAGTTGCTTTATGAATATTCTCTCCAATTTTTATGCCACTTTTTTGAAGCTTGTTTTGACGATAAAATATCGAATCTATTCTCATTTTATGCTACACTCAGCTTTAAGGATCAATGAGAAATCTATTCGCTTTAAGGATCAATGAGAAATCTATTCGCTTTAAGGATCAATGAGAAATCTATTCGCTTTAAGGATCAATGAGAAATCTATTCGCTTTAAGGATCAATGAGAAATCTATTCGCTTTAAGGATCAATGAGAAATCTATTCGCTTTAAGGATCAATGAGAAATCTATTCTCCAGCTAGTGTTCCGTTGTTTTTTTTTTGCTGTTTGTTTTTGAGTACTCAATGCTGCAGGAGGGGGATGAATAATATTAAAATAGTCAATGGTATGGAACCATCTATAATGAATGGTGTTACCGTTCCCATTGAGCGCGTTGTACTCCGAAGAATGAGCACCGCCCCTCTTTTCGTTTTCTTCCTCTTCATCCATGGCCGTTATGTACACCTGTTATTATTAGAGTATTCCGGTTCTTTCTCACCAGACTGACTTTAGAATTGGCAAATTCATATTTGAATAAGTTGAGAAGTTAAGATTTGATGTTGAGATGGAAAATTTACCAAAAAATACTCTTGCCATTGAAAATGTTATAATTATCAGCTTTTTTTAAACCAATTGCATTAACATTTTCTCAAAGATAAAGGCTTCTGAAAAAAGCCAACTGCCGAAGCCATTCTGAAACTGATCGATTGAGCTTAAACATGTTCAATTATCGATCTCATACTAACAACCTTTGAATATTCTCGACAAATACTAACTAATACACTAAAAATCTAGTACGCTCACCGCTCGCCGACAAATACTAACTAATACACTAAAAATCTAGTACGCTCACCGCTCGCCGACAAATACTAACTAATACACTAAAAATCTAGTACGCTCACCGCTCGCCGACAAATACTAACTAATACACTAAAAATCTAGTACGCTCACCGCTCGCCAACACTCAAAAATTCAAAAAAAGGAAAGCTCAAACGAGCGGGAGAGCTAGGTTACAATATTAAATTTTCTAGACCCAAGCTTGGACAAACGGTCTTTTGAAAAAATTCACGAGTGATGGTGAGCCATAAATACGCCCGCTCACCTCTGCCCATGCTTTAAGAATGGCGAGTTTTTCAAGGGTTGCTGCACTCTCGGAATACAACTGCGTGTTGATCGATCCATGACGCAGTTTGCTGAGTGATGACGTCAGCAACTTGAACGAGCTCTTTTTTCGTATTGACACACCCAATCCTCAGCTATAGTCGATAATCATGTTTCATTCTTAACCAGTTTGGTTACCGACCCGGCGGCTATGTCTTTAGTCAGAAACGTCTCTTGAATTAAATAGGTTTTTTATTTCGTCTCAAGCGAAAATTCTCTCCGATTGAAGAGGCCTGATTTGCGCGAAACGGCAAAAAGGCTCGCGAATCGCCGAAGGCAACATACTGAACCTTTTTCTGCCAACTGAAACAGATGTAGCAATTAGGCAAGACTTAACTTTCTCACCTGATGCACTCTACGGAGATCATTCAAATCCCTCGCGACCTTGCTGCCGATCCACGTGCTGCAGACTTGGCATGCAGCGGCAGTGACGTCACTCGTCGTCTCTTCCGCGAACGCTGGCCGCAGCGCCGCTCCTACCTGACCGAACACATTCTCTCAGGTCGAACCACATCAAGTAGATTGTATAGCTTCAGTTTCAACAAAATAAATTTAATTCCCTTCAAATTTTGATGATCTACAAAATTAATTGATAAGCCCAAAAACTCCAAAAATAAACCTGCGCCTGGAACTGCTCCAGGAGAACATGACCCGGAAACTCGGGTTCTGGTACTGCGGAGAAGCGAGAGATGACATCTTGCAGCGTGTGCAGACCTGCACATCAGAACAGACTGATCACTAGTTTCTCTTTTTTCTCAATTTCTATAGAGAAAGAGAGAGAGAGAAAAAGAGAGAGAGAGAAAGAGAGAGAGAGAGAGTAAATTGAAGGCTTCCAATCTAATACAAGATGCCTCCTTATTCGAGCACCTAGATATACAATTATCCAAACCTTTTTTTGACAGTCGCGTTATCCTTCGCAATTCAGCACGAAGTATACATGAGCCATACATACATACATACATACAACTACCTATGCCATATTTAATTTGACTATCCACTCTGAACTCCCACCTCGTCAGCAATTTATAAATTTCCCATATTTGATGCATGTACATACTGTTTGAATGAACAATTTCGAATTGAATTACTAATGTGACAGTTATACATTGTACTCTAATTATGTACAAGGAATACACGGATGAATCAGTTCAATACTTCTTCCCCCAAAGCTTTTTTGTAAAAAAAAATTAAAAGAGTTACTACTCGAGTATCTCAACATTTTTGATTGGAAATGTCTTTAAAAGTTTCGTGTGTTAATCATCTTCAGTTAATCATCTTCTATCAAAAGATCTGATTCTGATTTTAGGATTCTTCCACTCATAACCCTCGCCCTTTACCTGCCAATCGTAGCTCTGTATTGGGAGAAGTGGCCGCCATGAAGGACATCCGTACCAAATCCGATAGATGGAGTACCAGGTAGTCCGAGCGACCTCCCGATGACAACTCAACTCACCCACTTCATTTTGAGATGACCCTTTCGGAATTAGGTTGAGATGACCCTTTCGGAATTAGGTTGAGATGACCCTTTCGGAATTAGGTTGAGATGAACCTTTAGGAATTAGGAAGTACCAACAACAACAAAAAGTGCGGGAGGGGGAATTATACAAAGACTTTTTTAAATTACTTATTCACTTTCTCTACGAATTGACCAATTCTTAAGCCTTCTTTACTCTAAAATTTTTCCTCTTTCTATGGTAAGTCAAAAACTATAAAAACTTGTTTCTTATTTTTCAAATTTAAACTTTTTTTTGCTTGAATAGGACTAGACTTGTTTCCAATATTACCTTCAAACAAATTTTTCCCGAAACTTCTTGCACTTGATAAAATATTGTCATAATGATTCCTCACCGAATCGCCAACATGATATTGATTGATAAAATTCTAGGAAAAAGAATTGAAAACGAAATGATCTACAGTATTCGAATCACTAAACGAAAAAACGCAAGGAGACAAAAAGAAAGAGAAGTAGTGAGAAAGAAAGAGTGAGGGTCGAGAGCTTTAACCTTCTTCTTCTGTGTCACGCGGAGGAACACAACCCACTGGGCAAGAAACAACAACAACATCGAATCACTAAAAAAATAAATATATCTATACGAATGAAGGGAGTCTTGACTGAAACGCAGACCAACCTGCAACTCTTTAGCAAGTGCCAGGTCGAGATGCGCCCTTTCTGTGTCACAAACACTCATTAATCGACGCACGATCTGGAAAGAAAGCCATCTTTCTGAGAACAAGTCCCGATGGGTTTCTCTTATCCACACTGCGCATGAAAAGTCTGCACGAACCTACGCGATCTCGCACCAAATATGTAGAAAACACATTTATGTTTCAATCGATTTGTTTATTTTTCATCGCACAAATTTTTAATTGTTTCTAAAGACGCGCTGTTTAGTTACAAGTCTTCATTTTTCCTCTAAGCAAAAGTCTGAAACCGGAACCGCCCCTATAATTATAATAATTATTAAGAATAACAAAACTTTTTTTGAAGAAATATAAAATTCGACGAAACTTTCTCACCATAAAATAAAAGTCTTTTTGAGCAACTTCTAACTCTTGGAAACCAAGCTTTCCTCTCATAATCCTTACTAGCTGGTGATTGCGTGTACTGACCTGGGTGGCGAATACCCTGGTAGGCCAGCGGGAGCCCATCTTGTGCTTCTCTTGGCCTCCTCTCACAGCATGCAGCTGTGAGTCATCTTCCCCACCCTACAACGGACTTCTTAGATGGCGACTATAGCGTTCGGTTCCCGTTACACCACATGATTTTCGCACAAGCTTCTGCGAACAACCCGCTCCTCAGGAGTAGGCAATACTCTTATTTTCCCCGCCCTACAACGACTTCTACTCAAATAGTGACTATAGCTGTGAGTCATCTTCGCCACCTTACAACGACTTCTCAGACAGTGACTATAGCTGTGAGTCATCTTCGCCACCTTACAACGACTTCTCAGACAGTGACTATAGCTGTGAGTCATCTTCGTCACCTTACAACGACTTCTCAGACAGTGACTATAGCTGTGAGTCATCTTCGCCACCTTACAACGACTTCTCAGACAGTGACTATAGCTGTGAGTCATCTTCGCCACCTTACAACGACTTCTCAGACAGTGACTATAGCTGTGAGTCATCTTCGCCACCTTACAACGACTTCTCAGACAGTGAATATAGCTGTGAGTCATCTTCGCCACCTTACAACGACTTCTCAGACAGTGACTATAGTTGTGAGTCATCTTCGCCACCTTACAACGACTTCTCAGACAGTGAATATAGCTGTGAGTCATCTTCGCCACCTTACAACGACTTCTCAGACAGTGACTATACCTGTGAGTCATCTTCGCCACCTTACAACGACTTCTCAGACAGTGAATATAGCTGTGAGTCATCTTCGCCACCTTACAACGACTTCTCAGACAGTGACTATAGCTGTGAGTCATCTTCGCCACCTTACAACGACTTCTCAGACAGTGACTATAGCTGTGAGTCATCTTCGCCACCTTACAACGACTTCTCAGACAGTGACTATAGCTGTGTCATCTTCGCCACCTTACAACGACTTCTCAGACAGTGACTATAGCTGTGAGTCATCTTCGCCACCTTACAACGACTTCTCAGACAGTGACTATAGCTGTGAGTAATCTTCGCCACCTCACAACGACTTTTTCTCTATTAGTGAATATATCAATTCTTCACATGCACATACAGTGGCTTAGAGGGATGGGTCGTCTATCTTCTTGCCCTTCCATTTAAACTACAATCAAATAATAGCGGCCTTCTACAGGCTCTCCATGTGTTTCACGAGATTTTCGTGAACTTTTCATTTATTTAGAAAAATTCTCCCAAATGACCATTCACAAGTATGAAAATGTTTCAATTATTATATGAGAAAATTAGTATAATATTATAAACTCATTTACTCTTTGTTTTCGATATTGATCTACTGAAACACAATTTTTGTATAAACATCAAAAATATTCTATTGAGAGTTTCTCTCTCTCTCTCTCGCTCTCTCTCTTTCCCGACTGTCTTGGACCTCTTCATCCTCCTCCGCCCCCTTGTCCTCCTTCGAAAGGTCAGCCCCCGCAATGGTGGGCACGAGAGTTGGCGAATCCTGAGAAGAGGTCGCCAACACCTACAACTCCATTAAATGAAGTATGACCTTCCCAGATTTTTGAGAGGAACCACAGTTCACCATTTCTCTTAATGATAAAGTATTACTAGTAACACTGATTTGCTTTCTATTTACAATGAGTTTTTTTTTGTAATTGATACAGTAAAACAGTTCGAAAGTAAAATTAAAACAACAAAAAACCTAACCTCTTTGCAGAGAGAAAGCCAATTCGGCAAAAGGCTTCCACATGTTGCTTGCACCAACGATATTAGCGTCTCCTGGAAAAACTAGAGTTCAATCACAGAGAGGAGAGACGGAGAGAGAAAGGCAGAGAGAAGAGAGAAATAGCGATAGAGAAAGCCAGAAAGAGAAAGAGACCGAGGAGAGAGAGAGAGAGAGAGAGAGAGAGAGAGAGAGAGAGAGAGAGAGAGAGAGAGAGAGAGAGAGAGAGAACGTTCTCACCTGAATGTGTGCCCTGAGGGCAGGATCTGTTTCCACATCCAGCATCATGAAGAGCGCTCCTTCTAATCCCGTATCTGGCAAGGGCAACTTCTTTCCCTCGTCAACCACACCTGCCAAAATTTTCATTCAAACAAACTTTTTGATCTACAACTTCAATAGAGACTTCTCCGTATTGATCACAAAAGCTTCTCAACTCCTACATCAAGCGATGCAATGTCGGATGAGACCTCCACATAAAAAGTGCATGTGATGCAAATTTCGTCCGCCTTTACAAAGGGTAGCATGACCGGGGATTACATGGTCACGTCCAACCCCTCTTGACGGGTGTCTATTATTTTTCATCATAAGGTTGACCCTTAATTTTGAAAATTTTGGGATTATCTTTTTTTTTTCATAATAAGGGGGTGGGCCTTGTAGAAACTTTTTTTTCGTTGGTTTTTTCCTGTTCTAAAAATTGCATGATACATGACAGTTTCAAGATGACAAAGAGCATCATCATCCTTATCGTAACCAAAAACAACAAGAAAACTCCTCTAATGAGAGCCACTGACTTCTCAGTAGACGCCATATCTCGATGCGGGTCACCCGAATGCACCAACCACAGAAGTGAGACCCCGGCGATTGTTCCCAAAGTAACCTTGTGGCACGAGTGCCTGCGAGTGTTCGCGCACTTCTCTGGCCTCCCTCTGTACTAATTGCCTCAGGCAAGAGACCGACGCTCTTCTCAGACAAATGTGACGTGATGACAGTAAACTAAAAAGTTTTGTAATGGTTTTTTTTGGAAATTTTTTATTACGATCTTTTGAGAATAAAACAGTATTTGATGACCAATTTTTGATAGAAAATGATGGCTCTCAACTCATAATCTATTTCTCTCATAAATCGCACGTACAAATTCAGTCGAGAACTATACTTTATCGTTTAACTACTCTTTATTCCTCTCTTCATATGAGCTTTACGACACGAAGTAAATTTTCTGAACGAGTTCCACACTTTTCTGATAATACTCACATGTATTGTTTGAACTCTTACGCTTTTCTAATTTGTTCCTACGAATTGTACGAGCTTTTTTCGATAAGTTTATTTGCAAAAAAAAAACCTCGCAATGTCGACGACGAGGTTGGCGAGATGGACATGGCGAGGAGCGAAAAGATGCATCTGCTGTAGACCCGCGATGCCCTCTGCTCGCACCAGAGCATCTGGATGGGCCATCTGGAAGAGTAACTATGACGCAAGCGCTTAAGAAGAAGAGAGAGAGAAAGAGATAAAACATATAGAAAGAGAGCGAGAGGAAGGAGAAGAGAGAGTTAGAAAGAGAGACAGATAGATGAAATCATACCAAGAGAGAGCATGGAGCAGCAATCGGTTCTACCAAGTTCGGTTTTGAATAACATCTTAAGCGAGCGCGTACCTTACCGCGAGGCGGAAACAATCAGGAAAAACATTGGACCAAAGAATGGAATGGATGTGACCAACTTGTAGTGCACATGCGACCAGCAGGGATGACCTGAGGGCGTCTCCTCCGCTCGCCTGACCAGTCAAGCCCAGCTCGGGACCCACACACGTCAGCAAGGCGGATAACTACGAACTCACATTCATAAGACACAAAAAACACAGTTTCCATCCGTTTTCAACTTAGTTTCAGGAAAAAAAGCTTCTAGTCATGATTTTTCACGAAAAAAAAAGTTTTTATATGAAATTCTCTTCGCTTAAATCAATAAATTTGCACTAATATCAGACTTCTTCGAAAATTTTGCTCTTTTCTCGCTTCTCATAGAAAAAAAAGTTGTGTTTGCAGCATCTCAGAGCTCTTGTTTTATGTGTAAAAATTAATCCTGTCCATGTTAGTTATCTACATAATTGATAGGTTTTCACTATTTTCAAAACTATATTCGATCAATTTTTGATCTTTGTAAATCGTTTAAGCAACGATGGGCTGAGACTATGTATCAAAAAAATCCATCGTCTGGGCAAAAATCGCACTCGTCCGAGACCGAACCTCCGCCGCCTAACCGGGGCTTTAGAGCGTTACCAATACAACAACGAAGCACACATCTTTCATTGCGATTTTTTGCTATGTCTAAGGCACAATGGGCGATGGATTTATTGCATTCATAGTCACAGCCCCCCTCATATATTTGTTTGCTTTTTTCCACAAAAAATCACTAATTTATTTTTTCGAAGGGCCTCTTACCAACTTCCCCGTGCACTGGGCGACATCTGCGGCCGCTGCAGGACTGTTAAGGAGCAGCCGCACGCAGCAGGACAGCACCGGCTCAACGTAGCCTCGGAACATTCCTCCGCCCGTCTCTGCTATAAGCGCCAGGCCGATCAGCGACCAAGACTGCAATTATAACTGCATTTGCATTTATCTTGTATCTTTTGTACTTCGTAACAGGGGTTAAATGGAGCCGCCCAATTTGGGTTTACATGTATCCGCCGCTCAAAGTTTGGAGGAAAAAAAAGAGGGGATGAAGGAAAAGGGTAAGAAAAGAGAGGGAGTTTTTTGTCAAAAGTGTGCGTACATGTATCCGCCGACGCGACCGATCCGGTCACTAATTAACCCCTGCTTCGTAATGAAACGGTTGTTGATCAGTTCCTAAACTTCTAGCTAAAAATTGCTCTTCTACTACAATGCAGCAATCTACAACATTTTTTGTTGTTGTTACAGATCTCTGAACCTCTTCGTTTTTTGCCAAACACGCATAAAACTAGACAAAAATTGGTCAAGTAGTTTCAATCTTCTTCTGCAATAAAACAAGCACACCAACCTGAACTAGAGCACTCGACTGGTCCTGTGCCAGGCTGAGAGCGATGGAGACCGCCGTGTTCAGATGCTGACCACTTCCCAGAGAGCCAACATGCCTGCAGCGTTTCTATTCTCACGAACATAGAAACACTCACATAACTCTTACTTCTCATTCAACCGAACCGATATTCCCGTCCAGTTAAAAAACTTAAAAGATTTTTCGATTCCCGAGCGGAATAACCATTACTTATACAGTAATCCTATGACTAACCTATGAATACAGCCTAGCGCTAGAGCGAATCCTGTCCGGTTCTGCGCATCCCGCGAACCATGCAATCGATCGAAGCATTGTTGAGCGAGTTGAGCAACAAACTGCAATTAAATCTTCTAGATAAATACTTGTACTTTTAATGATTGTTTTTATAATTTAATAGTTATCTATCGTCTCTGCCTCTCAAAATATTCAACTGAACAGTTATTCTATTCTTAATTACATCCACTGATGCAGAAGTAAACTCACTATTGAAAAGTTCAAGGATCACAATTCATATTACAACTACCCTGAGGTAGAAATTCGTTTTATTTAAATGGAATTTTCCGTTTCCAGGTCCAATTTTTGTTCACTATCCAACTCTCTCTCTTTCTCTCCTTCGGAACCCCTTCGATAAATTAAAATTAATACGACTCCAGTGAGAAATATCTTCGGATGCAGCACCTATCAACCTTTCTGCAAGCATCAAGAATTGTCGTCCAACATTCTTTTCAAAACTTGAGAGCCAAGAGCTTCTTAATTTTACCTTTCAAGGTCAAAATGTTTGTCTATTTACGTACGTCATCACCAAAAATGCCTTCCTTATTGATTTTGTTTTTATTTTATTTTATTGATCCACAAAACTTGAGCAAATCAAGTAACTTACTTTTTCTGCACATTCAAACTTACTTTTTCTGCACATTCAAACTTACTTTTTCTGCACATTCAAACTTACTTTTTCTGCACATTCAAACTTACTTTTTCTGCACATTCAAACTTACTTTTTCTGCACATTCAAACTTACTTTTTCTGCACATTCAAACTTACTTTTTCTGCACATTCAAACTTACTTTTTCTGCACATTCAAACTTACTTTTTCTGCACATTCAAACTTACTTTTTCTGCACATTCAAAGTTCCTTAAACTTGAAAATTTTCCAAAAATAGCTAAACGTTTTCAGACCAACACATACCAAGGGGTCACCTGCCGACTGAGCCAGTCTGCCAAGTGATTCTGCTGCGACGACCCTGATCAGGGGCGCCGGCGAAGAGAGCGCCGCCAGAATGAGCGAGGCAGTCGAGGAGCGGAGTTGGTCGCCTGTTGAGGGCGAGGGCGCAGATGCGCTCGTTGAAGATGTTGTTGACGAGCCTATAGACCACGAGTTTTATAGTTTGTTTAAAAGGGCTCACTGCTATAATAGCTGAATACGAACTCGTCCGTAGCAAGAAAACTGTTTCCCAAAAGAGTATGAGTTGTTAGGTTATAAACAACCCTCAAAATGGTAAACCGCTCAAGCTTAAAACTAACGGCCGAAAATAGAAATTTGGTCTTTATAATCCTTCTTTGCTATGAACATGTTCACTTTCCGAATAGTATTTCCAGAAAATTTCTCCGGACTCAAAAGGATCCTCACCAACCTATCCCAAAGAACTCCCCTCGACAGGACCTATGGGCCGACAACAACAACAACAACAGTATTTCCATGAAAAAGATGCACCGGAGACCTCAACAATTTGAATTAGTTGCGACCAGAATATTAGAAAGTAATTAGAAGCATCATTGAAAAACTGAAAATTTTCATCACGATGCTTACCAAGTGAGACGTTCCGATAGGCCGCTAGGATGGCACAGAGCACGTTCAGCTGGATCTGGAAACCGAATTATGAAACATATATCGTGTAGTAGTTTTAAAAACCAATCAAAAAATGAGCAAGCGGTCTGTCCAGAACCATCAGTGCGATGCCACAATTGTACATTCCTTGTTTAAATTTTTCTCATTTCTGAAACTATCGATCTCAACCTTGTGAGCGGGGATTTTGGAAAATTCTTCTTGCGAAGATTAAGATATCAATCAAATGATGAACTGCTTGCTGTCGCTGAACCGGCTTCGCGTTCTTGATGGTCTCTGTGAAGTGATCGGTGATCTGGAGGCGGTGCTTGTTAGGGAGAAGCGCGAAGACGCGACCGTACGCGAGAATAGCTGAGTCGAGGGATGAGACGACAGAGGGCAAAGAGGAGGGAGGCAGCGAATGCGCATCTCCACTTAAAACAATCACAACATGATTGCGCCGCACACTATCATTATCTCTGGTTCGCTATGCTATGGGTGGTCGACTCTCTGGTTCGCAATGCTATGGGTGGTCGACTCTCTGGTTCGCAATGCTATGGGTGGTCGACTCTTTGGTTCGCAATGCTATGGGTGGTCGACTCTCTGGTTCGCAATGCTATGGGTGGTCGACTCTCTGGTTCGCAATGCTATGGGTGGTCGACTCTCTGGTTCGCAATGCTATGGGTGGTCGACTCTCTGGTTCGCAATGCTATGGGTGGTCGACTCTCTGGTTCGCAATGCTATGGGTGGTCGACTCTCTGGTTCGCAATGCTATGGGTGGTCGACTCTCTGGTTCGCAATGCTATGGGTGGTCGACTCTCTGGTTCGCAATGCTATGGGTGGTCGACTCTCTGGTTCGCAATGCTATGGGTGGTCGAATCTCTGGTTCGCAATGCTATGGGTGGTCGACTCTTTGGTTCGAAATGCTATGGGTGGTCGACTCTCTGGTTCGCGATGCTATGGGTGGTCGACTCTCTGGTTCGCAATGCTATGGGTGGTCGACTCTCTGGTTCGCAATGCTATGGGTGGTCGACTCTCTGGTTCGCCATGCTATGGGTGGTCGACTCTCTGGTTCGCAATGCTATGGGTGGTCGACTCTCTGGTTCGCAATGCTATGGGTGGTCGACTCCCCCTTCGCTCTCTACCTAGCTCCTTTTTTTGTTTGATCGAAAGGACTGAAACATAACTAAACAAAGGTCCCTTGCAATTTAAGAAAAAAACGACCGCTATTCGATCGGAAGAGTCTGCAATAATGAGAAGCGAGCTAGAAGTAAAGATAAGAAAAAGAGGAGCTTTTGATTACTCTAGACTCTCATGCTTGAAAAACGGTATTTTTCTTCTTAAAAATACTGGTCACGGATTGACTGAAACCGAGCAGATATGGAAAACTTTCTTTTTTCTAAGTCATTTGCTCGTATGGACAATGGAATTTAAATTGATAATTCCAAAGAAGGGATTTCTCTTACTCACACTGCGAGAAAAATCTTTGCCTTTGAGCTATCGGAAAAAAAGCTAGTGATACGAATTATTTTTTTTGTACGCGTTCTCTATTTCTTCAGTCTTTCTCTTCATTCTGTTACTCCCTCATCATTAGCCTTTCTGAACTACACGCTTCAATTGCAAGTGGTAAGAAACATTCTGGTTCGCAAAAAAGCTATATGCGATAAAGCCATCCATCATATACTATCCATCGCGCTCGTTTTCGCCTGGTTGCAAAGTAGTGTATAGGCCTTAAAATGTGCATTATATTGTGTGCGTGTGTAGCTCAGTGGGTAAGAGCATCGCCCGGAAAGCGAAGGTCGCGGATTCGGTTCCCGTCACACCACGAAATTTTTGATGGAATTCATTTATTATACCTGGAAGAACTAGTGTCTGTTTCAAAGGCCTTTTTAATGTGTAAAGGGTGTAGTATAATACTTGTGCAAGCTATAGAAATACATATTGACCCTTTGGTTGAAGGGGCAACTCTTCCCACAACTAACACTTATCTTCCACCTTGATGTAGATGAATCTTTCCGGGTTAGGTGGGGGGGGGTTCGAATCTGTGACCCTTGCACAATAGTCTCCCTCTCACTCACTCACACAAACTAAAAACCATTGTTTGAATTACGAGTAACATCAGGCAAAAGAAATATGAATGAATACCCGACGAAAGAGCATAGTCATAATGGTAGTGGGTTCGACTATAATGAAGAGAGTCTCCACTAAAACCCCGGACAGATCCACCCAAACCAAGGGGGTTAAGGAATGCTGCTAGTGCTCTGGCTCGAATCTGACTCTCTGCTGCTACACACGCCAGCAGTGACCCAGCGCACAGCCACTGGTTCTACCAGGGTAGGTCTGTACCGCATCTCAGGAGAGCGCGAAGGCGGGTAAAAGCTCGAGGAAGATTATTAGCAGGCAAATGAAACATGAGTACCTGACGAGTGACGTTGGGTCGTTCTCGAGTGTTCCAATGCATCCAACATGTGCACCGTGCATCTGCAACCATCCAACTTTCTTCCCCCTCAATAAATCTTTGCTGTGCATTGCTCAATCGGGTATATCTCCTCTTCTCTTTCTCTTCTACCTGCACCTATCTCTCTCTCTCTCTCTCTCTCTCTCTCTCTCTCTCTCTCTCTCTCTCTCTCTCTCTCTCTCCTCTTTTCCTCTGACGAATGGTTTAGCGTGCAACAAAGTATATTCTGCATGAACGAAAGACATTGAAAATGTATTCGACAAATAGGAGGAAGTAAGCAGGGGGAGTTTTATCGGAAGCGCAGAAAAAGCCGTACTTCACCTCAAACCTCCAGTCTTAAGCCTAAGTGATGCCAGTCTGCTCGCTTTCCTCTCTAACTGGCACTAATATCGACTCTTCGTACCCGAAACTTTGTGATCGAAAAAGAATTGACAGTTTTAAAAAGTTCACTTACACTGATATGATCGACTTAAAATGCGACAAGAAGCAGTAAACATAGGGAATCAGCGTCCCGATTCCAGTGAAAAACAATTTTTTACAAGGCAAATTCCGTTGACACGATGACAACTCAAACAATAATATTGACTACTGATATGACACGATGACAACTCAAACAATAATATTGACTACTGATATACTGTAGCTTCGGCTCTTGGTAACAGCCAGAATTGATTCAACCTATTCATCAAGCTATGATACATTCTTTAAAATCTCAAACTACGTAAAAGGGCTGATTATTCAGAACTGATTCACTAAAACATACTCAATTTCTTTGTCCTATCAATACCTTCGTAATTGCTCCCTATTTTGCTCGGTCTATTCTTCTACCTCTTTAGAAAGTATAACACGTTCTATACACCTCTCTAGTATATCATGATACTTTCTGAACACAAAAATCAAGTTTAGTTATCCAGCCGACAAAAGCACTGCTTGCTCGACAGAACAGGGATGCTTCGCTTGCTGTCCACTCTTGAGACCACACATCATAAGACCATTGCCTCAGGCGATGAACCATATCCGACGCATGACTTCAGTGCAACTACCACTAAACTATGAGACGACGCCATGGACATAGATCTAATAGCCTCCTTGTCAACTTACGCCATTGCAATTATGGGACTCGCAAGAACGGCCTGGCTCCAACAGCTAAATTACAAAGAACGCCGTTACTAACAATTTTATTCTTTTCATGATTTCGTTTTTAGAGCGAAAAAAAGTTCGACAAAATAATTTTTATTTCAGAACAACTTGCTCATAAAAAACATTTTTATCTCTTAGAAATATCATCGTAAATCATTCAAATAACTGTTAATTGAGAAATTTTCGAGAGCCGATTAGTTAATAAAGCGAATTCACATGCAATTTTAGGCAACTTTCAGGTAAACTCAGAAAAAAAAGAGTAAAAACGAGAAGAAATATTGTAAGAGAAACTTTACTGAACACTGCACAACAGATTTGGGAATTGCAAGGTAACTCACATCTTTTTTTTCTTCTGAGTCTTCTTTTCAAAAACTCTGACTCATTTTTAAAGTGAGTTACATTGTCCTTAGTTCCACCCTAAAAAGGAAACGCGCTCTCGGCATTCTGAGATGCTAATTCTCACCCGAACATGTTAGCGATATAGATTATGTGAATATGAATGTCATTCCTCATACAATGAAACGTTGTTTTTGATCAAACGAGAGCAATATGAGCTCGAAATGCGAATTGAACTGACATGATTCTCTAGATCCGCATCATCTGTGTTGTTATGCCATGGCGAGAGGAGCGTTTCACCCGCGCTTCCCACCAGACCTGCACAAGAAAGGTGACTTTGCTTCTGTCACTTCTATCAGCTCGATAGCAGTTACACCACACGTGAATGTATATATTACTACTTTCTATCACTACTTTTTTAAAGTCTACGAATCTCTTTGGTTTGAAGGCTAAACCACGTCAATTTCTTGATTATTTATAAATTAGATACATGTACGTATCCGCCGCATAGGAGTGGCATAGAAGAAAAAAATCCTTCCAAAGCCAAATAACAGTTATGAAACCTAGGCATCCTCACTCAGGCATAGCTCATCATTATGTGCTGGAAAAAAATTTTTGAGCCGGGAGACCGAACGACCAGGGGAAGTCATCAATAAAGTTGCTGGTCTCCTGAGGGCGGAGTGTAAAACTCAGAACTTGTTAACTCAAGCACATTTAGTTTTTTTATATATATATATAAGACAAAGGTCTGCTAGATTTTCTTCATCGGTAACTTTTTGGGGGGAGCGGGCGGGCGACCGGGAGAAAATTGACGAGTTTGGTGAGCTATGCATCCAGGGACATCTCATAATCGATATCGTAATTAATTTCGGTTCAAACCACATTGAAACTACTCAACACCAAAAAAAAAAATCACGCAGTAACTAGCTTTCTTGATATAGTGATTGACCCCATTGACACCGTAATCTATTTATAGAAACCACAAACCATCTTTTCGATATCATAAATTATATTGGATTCGTTATCAACTATTTTAGGCTGTCATTGATGAACCAACTCGCAGCGATGGATGTCATCGTCGTTGACTGAGTGTTATCTGAGAGCGTCACATCAGCCACAATCTCGCGAAGGAGAGCCGCGTACACATCGGAAAAATGAACATTAATTCAATTTTCATCTTCTACGAAATTAAGTTCAATTATACTCAATATATTCTTTTCTTTTAAAAACCGTCATAATTTCCGCTCAAATTGAGAAAAATTTGTCTCTAAACCTAATTCTTGCCAGCACTACCCTTTTTGCCAACTGTAGTTTGCTAGTAACGCACTTACTCTCGGTAAAAGAGAGATAGAGAGACGGCTGGTTCAATCCCACTCATTGCTTCAATTTTTGTGAAATCAATTGGTTTTGTTGAAATATCCAAGTGGGTGAGACTCACTTTCATAGCTTTTCGGTGGTAAATGAGCGACTAGAGAGTACACTCGGTAGCGAATCACACCAATCAGCTTCCTCATTTTGGTTCCAAAGTTACGGATGAGTGTCCCAACCCTGCGATAAAGATAATTAGCTTCTTATCATTTCTACGCTTAAAGGACAGTAGGAAAAAATCTTCGAGAAGTGCCAGGTATTATTAATAGTATAAGTAATTTTTGATATTATACTACTGAAAATTTGATGAATTTCTGTCTTTATTTCATTTTCTCATTGCAAGGGGTTCTTTAAAGTGATGAACAAGTTCAAACACGAGAAAAGCTTACGAGAAGGCGCGAAAAGTGAGCAGGAGAAAGCGAGAGAATGGAAAAAAAGGAGAGAGATAGAGAAGAAGAGAGACGAAAAAAGAAAATTAAGATGAACATTTAGAATTGAATTGAGAAAGATGAAGCACTGACGCGGCCATGGCTACAAGGGAGCATTCGAGGGGAATGAGCATGGCCTTGAGAGTGTCTTCATCCGCAAGTTCCTTCTGCGCGGCCACTGTCTCCATCACTGCCAGTGCTCCAGCTCGGGATCTTCAACCACCACTAATTATTCTCCCTTTTCTTTATTCTCTCTCTCTCTCTCTCTCTCTCTCTCTCTCTCTCCTGTACGTCTATACAGCCATCGGCCACTGACTCTAGGGCGCACTGCCATGAGAAGGCGTCTCCCCTCGACTTCTCATTCTCTGCTTCCTTCGAACTTCGAGGGAAGGCAGCTCTCCACAGCGACTTCACTCGCTCCATGTGATCCTGGGGCGAAATCTTCTTTGTTGAACAAAATAGAGAAGAATACTGTTTCCCTCTGACCGCCTTAGTCAAATACACATTACAAACCATAAATTTAATAATGTATAAAATTGACACCATGATAAATTTTATTTTGACAACTTCTTCGATACAATTTACAGTGACAATCCCTTTGCGCTGAAGAAGATCAAAAAACGCTCGAAAAGTGCAACACAGGAAGTTCTTTTCTTCAATTTATATCTCACATAGAACAGTCAATCTGAAACCTCATAGGACGGAGCTTACCTTGTTCACCGTTGCGCCCAAGGATACAACAGCGTTAAGAAGCAGCCAACCGGCGTTTATCTTGGAGACAGCGAGTCGGGAAGACTGGGAAGCTGTCCGAAGCAGCTCCTCCGCCGCAGTCAACACCTTCAACATGTACTCACTCCACCGAAGAATGGCCCGTTGGCAACAGGGTGTTTTGTAATGCGGACGAAAAGCAAATCTGAGCGCTCATTTAAAAAAGTACATACTCCCCAAGTGACAGAGTCATACGCGGGTCGGCCCTTTCCCACCTGCTTCGGCTTGGCATGCGGTATGCCCAGGATGCAGTCCTTGCTGCCTGCGATGAGAGCCGAGAGGGCCAGTGAGTAGCCTGAGAGCGCTTCTGATGAAGTCCGCATGTGATCCAGTCTATAATGATGATAAGAATTATCATAATAATTATCGTTACACAAAAGCCACTCGCAACTGTCGAAATTCGTAAAAACGACCGTTTTCCGAGCGGGGGAGTCGGGAAAAGTGAGAAGCGAGCAAAGAAGCAGTGAGGAAAGAGCTTCTCATTATAATAGAATCGCTCGATCAAAGAGCGGCCATTTCTACAAATTTCTCAACAGCGCTGGTGACATTTGATAATAATTTGATTTTGTGTTGCTAGAAATTGGAGAACAATAATAAGATGGAGAGAGCAGTCAAAATACTAAATACCGTCATCCGTTCCACGATTGAGTCTTACCAAGAGAATGCGCGACTACGGTATCAAGTCTAGTTGAAAACTATTCTACTTTTACAGAAGGACTTTAAAATTTCATACATATATGTATGACTCTTCTTTGAACAGAGCTCTAGGCCATAGCTTAACGGAGGTCCCTTTCTATTGTTGAAAATTTTAGAAACAACCTCTCCTTGAGCGGGAGAATCTGAATTCATGAGAAGCAAATTAGAGATTAAATGCAAAGTAGGTAGAGCTCATCAAAATTTCAGACTCCCCCGCTCGAAAAAGGTAGTTTTTTTATAGTTTTTTTTTAAATGTTGAACTGTGATGATGACCTTTGCTCTAGGAAACAAAACAAAAAGAACCGCTACCTGGATATGCACCTGTCGATGAGTGGAGTGAGCAGGGCTGGCACTGATAGTGTAATACACCGCAGGCACCACGCGGTTGCGATCCGCGTCGCCGTCACAGGATGCAGAAGACAAGCGAAGATGGGCTCCATTATTCCTAAAATCATCACCCACATTTTTTTCAAGCCATCTCCAACTCTCCGTGACCTCATCTAAACCCTATACACAGTGTCTGATGTAGGAAATGGTGAAACCTTCATCACAATAGATTCGTACATGCAGGTTCAAGTTTTTTTAAACCTGCCATGCGGTAGAGTCTACGCGCAAATATATACTTTCTATGAAAACTTTTGTTGGAATGCTACAGTACTCAAGTAACAAGGTCACAGGATGCTACAGTACTCATCCAGGGCGTTTCTTACTATCCGCAAATTTTTTTCTGAGCTTATAGATTTTATAAATTTTCGAAAGTTAGAAGAAGAAAAAATTGCAAAGACTCATGAAATTCCCCCGGTAAGACTCTAAAAAAGGTTTCCGAGTGCACAGATTTGAAGGTTTTTCCGGGTTTTTGAAGAGAGCGTAGAATTTTTTCACTCGCAGTGTGAGTGAGAGAAACACTTTGTACTCAGCTTACCAGATGCTTCGACAAAGAGCGGAGTGACCGCAGTTCCGATCTGGTCGACCAGCGAGGCGATCTCAAGCAGGGCGACGATACACGCCTGTAACATTTTAGATCAAACACTCGAACCAACATATCAATCAATGAATCAATGGATGATCGATTAAAAAATAATGCAGTGAAGAGAGATCTACACGAGGGAGTACAGGTTTCTAACTGGAACCAGCACTCTAAAACATGACAGTTAATGAATAGATAATAATCTAGTTGGTGTTCTTATAAAAAAGTAGGTGATTTGAAGGATTCTGACCTGGCCAGAAGAATGTGTCTCCGTACCCAAGACTCCGTCTATCGCCGAGTCCGTTTGAATATCTGCGAATACTTTACTTATCTAATATTTCCACCTTTTTTTGCTTCAACTCTTCTCCGCCGAGAATCTTTTGTTAAAAAAACACACCTGGTAACGATAATTATGCTTTTTTGGAATACAGTATATAAGTCGATTCCAAAACTAGATTTTTCTAAACCTTTCATAACTGGGTTCTTAGTCATCACAACTGAATCTCTTGCAAATTCTCGACTCTAACATTTTTGCTGGTTCTCATATTATTATACTCCGACCTGCCCATATTAGCGGTTGCCTTTATTAATGTTGCAATTACGATTCTCATTCAAGACAGATTACTGTAACTCATAATTGAATAATGTAACCCCTGAAGACTGTTATCTCTACTCCGTACCAATGGAGTTGATGAACTCTGCAAGTTCACAGCCCAGCTGCTTAGCTGCAACTATTTGCGCCGCTTCTCCTAGCAGCCCACCGAGAGTCTGTCTCAGAATGTGGGAGACACAGCGACGCAGAAGAACGGCTTCCGCCAGTTGGTTCGACGAGCTGAGACAATCAAGTGCAAAAACTACAGGAGAAAAACAGCCTCATTCAATTTATAAACACCATTCTCAAAGAACAATCAAAATCTATGCGCAGTTGGTCATGGAAATTCTATAACTCAGTCGTTTACTTTTTTCCCACCCAAGCCCTCGCTGGCTCCACTCTTAACGTGCCGTTCTCTTATTTAGTCTTTTAGAACTCGCCAACTTAGCATCCTGGAAGAAAAATGAGACTTCTCTAAGGAGACATGCCTCAATTCTTGAACCATTAAGAACACGCGACCAACTTTGTATAAGCAAGTGGTCCGCATTTGGCAGTAACATTCATGATATGTCGGCAGAAAACAGCGAGATGCTTCTCCAACCAGGCGGTGCCCATTTCCCTCACGAATTCGATATAACCCTGAAGACGCATATCAATTGCTTTACATCCGAAAATTTTCATTCAAAGCAAAGATATATAGAGAAATCGAAGGGCTTGACACCTCGTAAAAACCTAATATGAACTAAACTGACGAGCGCTAGTCGACGGGTGGAACCAATTCTCGTATCTTATTTCCCCTTGAATCTGCTAGATACAAATTACACAGAAGTCATCATTTTTTTGTCTTCTCTTATCTCTTTTTTTGCTGTCTATCGATTGGAAAGTTTCTCAAGCTGCTAGATACTCTTGGGTTAAACAATTACCAGAAAATTTTTGATAGTGAAACGACCATGCAATCGATAATATGAAAGAAAAAAAGAAAGGTAGGGAAAGGGAGAAAGAAGAGAGAGAGACGAACCATAGCGAACCCTATGCGCACTTCCCGCAGTCCACTTGCTGCAGCGGCACCGTGACTGCTCCCTGAAAAATTCCATAAACACTTTTTAAATTTTTTCCCTTCAAAACATTTTCCTTCCGGTTTGAGGTCTGTCTCTAACCTCCCCCCTTCTCCCCCTCTCAATACCTTTGAGAAATCCTCCGACTCCTCCTCTCAGAAAGTTGGCCGAAAGATGCTGCAAGCATTCCTCAGCTGCAATGGCAGCTGGAGTCGACAGTGTCCCAGCTGAGGCAGACGAGGATAGCGACGTTGGCCGGTTACCTAAAAAAATAAGGCAATTAAAGTAGATCAAGTAGAATTCAAATATCTATCACACTGGCAAAAAAATGTCCCACAGGACGGGATCGAACTCAGTCATCTCTTCATCTCTGACCAGGAGTGCGAGCGCGTTACCAGTTAAACTAATGAGAACAAATTGCTATTCCACATGATTTTCAGTTTTGATCCTAAGCGGGCATCACTGCCTTCGAAAAATGTGATTGATAGCTAAATGACTCGTCATTTTGTATACTTAATAATAAGAAAACACTGAACGGCCGTCTCTTTTATTACTCATTCTATCACGCTCATAGCCAAACCTTTGTGAATGTTGTCTACCTCTGTTTGCAAAGACTAAGAGCAAAACCGAAAACGACTGATCGTTTACAAACCTTGTAACCGACTGCCCGTCGGGGGTTGGTGAGCAGATGCGAGCACTCTCGCTAACAACCTCGCTACCGTCCGCCTCGTCTCATAATTCGAGCCGTCCAATGCCTTCAAACCATCGAAACGGTATACCGGAAGTAGTTTACCAAGAGCTCTCCAGTTCGACGATAGAGTTGTTTATTACAATATATCGAATAGATTCGACTATTCCGAATAGATCTGAATATTACAAAAACCGAATAGATCCGAATATTCCGAACAAATGTCCTGACTGCTCTGCAACGCCACACAACGTAATTCATGCGCTATCATGCCCGAAACTACCGACTCAATGCCATCCCTCAGAACTCTGGACCAACCCAGGAAAATAGCCAAAGCGCTAAACCTCTAACGATGATGATGATGATGATCGTTTTAATTGTTTATTATGTAAACTGTGTTCGCCAACTCGCCACAAGATGACCTTTTCGCCCAAGGGGCAACAACAACATTACAATATATCTATTACAGAATGATAAGAAAAACTTTTTCTCAAATTTCAGAGAAATATTTTTCATGTCTCAAGGATTTCGTTTCAAATACATAAGTATGAAGATGAATGTTACTTGTTTCCCAAAAAATGACAGGTGATCCTTCATGATTGCTCAAGGCTGACAAGAAAATGCTACCTTGACACTTAGCTGCATGATGATCTCCAGCTCATTTGTGTACATCGGCTGATATTCCGAGGCCAGAGATGTCAGACACTGTAATACACTGACATTGTATCAGAGGATCAGTACTACTTACATATAAGTATACTTTTTTTAACAAGTAAGGCTTGCAAGAAAAATTCAAAGCAAAAACATACCTCTAGCGCCGCAATCCTGACTGTGAGATTTCGATCGACAGCGTGGGCTTTTGCTACTTTGTACACCTGATACAATGTGAAAATACTCAATTTATTTATAATATTAACCAAGACATCGAAGCTGCCTGAGCCGATAATCAGTAAAAAAAGGCAACAGAGCTGGTTCATTTTAAAGTAATTAATGCGCAGAGAAAAACTGTTCACTGAAACATGAGGTACGGATAAAATAGGGTTTTTTTGGTGTGCAAGAAACATGAGGTACTGATAAAATAGGGTTTTTTGGTGTGCAAGAAACATGAGGTACTGATAAAATAGGGTTTTTTTGGTGTGCAAGAAACATGAGGTACTGATAAAATAGGGTTTTTTTGGTGTGCAAGAAACATGAGGTACTGATAAAATAGGGTTTTTTTGGTGTGCAAGAAACATGAGGTACTGATAAAATAGGGTTTTTTTGGTGTGCAAGAAACATGAGGTACTGATAAAATAGGGTTTTTTTGGTGTGCAAGAAACATGAGGTACTGATAAAATAGGGTTTTTTTGGTGTGCAAGAAACATGAGGTACTGATAAAATAGGGTTTTTTTGGTGTGCAAGAAACATGAGGTACTGATAAAATAGGGTTTTTTTGGTGTGCAAGAAACATGAGGTACTGATAAAATAGGGTTTTTTTGGTGTGCAAGAAACATGAGGTACTGATAAAATAGGGTTTTTTTGGTGTGCAAGAAACATGAGGTACTGATAAAATAGGGTTTTTTTGGTGTGCAAGAAACATGAGGTACTGATAAAATAGGGTTTTTTTGGTGTGCAAGAAACATGAGGTACTGATAAAATAGGGTTTTTTTGGTGTGCAAGAAACATGAGGTACTGATAAAATAGGGTTTTTTTGGTGTGCAAGAAACATGAGGTACTGATAAAATAGGGTTTTTTTGGTGTGCAAGAAACATGAGGTACTGATAAAATAGGGTTTTTTTGGTGTGCAAGAAACATGAGGTACTGATAAAATAGGGTTTTTTTGGTGTGCAAGAAACATGAGGTACTGATAAAATAGGGTTTTTTTGGTGTGCAAGAAACATGAGGTACTGATAAAATAGGGTTTTTTTGGTGTGCAAGAAACATGAGGTACTGATAAAATAGGGTTTTTTTGGTGTGCAAGAAACATGAGGTACTGATAAAATAGGGTTTTTTTGGTGTGCAAGAAACATGAGGTACTGATAAAATAGGGTTTTTTTGGTGTGCAAGAAACATGAGGTACTGATAAAATAGGGTTTTTTTGGTGTGCAAGAAACATGAGGTACTGATAAAATAGGGTTTTTTTGGTGTGCAAGAAACATGAGGTACTGATAAAATAGGGTTTTTTTGGTGTGCAAGAAACATGAGGTACTGATAAAATAGGGTTTTTTTGGTGTGCAAGAAACATGAGGTACTGATAAAATAGGGTTTTTTTGGTGTGCAAGAAACATGAGGTACTGATAAATTAGGGTTTTTTTGGTGTGCAAGAAACATGAGGTACTGATAAAATAGGGTTTTTTTGGTGTGCAAGAAACATGAGGTACTGATAAAATAGGGTTTTTTTGGTGTGCAAGAAACATGAGGTACTGATAAAATAGGGTTTTTTTGGTGTGCAAGAAACATGAGGTACTGATAAAATAGGTTTTTTTGGTGTGCAAGAAACATGAGGTACTGATAAAATAGGGTTTTTTTGGTGTGCAAGAAACATGAGGTACTGATAAAATAGGGTTTTTTTGGTGTGCAAGAAACATGAGGTACTGATAAAATAGGGTTTTTTTGGTGTGCAAGAAACATGAGGTACTGATAAAATAGGGTTTTTTTGGTGTGCAAGAAACATGAGGTACTGATAAAATAGGGTTTTTTTGGTGTGCAAGAAAAGGGTACAGACGCCCGCCAAAAACGGAAATTTTTTTTCATATCCTCCTTACGATTTTTCAAACGAAGGCCCGCGAAAAAAAACTTTTTTTTCTGTTTTGCATAGGGGTCAACCCTTATGATTTGGTAAAACAGAGACCCGCCGACAGAAGGTCTGACATGACTACTTAACCCCTGCTCATAACAGTGATAAACAGGTACTCAAGGAAGTTGAACATCATAGGTCAACTAAATTTGTCAGTTTCCCGGAAAATCTAACTGAAATAATAAGTATCATTAAAAACTTCATTATAATTACTCGAAACCTCGATGATCAAAACAGCCAACCTCTTTATGAACAGATGAGGCGCCTGATCCAAGACCTGTCACCATCTTCGAAAGGGTACCCATGATTTCTGCCCGCCCTTGTGACTACAATATTTTCACTTTCAATTTAAAAAAAACGATTTTCAATTTAGAAAACTGGAAAGATCTGCTTCTCCAAACTTTTCCCACTCATACTTCTCGATAATAAAATCAGGGCTGAGCGAAAAAAGAGTCAAAACTAAAAAATGTTTTTGGAGTTAAAAACAAAAAAAATCAAGAAAAAAGTTGTTTTCTTCAAATAAAAACTTTTACCACCTTTTTATCGATCTATTTTGTTAAATTGGTTTTTTTTTTGGAGCTAAAAAGTCAGCAAAAAAAATCAAAAAATCTCAATAAAAAATTGATTTTTTTCGATTTTTTTACTGGTTTTTCGAAGCAAATTTTTTTCGAAAATAGTCAACAAAAAAAACCAAAAAATCGAGATAAAAATGTCATTCACAAAAGCCTCGATTTCAATGGATGAAAATCTCATCAAAAACTCAAATGAATCTCTCAAACAACCAAAATTCTATTTTCAATCATTTTAATTTTTCAAAAATTTTTTTTTTTGAAATTTTTTTTTTTCAATCATTTTTTTCAAAAATTTTTCAATCATTTTTCAATTTTTTTGACAAAAATTCTATTTTCAATCATTCACTATCTACAATAAAACACATTCTTCCACAGCAAAAGTCGTTGTAGATCTCAGCAGACAACAAGTAACAACAGTTTTGTTTTTCAGAAGACCGTCGTGTCTATCTCATCATCGATCTTGCGGGCTCTGGGTATCGAACCCTGACCGTTTTTATTGCAATCTAAGCGTTATCGTTCTAGACCATGGTCAGTCATCTGGCCATGACACCAAACTTCACTTATTGAACGTTATGAACATTTCAAAATTATTGACTTGCAAAGGTTTAAAAACAGTTTTCATTGAATTGCAAAAACAACTTAACGTAACCTAAGAAACGCTTTGACTTTCATCATTTTAGATTGTATTGGCTCGCTTAGCGAGTTTTACCCAGTCGACCTCACTCATGTTGTTCTAACCTCTGCACTTTTGAGCCACTTGCTGATTATGTGAAATGACTCCTCATAGCTGCGACCGACGAGACGACCCACAGTCTCATACAGGGCGCCTAGACAGGCGAGCGCCGCGCTAAACTCAGTCGAATGAAAACTTTAAGGAAAACATTTTGGTGCGGCCATAGGTCACCAACTTTGTTAATGATTTGAAAAACCACCTTTAAAGAGGGGAGTTTTGACTAATGAGATACTCTCTCTCTTCTCTTTTTTTGCAGTACAACTCGCCCTTCATTATTCCGACTTCCCCACATGGCGAGCGGTTGTTTTTTCTCTTTAATTTTGCCAACAATTGCAAGAAGCCTTTGTTGAGCTATGCTTGCAGGGCGTTTTTTTACTAAGCGTTTTATTAGGAAAGATACATAACCAATTTCTTTCAAACACTGGGTGCATCCTGGTTGGTGTTTAGCAGGGTAGGGTAGGGGGGGGGAGATTTGGGCTACCACTACCGATATTTCTCAGCCCCTCCAATTCGGGAGATTTTTCCCGAGTAAGGTCCAATGCTTGATTTTTATTTAATCATTCTTTCACATGTTTTTCAAACTTTCTTTGCTGATAATGTAAGCTTTAGTATCTTTGGATAAACCTTATGAAACTAATGAAAATACTGAGCGCGAAAAACCACTTTCAATTCTTTTAGTGACCTAGCGAAAAACACTTCAAAGTTTCATGCTGGTATTTACATCAAACACACACAAATACTTTTCAATAATCTTTTTTTCGTTTTTAGAGTTTGAATCAATCAATCTGACAGTTTGGGTGGCAATTGACTTGGAGAGTCGTCCTTTGCCTTCAGCCTGTCATTGCACATGTTGACAGTTGCGAAGAGGGAAGAAGTGTCTCCGACTGCGTAAACTCTCGCCATGCATCTGTCAAAGAAATTCTCATCAACAATCACCAAATTTCACTAGCACATTTTGGAAGATTCAAAAAAAATTTTGAAGTTTCAAGAAAAACTTTTGCTTTGAAGATTAGAAAGCTTGTGATTTTTTCTTGCATTTTCATCAAAACTATTTTCGGATCGAACATTGTGAGCGCTTGTCTACATTTAGCCATTCGTGAAAGGTAAACAATAAAAATTCAACTATCACAGACTAAACACAATCTTTTCAAAACCAGTCAATATGATTCCATTATAGACGGTAGTGATAGTAAAATCAATCATTTAAAAAAATTACGGGCCCCCTCGAATGGATGGAAATAAAAACCAAAAGTTTAGAAACTTTAGAAACCTGGCCAAGAGAACCCTGGTCGGTGCCCCTGGACCGGCAACTAGTCTGGCTTCCAATTGCACTAAAAGAGACTTCTGAACGCTTCGAAGATCCGCCTGAAAAAAAAACAAGAACCTCAGCTTTCTCAGGCAGATTCCTCAGGTTCATCTAATGATTTAGGGAACTGAACTAGTTTTGATTATTTTACAAAAAATCCTAGCGGTCATTTCAACCTGTCGGTCGATCTTGCTTCTATACTCCTATAAAACCTCAACGCGATAGCTTCTTGTATTCTTTTCCTTCCTCAATCAATATTCTAGGTTTTACAAACACCCTGAGCCTTTGAAACACTGAAACTTCCTGATATTTGAATAAACTTGAGAGAAATTGAAGATCAAATCACTCCAGGGCGTAAGTCATTCCACCTATGCAGCGGTATCAAACCCGGGTGATGCTCTTCCGCTGGGAGCAAACGCGTAACCACTACACCACCCATGCACATCGCTTATCCTAGCGATGGACCAACCTACTGGAAATTATCATTGACCTGTACTTCGCTAATGCGCACATGTTTCTGAATGTAACATATGCGCAAATCTATGCGTTCTCTAAATACGGCTTGTGATCAGGGGTTAAATAATGACCGGTTCGGTCCCGTCGGCGGATACATGTACACACACTATTGACAAAAAACTCCCTCTCTTTTCTTACCTTTTTCCTTCATCCCCTCTTCTTTTTTCTTCCAAACTTTGAGCGGCGGATACATGTAAACACAAATTGGGCGGCTCCATTTAACCCCTGCTTGTGATAAGAATTTTACCCACGCGTTTGGTCTCTATTCTGAATCTGCCATTATCTCATCACTGGTTTTACCGTTGGGGATAGGTAATAAACAGCTTCCTAAGCTATTTATTGATTCAAGAAACGAACAACTGTATTAAACGTGAAACCTTCTGGGTTGCGGGAAGAATCCGGTCGAGATACCGCAGCCATTCATAGATGAACACAGCTTTTTTGCCTTCAGCGCAACTCTGTCATTTAATTTTGATAATTTTTGACTCAAACTTTTTAGTGACAGGCCATGGTCTCCACGAATTCTTCTCATTCAACTTTGTGTTTGCTATCGAATTGATGCAAAGAAAGTACTGTATACTGTATAGAAATTACTGTATAAAATATACTGTATAGATAGTACTGTATAAAATTCCATTGGCTAACAAACATACAAGTCGATTCAACTCTTTGTATCTTATGCAGAGTGATATCGTTTGGAGACTCCATAGTTTTCTTCACCTCAAAACATTCACCTACAATTTTTTCGCCTGCTGTCACTCGAACAATAATTAACATCCAGAAAATTCATTTTCTACTACTTACACGCAAATATTTCTCGAGCTTTCCAGAATTCATCTATATTTAAATTATTGATATATTTATATGTTTCAAAAACATCTTCATAGTATTTCTCTCTCTTCATGTCACTTACCTTGAGAACGTCTTCATTCAGCAGTAATGAATGTGACTGCTCCATCCCCGTCTCTCCCCTCTCTCTTCCTCGCTCTCTCTCTTCTTCTTCCTCACTCCATATCTCGCTGGGTCAATAGTCAGTAATCCGAATTGTATTCTCTATAGCTTGACTGCAAGTTTTTTCTCATTAAAAGCTGCTGCATTTGCAAAGATTCATCATCTCTGGAAACAGGCAACTTTTTCGTTCTCTCTCTCTCTTCTAAATTTCTAGTCGCTGTGAGAAAAACTTCACATTTCTCGTGCCAAACATTATTCTTTCTAGCAAGATCAAACTTCAAGTTGCCCTTTTCCAAGGTTTAAGCCACATATAACAATACGAGAATATTTCGGAGTAGAAATCGGATGCCACGCGTAGCCTTTGCAGGCTAAAAACGAAAACCAACCAGAGGATAAATAGTCACCGGACCTGCTATGGCGGCGCATACATGTTCGCGCCGTATATGATCTACATTATCATCTCCTTCCGTTCTATTTTACTTTCCCTCTACTTCTCTTTTCACTCTTTTTGCCTTTCCTCATCCCCTTTTCAGATCGCTCGGCGCGTACAAACATGCCTTATACCGGTCTCATTTAACGCATGAAACCAACTTTCAAGTACTGAACGTTATGGTTTACGTATACTGGAAATTGTACATGTGTTTACATGAGACAATCCAACTGCATTTAAGAATTCGGAACAACCGCTCTCCGAACGGGGGAGTAAAGAATAATTAGAAGAGAGTTATGCAGTGTTTTTATTTGCGAAAACATAATGAAACATAACGACATCCCGTTTTTTTTTCCACGTTATGTTCACAACTAAAATTTGTATAAATAATAGTCTCAAATGGAATAGCGCTTCAAATGTGCATGGTGTACGGTATTTTGTGCCCTTTCTGTGACATAGAAGTCGCGGTGTCTCTCGTTGTCTGCGGCGAGAGAGTATTTGAGAACACTTAAGTTGTTAACATAACATGGAAAAAAAACGGGATGTCGTTATGTTTCATTATGTTTTTCGCAAATAAAAACACTCCATTAGAGGTACAGGGCAGAGAAGTAAGAGAAACTAGAAATATGTATCATATATCAACTTTATTTTACTTCGAAATCTTGCTCACTTTCAATTCTTCAGACCTCTGCTCGTATGAAAGCTTTTTTCATAGCGTAGATAATCTCTTAAATATACCAGCTTTTAACAGACCTATGTACTATATCTAGCGTCATTCCTCTTCTGCATCGCACAGCCATTATTCTTGTACGCTAAAAAACCCTGAATTAACTTTATTCTTCTCCGAAGCTTCTCATATTCACCTTCTCAGACCTCCTTGGGGTAACGCGCATCAAAAAATTATACAACTCATGAATCAACTTCTATTTTAGGTTTTTTGATGAGGAGTCGAGTTGTGACAAAGAACATCTCCAGAAACCGATGATAAGAATCTGAGTAATTGGATTTCTCATCAAGCTAGAACACATTAGACACGGGTGTTTCTCTGACCCACACTGCGGGTAAAAATCTATGCGCTTTCCAAAAACCCCGAAAAAAAAATTAAATCTATGCGCTCGGAAAAAAAGTTTACTCGGATTTTTCGTAGGTAAAGTCCAAATCATTGAAAAAAAATTAATGAACTCTGAAATTTGAAAAAAAACTAAGCGCTCGAAAAAAAAATTATGCGGGTGTTAAGAAACACCCTGTTAGACACACTAACGATTAAGGAAAGGTCTTTTTTGCTAGTTAAAAGTGAATACTTGAGCAAAAAACTTTCAAAAAAAGTTAGAAAACGTAAATCATGAATAAACGGAAAAAGCCAATTTTAATTTGATCGATAGAGAAGACGATGCAATAAATATAACTTCTCAGATGAAAAAAGGTGGAAGTTTTCAGCGAGTATGTAGATAGGACTAATACATAAACATTAGGTATCATATTTAATACATATAGGACTAATACATAAACATTAGGTATCATATTTAATACATATAGGACTAATACATAAACATTAGGTATCATATTATGTAGATAGGACTAATACATAAACATTAGGTAGATAGGACTAATACATAAACATTAGGTATCATATTTCTTCACACGCTGCAAGCAATGGTGAGAAGAATTTTTTTAATTTTTAAACTAACCGAGAAAAGAATTCGCAACAAAGGTTTCGAAAAAGTATGGTCACAGTGAATTAGGTGTATTTCATGAGTATCTCAACATTTTGGAAACATATATGAACAGAATTGCTAAAAAAAATTTGTCGGAGGGTATCATAAATAAAGAGTTCTTACTTATGTAGTGCGAGATTCTAATCCTTGCACCGCTCTGAAAAGAATTCGAAATAGTGATCAAATAGGGCCATTACAAAAGCACGCCGTGCACACTGTGTTCGCTACAAAAGCACGCTGCACACTGTATAATTACCAATGCACGCCGAGGCGCGGGAAAGATAGAAAGAGTGTTTGTTTGACGCACTATATTGTTTCACACTATAATTTAGTTATGAAAAGTGATAATTTTCACTAAAAGAATACTTTTGGGCCATTACAAAAGAAATATATTAGGGCGACGTTTTAAATAAAGCGCATGAGCGGAGTTAAGAATTTTCCCGCGCCTCGGCGTGCATTGGTAATTATACAGTGTGCAGCGTGCGTGCACAGCGAACACAGTGTGCACGGCGTGCTTTTGTAATGGCCTCAAATAGTTAATTCCTTCATTTAGTTGAAGGGCCTTTTTTAAAGTTTTAAAAGCGAACCCTTGCCCGTAAACCCGCATATTTCTTGAATCATCAGTCCTGAAACCGGAGAATCTCTTTCATAGGTAAAATGCATCTTGAATTTTCAATAGGTCGGTCGCCCGAGTAGTTCAATGTTCCCACTTTGTTCAACATTAAAAACATGTTCGGGTAACTCATATGGCTATCATAAGTTTTTATTATAAGAAAAAAAATCTTTTTTTCACAACTATACCTAGAAAAATTCTGAAAAAAAATGCTTTTTGAGGTCAGTGAGAGAGAGGTTCGGGAGGTCGATCACCCTAGAAGAAGAATTTCGCCAATGGACAGTTTACCTTTCAGAGGTTAAATAGTCATGACAGATCTTCTGTCGGCGGGCCTCTGTTTTCAAAATCATAGGCCGTATGCATGGAGCAATCCAAAAGGATTATGAGCTTGGATTAGCAGTTATCCAAATACATTTCACTAATCCGGTATGCATGGAAGCTATAATACTTTTGGATTAGAGATAATCCGACAAAATGTTTTTAAACTTTTTTGGATTTTGTAATCCTTGGATTTGAATAATCCAGATTGTTATAATCTGTTTTCCATGCATACGGCCTCATAAGGGGGGACCCTTATATGAAACAAAAGATAAGAGAGACCCTTATGTGAAAAAAAAGAAAAGAAAAATTTTCCCCCCTAAGGGGGGACCCTTAAGTGATTTTTTTTTTCGACGGGTCTCTGTTTGAAAAATCGTAAGGGGGGACCCTTTGTGAAAAAAATTTTTTTTCTCTGACGCGTCTGTCCCTTTTTCTTTCACACTAAAAAACCCCTGTTACCTATTTTCTCTTCTGTGACAAATTCCTTTTTCATGTAAGATTATGTATCTTATTAAAAACCTCTAACTCTGACCAGTTAAAAATCGAATTCGAAACTTTCAGACTAAACAAATATTCATAGAAAACAAAGAATGACCAAATGGGTACGTAACATAGACAATAAAAACTTCCTACTCTGCTCTTCCTACTTAGTTTTTGCAGCGATTCCCTCACCACGAGCTCAGGAGTTAGCTGCTTTTCAATATATATATACATAAATATATATATATATATATATATATATATATATATATATATATATATATATATATATATATATATATATATATATATATAACAGTTAAATTTCTAGCAGTCTATGAAAACTTCTAACTGATAGAAGAGCCTCCAATTAATCGAATATCCTTTTGAGCGGATACTGCAGTTTTCCTGCAGATTTATAGTACCTCAGGCAACCGGATTATGAGATCTTCGCTGCAATTTCAGCCGATGAAGTTGCTACAAATGAGGGCTGAGATGTGATAGTGAATGAGATCGAAAGAATTCGAAAGAGAAAGAAGACAGAACGGAAGAGGGAAAGAGAGTAATAGAGAGAGTGTAGATAGAGTGATGAAGAGTAAGAAAAAAGTTATACGAGTCAAGACAGACAAAAAAGAGAGAGAGAGAGAGAGAGAGAGAGAGAGAGAGAGAGAGAGAGAGAGAGATTTTAAAGAGTTTGTGAAAGAGAGAGAGATTGAAGGGTTAGGCTAGAGTAACAAAACCTTCAAGAAAAGACATTCCTCGAGGAAAAGAAACGGAAACAAATTTCTCTAGAGTGTAGGAGAGCGAGAATAAGATGAATTTAAAAAGTTGTGTCAAGTATTCAAAAAAAACTCTCTACAGAATGATAAAGGAGACCTAAAAGTGCCCACTGACCATTAAAAATCCCCATAAAATGCTGATTTTTCGCGTTGATGTCCCCAACTTGGAAAACATCATTTTCGACACAGAAACTTCCTATTTTTCAGTTCCGCGTCAAATGCTCGCCCTCTTCCCTTTCTTGATATGTCTTGAGATGAGAGAGCAAAGAAAGGATAGAGAGATGACGAGGCCAGAAACATAGAGGGACTATCTCTCCCTATCAAGAGAGATAGTCACTTAGATAAGAAAATATTCAGTATGTAATGCAAGTACTAAATCATAGTTCTTTTTTATATATGCGTATAAAAACTAAATATACAAATACAAAAAGATTAATATAAAAATATATAAACTAAAACATACATCGCATAACGCATACAAAATATATATTCGATATTCGCACAAAAATTACAGAGGCCAAGAAAGAAAATAAGGCCTTTCCTAAACGAGAACAAAGTTTCTTCTTCACCGCTTCTTCAACTTCACTTGCTTCAGCTGAGAAAGAACAAGTGAATTTATGAAGTTGAAAGCCTCAATACGAGAGTGTTGGTAATTGAGAGGGCGCAGACAAGAGACAGAATGAAGAAGATTACTCTTGTGAGCATGGAGGCAAGGAGTAACTATGCATTGGGAAACAATAGCTCACTCTCTCTCTCTCTCTCGCTCTCTCCGTCCCTTTCACATCAGAGACCGCGACGGCAGAAGAAAAGCTCCGATAGGCAATTAGGAGATGGCACTTTCATGGGATACATTCCATCGATTATTTACTTCATTGAACACCCGAAGACTCCATTGCAATCTTGAACGGAAAAGAAATCTTCAATGTTGGCCCGCTTTCTGTTTAGATGGCGCCTCATCTCTCTCTAGCATTCAACACACAAACACCAAACCACAAATTCTCAGGTTTACTACGACGATAGAACTATGCAAGCAGTGTGTTTCTCTAACCCGCACTGCGTATGAAATCTATGCGCAAATCTGTGAGCTATCAAAAAAGGCTAGTGATACAAATGCTCTGTTCATCTGAATCTTCTCTTTACATCACACGTTCTCGCGCTCTCTCGAGGCCTGTCGTTCCCTCATGATTAGAGATCTTGACATACAGATGTATATCTGCGGGTAGGAAGAAACAGCCTGTATGCAAACCTTTACAGTTTATTCACAGATATTTAGAAACTTTTTCGTGCCAGATATAACGATGCGGTGTAGGTTGTGATGGAATAGACACGGACGTTTCGCTTTATTAAAGCATCATCAGCGTGGAAGCAATACCCTCAAATATATTTGAGGGTATTGCTTCGCCCGTGTCTATTCCATCACAACCTACACCGCATCGTTATATCTGGCATGAAAAAGATTATAAATATCTGGAACTTCTTCACGATGCGCGTCACACAGCACTCTCAAGTTTATTCACAGTTATATGCTAATTGAAAGTACTTTCGGAAATTAAAAAAAAACGAAAACAGTACAGTTAAGACTTTCAGTGATAATATATGTATCAGTAGAGTAAAGCCTAATTTCTAAGTGTTTTTGCCACACGAAAAGCTTTTACTTTGTAGATGAGACGCAAACAGAGTTCTCTCGTCAGAGTCATGCACATGTACGGACTCTTTTGGAGTTTCCTGTAAATTGAAATTCATTCTTACTTGTTGACTTTTTTTCATTTGTTGTATTTCAATCCTACTTGACCGACAACTAAACAATATTTTGGTTTTATACAGACTTGGTGGAAAGAAGAAAAATATTGTTTCTCATATGCAAAAAAGGAAGAATTGAACGAAAAGATTTTCCCACTTGCGCCAAACTCTCGTGACTTCTCCGGAAGATAAGCCACGCATAAAAACTAAGAGCAAAATAAAGCTTTTCAAAGAACATAAGCATCGGCCGGGGTCTCCTCATTATTAAGGGGCGAACCAGATTGAAAGGAAGAGATAACCTCTTCCTCACTTTCCTACCCCTTTTCAGCAGAAATAGAAAAACGAAATTGTATATACATAAAAAAGAATAACTATATATACATAAAAAAGAATAACTAGAATAAACCAGTGAAGTAAAAATCTAAAAACACCTATAAATTATAATTCCTATAGGAAAAGCTATAATTATGTGGCTACTTTGAGGGAAGACAACTTCTGCGATAGGAATTACTTTATCAAATAGCCATTTAAAATATGCTTCAGAGAGAAACCAACTCTTTCTCTTTTCTCTTTCGATTAAGGTTTTGCTCATTAAATTTTTTATCACAGAGCAAACAAGCAAGAGACTATTCATCAGAATATCACAAATAAAAACCAGTTTTCCAAAATACATTCGGTACCCGAGAAACATAAGCCTATCCACAATATGAAATCCCGCACAGTACCAGTATTCACTAAACAGTAAACAACAAAATATAAGTACCCATACCTGTTCCATGAAATTTCACATGTGAAAACCGCTATTTATTGAAACTCGCCTCTAATTCAAACAACATTTGGAAAAAATGTTACTTGTACAAATGGATACAACACACTTTGTCTAAAAGTTCAAACAACAGAAGTTATCTGTTCATAAAAATGAAACAAATCAAATCGTAATAAATTCTCGCTTCAGATAATGTTCTCAATTGGAATAATGAGTTTCTTCGAGTTTTGTTTTGGGAAAAATTTTTTTATCACGGAATCAATGTGAATTCTCCTATCAAACTACAAACTACAAATACATTAAAACACTTTCATCTCTGTTGGCATTCCACCTTCTTCTCACTCTCGCTCCTGATTCTCTTCAGCTGGCGAAGGAATCAAGCAATTCTGCAATTATTTTCTTCTTATTTTCTCTCAAAGGGATTCGGCACGTACAGCAAGACAATGAATAACAAAGTATGATGTGTTGAACAAGTCCTTTGAATTTTAATGGAAGGGACTAGTCACTAGTGGAAGAAAATCAGAAAGAGAGTGAGTGAAAAAAGAGAGAGAGAGAGAGAGAGAGAGAGAGAGAGAGAGAGAGAGAAAAAGAGAGCGGAATAATAACGAAATGGGACGAAAATCGCCATGGAGAATGAATTTTTGGAAGACTGCTTTTCTTGAATACTCGGCGAGAGGGCTTCCCTTCTTAAAGACCTCTAAACTCATTCTTCAAAATGTGCAAACTGCAAGATATGCAATGCCAACCACTTGATATCACTCTTGTGTGTGCACATTGCTAAATGTCAACCCGTTATGTTTGTTCAATTCGCTACAATAACCATTTAAATGTCTTGATCTCTGTTGAGTATCATTTTCAAGAACAATCCATTTGAGTACCATTATGACTCTAAACAAACTACTTTCAAAAAAAATTTCATTAAAAAAATCTGATATATTAATGTCGGAGTTATGCCTTTCTCTGGAATCAACCAAAAATAGATGATTAAACTATCATGTGGTGAAGCTAACATTTTGACATGGGCCTTTTTCTCGAAACTTTTTTCTCAGTGTTTGAGACCAGGGGTTATTTAGTCATGACAGATCTTCTGTCGGCGGGCCTCTGTGTTCCAAATCTTTAGGGGGGGACCCTTATGGTAAAAAATTTTTTCCGCTTTTTGCGGGCCTCTGTTTTTCCTAATCGTAAGGGGACCCTCATGTGAAAAAAAAGAAAAAATTTTCATTCCTAAGGGGGGACCCTTATGGGAAAAAATTTTTCCCGTTTTTGGCGGGCCCCTGTTTTTCCAAATCGTAAGGGGGACCCTTATGTGAAAAAAATTTCCCGCCTTTGGCGGGCGTCTGTCCCTTTTTCTTTCACACTAAAAAACCCCTGTTTGAGACAAGTAAATTAATTTTAGAAACTAGAAAATATTTGTTCGACATATACAAAAACCAATGGTTGAAATTTACTTTTGAGGTTGAAATTTACTTTTGAGTTAATAGGGTAGTGAGAGAAAAAATTACAACAAGGGGAAATTTTTCGAGACTCGAACAAGATTAAAACCAAAGAAGATTAAGAGGATCTAGAGATCCGATAAGCAGAGGGGAAGAAGAAAAGATACAAAAAAGAAGATGCAGAATTATACTTTATACTAATAATAAAAAACAGGGGAAGGAGCTTCGACAAAGAAGCTTTGCTGAGGCAGCTCAGGAAGCTATTTCTGAAACCCCAAGGAACAAGTCATGTGTTACCATACACAATGGAAAACATCTGTTTTCTCTAGGAGAATAGAAAGAATTAGAGAGAAAAACCGTCCGTGACAGGAACAAATTGATAGGACAACAGGGCCTGAGGAGAGGAATCCAGAAGTCAATTAACGCCATAGTAGATTCTTCTTTCCAGAATAAATGGAACACTTTCTTTTTGTCGAGAAAAAAGTCAGAGAAAGTAAGAGAAAGAGAGAGAGAGAGAGAGATAGATAGAGAAAGATAGATGAAGAGAGAGAGAGATAAAAAAGATATTTAGAGACAGATAGAGATTGAAAAGATAATGGAGATATATGTATATATATATATATATATAGCTTGAGAGAGATAAAGAGGGAAAGAGACAGGGAAAATAGCAAAAAAGGGAAAAAACACAAACAAAAAAGAAAACTAGAGAGACTAATAAAGAAAATCAGAAAGAAAGTATAAAAAGAAGACGCCTTGCGGGAGGCTCTCCGTCGGAAAACTTGTGACTCATCAACGCTCTTGGAGAGGGGGGGGTTCTAATTCAACGCTCTTGGAGAGGGGGGGTTCTAATTAAGAATGGACAACATTTAATGAGAAGGGAGGAAAAGAAGATGTCAACATGAACATCATGCGCTACTCTACTACATGGATGTCTTCAAATTTCATAGTCGCATCTCTCCCTCTCTTCCTCGTTCTATCTCGCATCTCTCCCTCTCTTCCTCGTTCTATCTCGCATCTCTCCCTCTCTTCCTCGTTCTATCTCGCATCTCTCCCTCTCTTCCTCGTTCTTTCTCGCATCTCTCCCTCTCTTCCTCGTTCTATCTCGCATCTCTCCCTCTCTTCCTCGTTCTATCTCGCATCTCTCCCTCTCTTCCTCGTTCTATCTCGCATCTCTCCCTCTCTTCCTCGTTCTATCTCGCATCTCTCCCTCTCTTCCTCGTTCTATCTCGCATCTCTCCCTCTCTTCCTCGTTCTATCTCGCATCTCTCCCTCTCTTCCTCGTTCTATCTCGCATCTCTCCCTCTCTTCCTCGTTCTATCTCGCATCTCTCCCTCTCTTCCTCGTTCTATCTCGCATCTCTCCCTCTCTTCCTCGTTCTATCTCGCATCTCTCCCTCTCTTCCTCGTTCTATCTCGCATCTCTCCCTCTCTTCCTCGTTCTATCTCGCATCTCTCCCTCTCTTCCTCGTTCTATCTCGCATCTCTCCCTCTCTTCCTCGTTCTATCTCGCATTCTCTTGCTTATTTTCTCTTAATCATCCCTTTCTCTTTGTTTCTTTTGTTAGGTCCTTTCTCTTTCCTCTCTCTATTATTTTTCAGTCTTATACTTCATTTACAATTCATTCTTCTACTTCTTCATCTTTTTGTGACTCATTCCCTCACGTACTCATTTACTGACTACCTCTTCCTCAATTAGCATACATATTCATCATTATTCATATTCATCATTATTCATATTTTTATTATTCTTCTTTTTAATTCTACATTCTTTCCTTAATTCTACATTTCAACAACGGAGAAAAATAAACATAAATTACTTTTACAACCTTATCTGCAGTTTGCTAACTTTCTTATTCTTATCATACATGTTTCCGCAGACTCGGCAAACTCAGAGGGACTTCAACTATGTATTAATTTCTTTTTATATGGGCCATTGGGCGCAAAAACAGAAAATTTATACGATTTGAAAAGTTGAAAACGAAGAGAGCGAATTTCTCCCCCCCCCCCCAACAGGAAGAAACGCCGAGGTATAGGAATCTGCTTTCTTACTATTCACCAGTGAATCCTTTCCTCTCTCTCCCCTTTTCTTTTCCCTTACTAACTCTCTACCTTTCTCCCTGCCTCTCTGTATACTTTTCTTCCTTCTCTCTTTCTCCTTCCTTCTCTCTCTAATCTTCTGTTACTCTATTTCTTTCCCCTTTACTCACACTCTCTGCCTTTCTCACCCTATTTTTTCTACTCTCTCTCTCTTTCTCCCTCGCTCTCTGTCTCTTATTCATCCTTTCTCTTTGTTCCTGTCCCTCTCTTGAGTGACTTTTCCTTTTTCGCTGTTCCCCTGAAACGATGCTTGTACAAATAATACGAGAAGAAATGAGACGTAAACAATACGAGATTTAGTGGAAGACCTCAAAGATGATACCCACAGAGGGATGGATACCTTCCTCTGCTTCTAAGAAGCTTTCCGGGAATCTCAAACAGAATCTCCTTTTACAACTCCAACTCAATCCTTGCCGAGCTACTAAACTTTCACTATAGATTTTAATGATTCACTGCGTTGCTATGACGGAGTCCATGCTTGGTTACACTTACTACTTACTACAATTACACCTAGGAAAACTTTGAATGAAGCCTCCGATTTCTTGTGATGTTTAGATTGTATTCTATGATAGCTCGGCTTCCCTCACTCCGTTTATTTGACATGTGTTCTGTGATAAGTTCAAATTTACTATATAACTTGTGTTGTCACATTTTAAAAAATGTATGAATAAATAAATAAAATGTGAATGTATTTTTGGGAGTTTTTGTTACATCAGTTTTCCAAATATGTAGATCTCATCAAATGTCAGTTTAAACTTCAAACGATGAAGATTGAAATACATTTACTAACTTCCACTGCTGTTTTCTAGACCGATCTCTATTTCCTTCGGAACAGAACATCTCTCTCAAAATGCTCAGCGGTCATCGAACCCGGTAGTCGCTCACAATTCGGATTGAAAACCTGCAAAACGAAGCCTAGTAAGGATAACAGGTCACCCACTGTGCTTTGAATTTCTAAAACGACCGTTCTTTGCGCAAGGGAGTCTGAAATAATGAAAAGCTCTTCCTTCTATGTCCTTAACCTCTAGCTCGTTTTTTTCTCTTCATTATTCCAGTCTCCCCCCCCCTCTATTAGCCTTTGTTTTTTAAAACAAATGTTGTTGTTGTTGTTGCTGGCAAGCAGCCCGCATCGAAGACTTTTGGTTATGAACACTCTTTTTAATGAGAGAGGTTCTCGTGTTGTTCTTCGGGCGAGATGCGTCCGGAGAAGGGTTTTGATGTCCTTTACAGTCCTGAGACTGTCATGCTGCACCTTGTGAAGGCGGACATCGTTGTAGCAACCTGTTCATGCTATAGGCCTTGTGAGTGGGTGGTCAACCCGGTCTAGCATCGTTTTGGTTGGGAGTAGAGACGTATCGCATGTCGTTGACCGGAGATAGGCAAGAGGCTATTTGACTGGCGCCTCGACTCGCCATTGAAAAGTATAGCGGAGTATCGGCTGATGTTTTGTCCGGTGGCATGCCCAGGCCGGTCCGGCATCGCCCTTTTTTGACGAGCTATACTACCCAGTTTTGGTCCGCGGCGGGATTTCTCCCGCTACCTCCCGGCACGAATTCTTTATAGGGAGGCGTCCCTCTATCCACCACCTGAGGTCCCGCTCGATTCCGGACTGGACGATCCGGCTTCATCCATGACAGGCTTTTAAGGCTGTAGAGTCATGAATGGCCACTGTTGCCAGTGTGTTTCGTTAAAAAAAATTTTTAAACAAATCGCAAGTGACCTTTGTTAAAAGTTGTATTTTTTAGATTCCCCTCGTGATTGAAAGTAAACAAACTCGTGGAAGGTAAAAGAGAGGTCAACAATCGATAGTAGTTTTAAATGACCATTTAAACGCGCGCCTTGCAACACTTTTAACAAACATTGAATCTCTCTCTTCTTCAACACATTTTTGATTCTTCTCATTGAAAAATATGTGATTTTTTACCGTAATCGATCTTCAAAGCTTTTTTTTCGAAAGTGTTCATTACATCTCCGTCTCTTCTGCTACAAAGAACCATATATCAGTTCTCACAATTTATCACACAACTTTGGCATTTTCTCGTGTTATTCTACTATTAAACCTTTGATCTACCTGCTTTTTTGCGGGTTTTTCACCAAGAACTCCGTTATTTATGCGCTCTGAGTTTGAGGCTCTCAAATGGTTGTTGATTAAAGGCATAGATCAAGGCACTTGTCAAAACAATTCAAAACTGACCGCTCGGTCGAGCTGGTGGTCTAGAATAATGAGAAGCAAGCGAGAGATGAAGTGAAGTTCATTATTACAGTAATAGGAGAGCTTCATTATTACAGTAATAGGAGAGCTTCATTATTACAAGCTTCCCACTCGGACGAACGTTCACTTGAGCAAAATTTCTACAAGTGTTAACGAGGTATGATTAGAGGATTGAATGGAAATGACTGACCGAGTATGCAGACACTTCTCCCTCTCTTCTCCTTCCCAGGCCTATCGATATCATGAAGAAGAGCGAGCACATGAAGAAAACTGCGCCGAATTCCCACCTTTGAAGCCAATGTTTCAATTGCAATTCAACATCCCGGTGTTTTTTCAACAAAAAACAATGATTTTTTAGACTTTCAGTTGATTTTTAGATGGCTTCAAAAGAATCATAGATACCAACCAAATAAAGAGAGCCTGTAGTGGCAGATAAACCAAGGCGGTCATTACCATAACATGATTTGGCCAACGATCATAAGCCGCTCTCCAGAGGCTGAAAAGTTGCGAAGTTTGTCTTGAATTAAGCAATGCTATACAATATTCATAGATCTAATTAACTTAGCTCACATTAACAAATATGTGAACAAGTGTTTGAAATTTAATTATAAGTGAAGTGGTTATTACGACACCAACTTTTTCATTGAAATCTATCGAATCCATGGTTAGAAAAAATCTTTTTTCTCATTCTTGTCTCAAATTTAAAGGTGTTCGAAAATGAAGTTTAGACACCGAAGATGATCAGGTACAATCCGAAGAATAAAAAAAATCGGGCTCAGCTCAATAGCCAACAACTTCATATGATAATATCAGACTCAGGGGTTTTTTAGTGTGGAAGAAAAGGGTACAGACGCCCGTCAAAGGCGTTAAAAAATTTTCACACAAGGGTTCCCTTATAATAAAAAAGACAGAGGTCCGCGAAGTTTTTTTGTTTTACATAAGGATCCTCCCTTATGATTTGGAAAAAAGAGGCTCATTGACAAAAAGAGGCCCTTGATCAGACTTACTTTCAAACTTTGACATTTTATTTTTAAGGATATTTCAACTGAACACTATTTATACTGAACTTTGAAAAGATAACTCATCAAAAATGAGATAAATTGAAATATTTAATGAAGTACCGAATCGGGAGGAAGTTTAAGGGGTCCAGCCAGTCTAAATACTCGTATACACACGCCAATATTGGCTTCCGAGGAGTTTCTTTCGCCTTGAGACATTTCAGCTGCAATAATTCATTTTCACTCAATATCCTCAACTGGTGGGGGGTGATATCCTCAACTGGTGGGGGGTGATATCCTCAACTGGTGGGGGGTGATGCCAAGGAATTTCACCAGTCATGAAAAATCCCCCTCCTCCTGCGACCATAGCTCACCAAACTTGTTAAATTTCTCCCGGTCGTCCGCCCGGTCCCCCAGAAAAATTTTTTTATAGTGAATAAATTATAATATAAAATGATCTGTTCAAAAATCTGAAAGTTCTTAAATGAATAAAATGTCGAATATTGAACTCCGACCCGTGCTAACCGAAACAAAAGATCAATTGAACACGAAAAACAAACTACAATTTTTGTTAATTCTTCCCCCTTCGCTTCGCGAACGCCAGGTCACCCGCCCAAAAAAGAAATTTTCAACACACTACCCTGCTACAGTCCTTTTTTAGTCAAAAACCCACTTTTAGCCAACTTGTTACTCATCTGCTCCAATACTTTTTTCGTATTTCTTCTTGATAATCTATTATATTGCTTATGATACATTCTTAAAAAGTGTAGGCTACCTTAGATTCTGATCAAATTTGAAAACACAATTTCAATTTGTTACTTTTTTTGAAAAAGTTTTCAACTTCTCTAGCCTGCACTGTGCGCAAAAAACAATTTTATATAAATAAAAAAGTATTCACTGATGCAGCGAAAATCACGAGTAAAATTCTTTCAAAAACTTTGATTTTCGCCGCAAACCTCGAAAAGCTGCCGAATGCGATCAAAATCATGACTGAGGTTCACTGTTTTGAGGGTTCACTGTTCTTTCTTGTTCAAACCATACTCGTGCCATTTCCAGGCGGAAAGTCAAGATATCGATTGAAAATATTCCAGGGAAGATCAACATCTCAAATCTCGTAGACCTAATGTTGTCAACAGAAGAGTAGACCCCGACGCAAATTAACTGTATTTTCTATGTGAGGGCTGAAGGCCTATGGTCCATTCAGGGATATTATGTGTCGTTCCTAATGGGTGTATGTACGTATCCGCCACTAAACTCCGGAAAAAAAAATGAACTCAAGAAAAAATTTGACTTGATAATTCCGTTTGTGTTTTGAAATCAACTCAGCAACAGCAAACAAAAAGGATAACAAAAAAAAGTTTGCAGTGTGAATTAAAAAAAATTCTTGTGATTTTTCACTTTTTTTATTATTATTTTTCTTTGCATGTACGTATCCGCCGCATAGGAGTGGCAGGTCACTATATCATACCTGGGTACACTATATCATACCTGGGTACACTATATCATACCTGGGTACACTATATCATACCTGGGTACACTACATCATACCTGGGTACACTATATCATACCTGGGTACACTATATCATACCTGGGTACACTATATCATACCTGGGTACACTATATCATACCTGGGTACACTATATCATACTTGGGTACACTATATCATACCTGGGTACACTATATCATACCTGGGTACACTATATCATACCTGGGTACACTATATCATACCTGGGTACACTATATCATACCTGGGTACACTATATCATACCTGGGTACACTATATCATACTTGGGTACACTATATCATACCTGGATACACTATATCATACCTGGGTACACTATATCATACCTGGGTACATCCCACAAGTGTTACTTTATGACACAATATAAACCCATATGAAGTGTTCCTTAAATTTGCACTGCGCGGAAATTTTATGCCCTAATATCCGTTGCTTGTCCGTTATTATTTCCACGACTTTTTCCAATTTTCGGAGAGATAATGTTCTTAATTCAAAGCATACAGTAACTCAACTTCATTCGAATCAGGCGTTCTCTTACAAGTCAATAAATAAAATTACAACTTTCTGAAGGTTTTACTTCTCTTCATCACATGCCCACTCTGCTTCTAAGCGTGTCGGTCCCTCATCACTCAATTTTTTATCTACGTAATCCTTCCAAAGATAGTCAGAATCAGTTTGATACAAACTTCCTCCTCGCGTTGGCGATTCTCTTCCTCGGCTTTCTCCTTCATGATCAGCTGCTCTCTTCTGAATTCCTCTAGCTTCAATTTGGTTTTCAGCATCTTCCTGAACGAGAAAAGCTGAGTTTCATTAGACTTCATTTGTCAGTATAATATTATATTTTTAAGTAAACATGCAAGAATCGAAATAGCTCGGTGCACAACCGAATTAATTGAAACCCTCAACAGTAAAATTACCACATGAGAAAACGATAAAAAATGAGGAATTTCTTTCTTTTTTATAAATTGTAAAACATTGCTTACTCAATTGTTTGCCGAGCATCGTTTTAACAATAATTTTCAATGCGTTCAAACAGAACTTCAAAACATAGAAAAAATTTTACGGACAATGGATTCTAAACATTGGTGGTAAATGGAAAAGGAGCTTATATTTCGAGCTCAAATAGACGGTTATGGCTCAGTAACGAAACCTTACGATCAATAAATAGAAAATAATATTTCTTGAATCTTCATTCACTTCCAAAATGACTCAAAAACTCGAGTAACAGAGAAATGATTACAATTTCGAGAAAAACTTTATTTGAATTGAGAAATCAGGAAAGAATATGCATGATGCATCTTAGCGAAAGTTCTAGAAATCACTTGCATGCTCTTGTAACACGGTTTTTTGGGAAATCGTGATCTATTAAGCGTCCATTCCTACTCACTTGAATAATTAGAAGTAAACGGGACCAGACATTTTTAGTTTTTTTTTTCAAAATAAAAAAATCCTACCTTTTCCCTGTTTTTCTAGTTCGGTAAGTGCGTACTAGATTATGATAGTAAGAACAAATCGCGAGCATAGTTGAACTGTTTTAAACTGAAAACTTTAGTTAAGAACTTAGAATACGTTTCAGTTAACCATGTGAGAAAGGCATAACGAAAACAAATACGAAGGCGTCAGAAAGTTAGGAAATATGAGGCGAGCGAGTAGTCAGAGATAAACGGAGTCCCAGATATCGGAAGGGGCCACCCTAAGGGGCAGCCGCCAACACGGCACACACAAAAACACAAACACACGTCCGGCCTGAATTTGCCATAGGCACCAGAAATGCGTGTAAAAGTCCCTCTCTCTCATGCTCTTTTTCGATAAACTTTCTTTGGCTTTGCTTTCTTATGATGTAAACGTTAGTTGCTTCCTATTTTTGATCACTCTGTCTCTGTCTCTTTCTCTCTCTTTCTCTCTCTCTCTCTCTTTCTCTCTCTCTCTTTCTCTCTCTCTCTCTCTCTCCCTTTTCACTCGCTTCCGCTCCTCTCCTCAGTGGGCACTCTGAATCGAAGTCTTTTATGGAAGGCTCAATCCACTGTCCAAAAGAACATGTCAACTTGCAGCGAAAAATGTCACTCTCAAATCCGGAAGTTTCCCTCAACATATCCTTCCTTCTCTGACCACCACAAAAGTATGTACACTAGCTCTTAGCTGAGGGGAGCAAACTGGTCAGATTAATTACGCTAGTTAATTCATGAACCGTTACACAGCTCATTGGCAGGGGTTAAATGGAGCCGCCCAATTTGGGTTTACATGTATCCGCCGCTCAAAGTTTGGAGGAAAAAAGAAGAGGGGATGAAGGAAAAGGGTAAGAAAAGAGAGAGAGTTTTTTGTCAATAGTGTGTGTACATGTATCCGCCGACGGCACCGATCCGGTCTCTATTTAGCCCCTGCTCATTGGCCTGCATTTTAACTTCATTTAAAAAAATAGACCTTGAATAATTGATGAAAACATCAACGAATACTTTAAATTGAAAAAAAACCTCAAAATAGATAGAAAAATTGAATCACTTTTTACCATAATCTTTATACAATTGGTGTTTGAATACGGGCCTTAGGGACGGTAGGTGCGTAGCGGTCGCGTTGCGGTAGAACGCGAGAGGTTTCTTAGGGAAGGAGGATAGTCAGTCTACGTTTTGTGTGCCTAAAGGAGAGCGTTTAAAGTTGGAGTGGAAAGCCCACCCACCCGCCCTGAAGGTATCTTGAGTGTGGTTGCAGGAGAAAAGAGAAGAAGGCTGGAGGAAGTTAAAGCTATGCTGCCGCAGAGTTTGAGTGATGTAGCCTACGAGGTCGCGCTAGGTGCGATAGCAGGAAGTACTAAGGTCGCATACGAGGCGTCAGAGAGGAAAAGAAGGGAGCTAGCGGCGCAATTGGGTTTGGACGAGGAGTGTCCAATGTCGCTGGTTGCCTATGTTCTGCAGAAGGTGACGGAAGGTGCAGCGGCGAGTTCGATTGGGGTGGCAACGGCAGGGTTCGCATTCGCGACAGGTATGGAGCAGGAAAACAATGCACAGAGGAGTATCATAAATGCCGCCAAAGCAACGATGTCGAGAACGAGGAAAGTGAAGCATCATAAGCATGCGGGTAAAGAGGAAGTCAAAACGATAATTAGGTGGGCGTTGAGAGAAGTCTATGTTCATGGTTTATTCACTGCAGTAAGGGTTTAACATCCCTAAGGCGGATGTATTCAAACAGAGGTTATATAGGACGACGGATGGAGTTTACGACAGGAGGAGTCTATATAATGCATATTATGTAGAGACGAACAAGTCGAGATGATAGCC
>OZ057406.1:7777128-7862128 GCA_964056735.1 Allodiplogaster pararmata
AAGAGATTTTTTCATGAAAAACTCCCTTTCCCCCTTTCTCCTTAGGGCCCCCCTTCCCCCCCTTTAGGCCCCCCTTCCCCCCTCCCCCCTTTGCTTAGGTAGGGCCCTCTTCCTCCCCCCTTTCCCCTAAGGGCCCCCCTCCCTTTCCTGCTTAGGTAAACCCCCCTCCCCCCTTTCCTTTTCCCAAAATTTATAATGTTAATTTTTTAAGGAAAAGAAAAGAAAGAGAACAAGTAAGAAAAAAGAAAGAGAAAAAAAATAAAAAATAAAGAAAGAAAAATTCAGCCAGGCCGTTTTTAAGTTGAGGCCGTGTTTTAGGGGAGCAAAAGGTGTGAAGGGTGTGAAGGCAAAGGGTGTACACTTTGTTAAAGGCTCAGCAAGGTGTTGCTCTGCAATATTTCATGGCTCTGCGCGGTGCAAGGTGTCGCTCTGCAAGTTGTCGTGGAACCGTTGTTCCCCCTATCTCTCAAATTTCTTTATACAATAAAAGCACCGAAAAGAACCACTTTTATATGATTTACTAATTTCCTTGCCAATCTTAATCGAAAACCCAACACCTTTTTGGCCTTTAACAAAGTGCTCCCGTGGCCGTATCCACAATCGCGATTAGACGTCCAATCGTTTGGACGTCCAACATTATACGTCCAACAACAAATTCCGTATCCACAATGCAATTAGTTGGACGTCTAATGCTTTGACGTTGTCCAATGCGTTGGACAGAGGCCGTATCCACAATAAACGTCAAATGTTGGACGTCCAACGCATTGGACACGTCTAACATTAGACGCGTCCAATGCGTTAGACGTCCAACTGGTTTTTTCGTATCCACAATGCGATTTATTAAAGTCTAATGTTGGACGTCTAATGAATAGACGTCTAATGGAAAACATTGACGCAGTTTTGGTGCGTGTCAACTTTTTTGTGGTTTTCTCTTCAACTTTCAAGTGTTTTTACTTGTTGTTTTTCGCTCTGAATCATGTTTCTAAAGTTATAGAAAATATTTGTTTTGATTAGTTAATGTCTGTTGTCTGATCTCGCGGTATCATTTGTTTGTTAATTTACATAATTTTTTTGCAATAGGGCGCTGAGATGCATTGTTGCAATAGGATATTGGAAAAAAAAACACAAGGTTTCAGTTGTTTGTTATGATTTCATGCTGGTTTCAGTTGTTTGTTAATATACATACATTTTGTTGTTTATTTTATAAATTCCAACGTGAATAAATTTATCAATACAATAAACGTTTATAACAAATATGAAAAAGTATTAAACAAATAACTCATGATAAACTCACTACATCTTGATATTATTTGGCAAAATTCGTGAAATGGTTAGACTGCACACAGCCAGCTGTATCGCCTATTTTTGACTTGAAGAAAGAGAGTGAGAAAAAAAGGAAGTTTGAAAAAAAAAATAAAAGAAAATTAAAAGAAAAAAGAAAATTTTTTTAATTTAGAAAAAGTTTTTTTTTAAAGTAATCCTTTATGAAAAAAGTGACAAAAACATCGAAAAAAACTTCAAAAAACAAAAAATTCATTTAAAAAGAGAGTGTCCAACGAGTTAGACGCTCAGTTAGACAGGGTAGACCTTGCCCAACGCATTGGACAACGTCCAAGCATTAGACTTCCAACTAATCGGCTGCAATTCAATCCCGCCTTTTCGTGGTTCAGCCAAAACCCTTCTACGACGGAGGGGTGCAAAGGGATCGACAACCACTCCCCCTAGTTCGTCATCCCGAGTGGTCAAACATCATTTCATCATTATCTCCATTTTTTCGCTTCCGGAGTCGCACATGCCGGCCACGCTACTCCGTATCCTTTTAATCCGCGCCAGCATCGAACCCAATCCTGGACCTCCACGATGGCCATGCCCAACATGCGGACGCAACGCATCTCACGACTCCTTCCAATGCTCCAGCTGCCTAAACTGGGACACACTGCAAGCCGAAGTGCAGTCACCTCGTTAAAGTCTCTCTCTCTCTATGATCAGCAAACATGCAGATGTCCTCCATGCAAAGCCGCTTCCCCCAACTCAAATTCGCCTCCTCAGCCTTTACCTCTTCTCCGCTCTGCTCCGCCTCCCATGCCTCTCTCACGCTCCGCTCCGCCTCCTCCTATCCAACTATCAGCCACTCGAACTACGCAGAACGCGACCAGCAGCACACAACAGCAGCCATCTCACATATCCACCCTACAATGGAATGCCAACGGCCTTGCCGGGAAAGCTTCCAAATTCTCCAACTTCATGTAGTCACACAAAATCAAAGTCGCTGCCATACAGGAGACCAAATTCGTTACTGAAAAGTAAAATCCCCAGCTTCCCTGGATATGCTCTGATAAGGAAGGATCGCACATCCACGCGGCGGCCTAGCCATGCTCATGCACCACAGCATCAACTTCACGGAGATAGACATGACAAACACCACTGAAGTACAGCAGGCACTAATTAAAACTGGAGACAGTGAGCTACGAATAACTAATTTCTAGATCCCGCCAACCAGCAGCTGCCCCCAAGGATATCTTCCATCAATTGCCAATCTTCTAACCACGGACGACACCCTAATACTCGGAGACTTTAACGCCCACCATGATATGTGGTTCTCAAGCTTCGAAGACACTCATGGCCGAGGAGAACATCTCGCTGCAGAAGTTACTAACTCAGACTTGGGCATCCTCAACGAAAATTCTCCCACCTGTCTCCCATCGTCTGGCTCTCCCTCCTCCCCAGACATATCCATCTGCTCCCCATCACTAATCTTATCGGCAGAATGGTCCGTTGACACAGCCTTGCCCTGTGATCACCTCCCCATTCTCACCAGCCTCGCTACCACCGCCAATCTTGCTCTCTCAACCAACCGCGAAACTTTCACACACCTAGCTAAGGTCAACTGGGAGAAGTTTGAGAACGAAACAGAATCCATACTCGCTGAAATGGATCTATCCATGCGCCCTCATCTCAAGGTCACTTTACTCGAAAAATTCTCCAGACATGCGATAAACACCGCTCCCAAACATTGCATCCCTTCAGGGAGACGGAAACAACCAATATCCGGTCTCTCCCAAGAAGCCAGAACTCTTATCGCAAAAAGAGATGACCTAAGAACAAAAGACTCTCAATCTTCAGAGCTAGCCCCGCTCAGCCAAGAAATAAACTAAATCATAGCACAAAATAAGCAAGACAAAATCGAGGTAATCGATCCGAGAAGCACCAAAGGCGTAAAAGAGCTCTGGTCCCTCATCCGTACACTAGAATACAAACCCAGGTCAATCCCAAACATGGTAACATATCCTTTGACAACCGCGGCACTCTCTCGAACAACGTAGACATTAGCGATCAGCTCAACAGGCAATTCACCACAATTCGCACACATGCCAGCGACAAACGAGCTAGGATAATCTCAAGAAACATCCAGAAACGTACCAAAGAAGATATTCCCTCATTCTCCGAAAAAAGTTCGCACCTCACTACATAAGTCCAGAAAGTCCAAAGCCTTGGGACCCGACTATATTTCCATGATACATCTACAGCACTTGGGACCAGTGGTACTCAGATTTCTCACCAATCTTCTCAACACTTCCCTTGAACAGTGCTACATACCCGCCATTTGGAAAAATTCAATCATCATCACACTCCTTGACCCAAAGCTCAGCAACTCATACCGCCCCATCTCTCTCCTCTGTCCCACAGCCAAACTACTCGAACGAATCTTACTACCGTCTCTACAGGAACATTTGGAGCCCGCCACCTATCAGCATGGCTTTAGAGCAAAGCACTTCACGACGACAGCTCTCCTCCAACTATCGAAACACATAGCAAACGGCTTCAACCAAAAGAAGCCACTGCACAGAACGGTACTCATGGCACTCGATCTATCCAAAGCTTTTGACGCGGTCGACATAAATATACTACTTGAATCTCTGTACGAGTCAACCCTACCATTCGGCACCACCAGATGGCTCGCATTCTACCTCCGAGACAGATAATCTCACACCCTATTCCGAGATAAGCTGTCGAGAAGCCGAATCATACGTACCCGAGTACCCCAAGGAAGCTTGATATCAAATTTTTGTACATGAGAGATTTTCCAAAGCCCCCTGAAGACATTCAAGTAGTCACATATGCGGACGATATAACTGTCTACGCTACTGCCCCGGGGGTAACTACGACAGTCTGGTGCACAAGATTGCGAACTACCTCCTCAGTCGAGAACTTCTTCGAGAACAGAAAATCGACAATATCAGCAGCAAAATCGACAGTCACACTGTTTACCCCATGGGCGAAGCAGGCAAACGATCACCCAATCATTACAGGGTGCGACAAAAGTCCAGGTGTGTAGTATTTTTCCGATAAAAACTTAACGGATTGAGCAAATCGAACAAACTTTTCATCAAAGTCTATTCAAATAGTTTGGAATATAACTGCGTTTTCAAATTTCAAACAGCCCTCCTTTCTCCTTGACACAGGCGCTGAGTCGCTTGTGGAAGGCACCCACCGTGGTGGACAGGTAAGCGACGTCAAGATCATCCCACGCCTTCTGTAGGGCGCGCTTCAAACTTTCCAAATTCTTGTGTTGGGAAGCACAGGCCTTGCTCTCAAGGACCGACCACACAGAGAAGTCCAGAGGATTCAAATCAGGTGAGTACGGATGCCATTCGGCGGATGTGATCATGGAGAGAAATTGCTCTTGCACCAGTCTTGCACCACTTTAGCCTTGTGGGCGGGCGCAGAGTCCTTCTGGAACGTCCATTTGCGTCCCGCGAAGTGAGCCTGGCTCCAGGGAAGTACTTCCTTCACGATAATGTCGTTAAGGTAGTTATTGGTATTCACTTTGATTCCCTTTTTGACGGAAACGAGTGGAGTCTTGCCAGTCGCGCAAATCCCGGCCCAGACCATAACAAGCGGGAAGGCCCTTTTTCAAGACGTAACGGCCACTCTTATTAGCCTCGTTGACCGATTTCGACCAAATCCTAACGTTCTGGTGGTTGAAGGACTGCTCAATATGGAACAACTTCTCATCGGTGAAGAGAATATCCAAACAGTCCACCGGCTTTGACCACTTTGACAGTTCACGACATCTCCGAAAACGGATCGCCTTCATCTAATCCGTCAATGCGTGAGTCTTCTGCAGCTTGATGGGGCGAAGTCTCATGCGAGATCTATCCGAGATATTCAGCTTCTTTGCGACTTCTCTGAGACTCCGCTTGGGGTTATAACGAATCTTTTCTCGGATGCTTCTCAAGTTGAAGAAAGTGGTCGCGGTCACTGGTCTATCGCTCTAAGGACGGTTATTTGTCGTACCAGTCTCATGAAAGCGATGGATTGTGTTTTCAATGGTCCTGCGGGAGAATCCATTGGTTCTGGCGATGTGCTTTTGAGTGTGCCCGGACTGGCTCAAGCGCAGAATTAAGCCTCGGTCCATATCAGAGAGCATTACCGGAAAACAAAAAGAGTTATCATTCTGATTTTTTTTCAGGGTATGTTAGCAACATTATGAATAAGATACAAGCGAAAAAACACACGACTGCTACAGCAAACAAAAAAAGATGCAAAGTGACAAAGTCCGACACCTGGACTTTTGTCGCACCCTGTAAAATTTATTTTATTTATTTGTTCATACATACATACATCAAGTTTGATGTGACAATACATTGGTAATAACAATGATAGCAAATGATGCACCTATTTTTTTGCAATTGAATAGTAATACAACAAAACCGTATCACAACCAAAACGAGTCACTGGAACAAAATACAGGAAAAATTTTACTTTTATGCATTTAAAAATTATCTGTATCCAAATCAAGAAGGCTTAGAAAATAAATGCGTTTTAACCTATTGTTGAACACTCGAGAACATGGCGCAGTCATAATTTCAGAAAATAGTCTAGTCATCCATCTAGCAGTTCTCACCGCGAAAGAGTTGAAAGTCAATTTCTTTTTAGTGAACGGGATATGGAAATTAAAAGTAGACGTTCTACCGTTACAAGGTTTAAAAACATAAAAATCACTAATTTTTATATCTATTTCATTTCGGATGATTTTAAAGGCAAATGTTAGATCGTTTACAATTTTTCTGTGATATAGAGAAGACAAATTTAAACTAATAAAACGAACCAGGTAAGTAAAAATAGAAGAAGAGTCTGGACTGCATCTATAAAAGAGTAGCTTAGTGAAAACTTTCTGAATCTTCTCAATGCTTTTTATATCTTTTTTTAATGAAGAGACCAGACCGTTGAAGAAAATTCACATAAAGGAAGAACATAGGATTTATAACATCTTGAGTAGACTGATGGAACTGTACATGTTCTAATTCTAAAAAGGGCATATACTGTATATAAAGCCTTACGACATACGTTCTCATAATGATAGCTAAATAATAAGGACGAATCTATTAGAACACCAAGATCGCGAACAGAATTTGATTTTGTGAACAAAGTGTTCAAATTCACTGTATACGGGAAAATAAACAACACACCCCTTCCGCTCGAAAAGAAGCCCAAAATCCTCGGATTGACCTTCCACTCGATTCTAACCTTCGCCGAACACGCCAAAAAACCACAAGGCAAAGTGTCTAGAAGAAACAATCTACTCAGCGAACTGACGGGCACTACTTGGGGTCAACAAAAAGAAACCGGGATCAACACCTTCAAAGCAATCGGCCGCTCCGTCCTAAATTACGCTGCACCAATCTGGGGCCGTATCCACAAAAAATTTCTCGATTCAATGGTAAAATTCCCTTTAAAGAATCACTAAATCCCAATCCTATTGTGGAAAAGTCGGACGAACACGTTACCCGTAGAACAAATGCTAGGAAATATTTCTCCATAGGATACGGCACATGGCAGTAAAAAAAGAAAACAGATTAAATGCTTATCGTACAATTGTCGATCTATTATGAACAAGATCTATGATCTTTATTTTCTTCTACGCTCATTCAACTACAACATTGTACTGTTCTCTGAAACATGGATGAATAAGGAGTTTCCTGACTCTATAATTTACTTAACACGGTGCACAGATGTGATCGATTGACTCAGATGAGGAGGCGTAGCTATATTAGTTCAAAAAGAAATACCTTCTATTTCGGTCAAGCAGTATAATCAGGTTCATTGCAATACGATTGTGATAGATAAATTTCCCAATACGATCTTCTCGTTCACTTTATCTGCCATTAGATTAATCAATATATATCGATCCCCTAGCTGTGGAAGTGAAGAGACTGTGGAAGATCTTTGCACATTTATAACTTCTCATAACTCCACGCTTTATCCTACTATCCTTTGTGGGGACATGAATCTTCCTATGATAGACTGGGTCCTTTGTGGGGACATGAATCTTCCTATGATAGACTGGGTCCTTTGTGGGGACATGAATCTTCCTATGATAGACTGGGTCCTTTATGACAACAAAATACACTAGACTACCTATTTTGTAATTCAAATATAATTTGTTTAAAAAAACTGTGTAGTCAGAAATCCATTTTCAACCAGCGACCATGCCTCCGTGGCCGTACGGCTTAGGCTAACGAGACCGCATAAGAAAAGTTCTCATATTCAGCCGAAAGAGCCATCTGATCAGAACTCTAACTTCTGATCAATTCTAGGAATTGATCTGATCAATTTAACCATTCAAATTGATCTGATCAATTTAAACATTCAAATTGATTTGATCAATTTAAACATTCAAATTGATCTGATCAATTTAAACATCCAAATTGATCTGATCAATTTAAACATTCAAATTGATCTGATCAATTTAAACATCCAAATTGATCTGATCAATTTAAACATTCAAATTGATCTGATCAATTTAAAGCGCCTGATCAAATCAATTCTAGCCATAACACATATACATACATCCACCCTCACCATTTCTTTTCAATTGCCTTAAAATCGTAATAACCTCACCTGTTGTCAATCTTTCGTAGTTTTTTTTTAAAAATTTTTCCTTTCGAATACTTTGACTGCAAAATGTCGTATGCGAAATATCGCAATGCGAAATGTCGCGGTGCTAAATGTCATGGAACCCAATTTTGTATGCGGAGTAAATTTTTAAATGCCGAATTTTTGTGGGTAAGTTTTTTGAGTTTGTTTTTTCTTATTGCAACTTTTTCTTTTCATTTGTTTTATTAGCTTCTAAATCTACCTTTATTATGATTCAGAAAAGAAAGTGGAATGAAAGTAGAACATACCATCAAAATCGTTGATAAAATTTGTATTGTTACAACTACATTTTGAATGTAACACAACTTAATTTGAATGGGAATATGATATATGAATAAGCCCAACTCGTATTTCTCACAAACAAAAATGGTAAGACGAAGTGTGTGTAAAAAGTGTTTTTCTAAATTTAAATGGTTCTTAATAAGCACAAATAAAGCTCTTTTTGTTTATATCAATGTAAAAGTGGCACATTTAAGCACAAATAACCAAAAACACATCAATTTTAAATAGAAATGTGAATAGGAAAATATTCTTGTCTTACCCGTAAATTATAAAAAAATACAAAAATAAGAGGATTGCTATTCCACTTGTAAGTAAAACTCAATTTCACATTTATAACTTTTGAAAAAAGTTAGCAAACACATAAAATTGGGGTATTACTAAAGCACGTCACGCACGCCATGAACGCCAAATCGTTACTAATGCACGCCACTGCGCGGGAAAATTCTTAACTTTGCCCCATGCGCTTTATTTAGTTTTTTTCAAGTTTTTTCATGTTTTTTTCTGCTTAGGCTTAGGCAAAAGTTTACGCTAACGAGGCCGTACGGCTTAGGCTAACGAGACCGTATCCAAAATTAACATAATATTGCGTCAAACACTCATTCTCTCTTTCCCGCGCAGTGGCGTGGATTAGTAATGATTTGGCGTGTATGGCGTGCTTTAGTAATGGCCTAAAATGGGCCTAACTTTTGTTGAAGTTACCTAAACGTACTTCAAGATTTATTCAAAGATTGAAACAAAAAGAAGTGATATCATTTTTTATCGTAAGGAACTTCAAATGTATTCTTCATTAACAAAAGGAAGATGTTTCCCAGCCAAACCAGCGACTAGTTCTTTCTCGGTCCGAATCACTCGGAAACTCCAGTGAAAAAAGTAGGTCAACGCAGTGAACAGAATTAGACCTGCAATAAAGTCAATATATTTTGATTTTACTAATAAACTAAACATTTATAAATTATTTAATATAAAAATACAAGCATTATCACGTAAATTCTTGCGGAAAAATTCCGAGGAACTCGTTTGAAGCATTTTAAACTTTATGGTACATATTCATGAAAGAAAATAAGTTTAATATTTTCCTATAAGTTACAAGACAGCCAGAATATAATGAAAAATCGGATGTGAACTAATTTGTATTTCTCACCATAGATTTCGACCAAATCAGTTCCAAGAAGAACACCATGCGCTGTGCAGAAAAGGAAGTAGAAACTTGCCAGGAAACTAAAAGGCCACTTTTTTTTAAAACCAGAAGTTGCACATTACTAATTATCAAGATCCATATAGTCTCCGAACATTGCAAAAAAATCTCATGAAAGCTCCTGGTACAACAATTTCCTCCCTGCAAATTGATAAGTTTTTTTGAGCAATTAATGGCAAAAACTCACCTTTCTAACTGACATTAAAAAGCTCTTTCTCTTTCTATTTCAATTTCGCCACTAAGTGTATATATATAGTTTTTTTATAGGAATATTACAACACTTTTAAATTGTCTGATTTTAAGGAACTCGCTCATTTTTAATGAAAATAATGGCATTTCTATTTTGTTATATGAGTCTGAATAAATGAGAAAACAAAATTGCCGTCTGAAAAAAACCTGCCCAACTTACAACTTGCATTTTGTAATAAAAGTGTAACATGAATTTCAGTATTAAGAGAAACGAAGAGGTTTTCAAAGGTCAATAGAGCTTCTGATAGTCTACCTTAACTTCTGAAAGCAAATAGTTGTACCAGGCTAACTATCTGCTCATATCATTTCTTAACTACAGGGTGCGGCAAAAGTCCAGGTGTGTATTATTTTTCCGATAAAAACTTAACGGATTGAGCAAATCAAACAAAATTTTCATCAAAGTTTATTCAAATAGTTTGGGATATAACTGCTTTTTCAATTTTCAAACAGCCCTCCTTTCTCCTTGACACAGGCGCTGAGTCGCTTGTGGAAGGCACCCACCGTGGTGGACATTGTCAGAAGGTGCGTACCCTGCCTTGAGGCGGGCGGGATCAAACCCGAAATGGAATGGGGAAAAAGAAGTTACTGACCTGAGAACAAAGTAGATGAACGAGCAGACAAGATAAGGAGTTAGCAGAGAGGGCGCGTTTCTTTTGCAGCCAATCAAGAGGGCGACGATCAAGGAGCAGTGGAAGATGAAGCCAGACAGGACTCCGCCTGGAACGAACACATTGGTTCAGAGAACGATCATTATGAAAGTTACCCGAGACCGATGACTTCAAAGACGATCATCTCAAGTTAGCGACACAAACTGCTTCCAAAAAAGTAATATAGAATGCATGATATGCCATCATCGGTTTATATCTTTATTAACATACGTCTATCTATCTATCTATCTCTCCTCTCTCTCTCTCTCTCTCTCTCCTCTCGCTCTCTCTCTCTTCATTACTTTTATAAGCTCTCTCGATCTCTATCTATTTCCCCTCTAACGTCTCCTTTTCTTTGTTTCTCTCTCTCCCGCTTTTTCTTCATCTATTTTTCTTTTTATAACCGATTCTGACTTTTCACTAATTTTGAGCACTAACTTCCATATATAACATTCTGCTGCGTTGCGTACAGATGAAACCTCCAAATGGCACATGCTAGGACAGCCTGGCAGACTGCGAAGGAGAAGAACAGCCCGGCGACTGTTCGAACATGACTGCGGAGGGGAGCGGACATCTGCAGAAAAACGACAGTGAAGGCAATTCCGTCAATCGATAACTAGTCACAGATAGTATCATCAAAGCAAATCAATCAATAACCTGTCACTAAATAGATCATCAAAGCATGTCAATCCATAAATAGTCACGGATCATCAAAGCATCTAAATAGTTAGTCCGGGATTAGATAATCAAAGCCTCTCTTTCAATGAATTGAAAGCTGAAATTGTCTGAGTATTTCAAATGACCCTTTTCTTCCATGAATTATTTCAAATGACCCTTTTCTTCCATGAATTATTTCAAATGACCCTTTTCTTCCATGAATTATTTCAAATGACCCTTTTCTTCCATGAATTATTTCAAATGACCCTTTTCTTCCATGAATTATTTCAAATGACCCTTTTCTTCCATGAATTATTTCAAATGACCCTTTTCTTCCATGAATTATTTCAAATGACCCTTTTCTTCCATGAATTATTTCAAATGACCCTTTTCTTCCATGAATTATTTCAAATGACCCTTTTCTTCCATGAATTATTTCAAATGACCCTTTTCTTCCATGAATTATTTCAAATGACCCTTTTCTTCCATGAATTATTTCAAATGACCCTTTTCTTCCATGAATTATTTCAAATGACCCTTTTCTTCCATGAATTATTTCAAATGACCCTTTTCTTCCATGAATTATTTCAAATGACCCTTTTCTTCCATGAATTATTTCAAATGACCCTTTTCTTCCATGAATTATTTCAAATGACCCTTTTCTTCCATGAATTATTTCAAATGACCCTTTTCTTCCATGAATTATTTCAAATGACCCTTTTCTTCCATGAATTATTTCAAATGACCCTTTTCTTCCATGAATTATTTCAAATGACCCTTTTCTTCCATGAATTATTTCAAATGACCCTTTTCTTCCATGAATTATTTCAAATGACCCTTTTCTTCCATGAATTATTTCAAATGACCCTTTTCTTCCATGAATTATTTCAAATGACCCTTTTCTTCCATGAATTATTTCAAATGACCCTTTTCTTCCATGAATTATTTCAAATGACCCTTTTCTTCCATGAATTATTTCAAATGACCCTTTTCTTCCATGAATTATTTCAAATGACCCTTTTCTTCCATGAATTATTTCAAATGACCCTTTTCTTCCATGAATTATTTCAAATGACCCTTTTCTTCCATGAATTATTTCAAATGACCCTTTTCTTCCATGAATTATTTCAAATGACCCTTTTCTTCCATGAATTATTTCAAATGACCCTTTTCTTCCATGAATTATTTCAAATGACCCTTTTCTTCCATGAATTATTTCAAATGACCCTTTTCTTCCATGAATTATTTCAAATGACCCTTTTCTTCCATGAATTATTTCAAATGACCCTTTTCTTCCATGAATTATTTCAAATGACCCTTTTCTTCCATGAATTATTTCAAATGACCCTTTTCTTCCATGAATTATTTCAAATGACCCTTTTCTTCCATGAATTATTTCAAATGACCCTTTTCTTCCATGAATTATTTCAAATGACCCTTTTCTTCCATGAATTATTTCAAATGACCCTTTTCTTCCATGAATTATTTCAAATGACCCTTTTCTTCCATGAATTATTTCAAATGACCCTTTTCTTCCATGAATTATTTCAAATGACCCTTTTCTTCCATGAATTATTTCAAATGACCCTTTTCTTCCATGAATTATTTCAAATGACCCTTTTCTTCCATGAATTATTTCAAATGACCCTTTTCTTCCATGAATTATTTCAAATGACCCTTTTCTTCCATGAATTATTTCAAATGACCCTTTTCTTCCATGAATTATTTCAAATGACCCTTTTCTTCCATGAATTATTTCAAATGACCCTTTTCTTCCATGAATTATTTCAAATGACCCTTTTCTTCCATGAATTATTTCAAATGACCCTTTTCTTCCATGAATTATTTCAAATGACCCTTTTCTTCCATGAATTATTTCAAATGACCCTTTTCTTCCATGAATTATTTCAAATGACCCTTTTCTTCCATGAATTATTTCAAATGACCCTTTTCTTCCATGAATTATTTCAAATGACCCTTTTCTTCCATGAATTATTTCAAATGACCCTTTTCTTCCATGAATTATTTCAAATGACCCTTTTCTTCCATGAATTATTTCAAATGACCCTTTTCTTCCATGAATTATTTCAAATGACCCTTTTCTTCCATGAATTATTTCAAATGACCCTTTTCTTCCATGAATTATTTCAAATGACCCTTTTCTTCCATGAATTATTTCAAATGACCCTTTTCTTCCATGAATTATTTCAAATGACCCTTTTCTTCCATGAATTATTTCAAATGACCCTTTTCTTCCATGAATTATTTCAAATGACCCTTTTCTTCCATGAATTATTTCAAATGACCCTTTTCTTCCATGAATTATTTCAAATGACCCTTTTCTTCCATGAATTATTTCAAATGACCCTTTTCTTCCATGAATTATTTCAAATGACCCTTTTCTTCCATGAATTATTTCAAATGACCCTTTTCTTCCATGAATTATTTCAAATGACCCTTTTCTTCCATGAATTATTTCAAATGACCCTTTTCTTCCATGAATTATTTCAAATGACCCTTTTCTTCCATGAATTATTTCAAATGACCCTTTTCTTCCATGAATTATTTCAAATGACCCTTTTCTTCCATGAATTATTTCAAATGACCCTTTTCTTCCATGAATTATTTCAAATGACCCTTTTCTTCCATGAATTATTTCAAATGACCCTTTTCTTCCATGAATTATTTCAAATGACCCTTTTCTTCCATGAATTATTTCAAATGACCCTTTTCTTCCATGAATTATTTCAAATGACCCTTTTCTTCCATGAATTATTTCAAATGACCCTTTTCTTCCATGAATTATTTCAAATGACCCTTTTCTTCCATGAATTATTTCAAATGACCCTTTTCTTCCATGAATTATTTCAAATGACCCTTTTCTTCCATGAATTATTTCAAATGACCCTTTTCTTCCATGAATTATTTCAAATGACCCTTTTCTTCCATGAATTATTTCAAATGACCCTTTTCTTCCATGAATTATTTCAAATGACCCTTTTCTTCCATGAATTATTTCAAATGACCCTTTTCTTCCATGAATTATTTCAAATGACCCTTTTCTTCCATGAATTATTTCAAATGACCCTTTTCTTCCATGAATTATTTCAAATGACCCTTTTCTTCCATGAATTATTTCAAATGACCCTTTTCTTCCATGAATTATTTCAAATGACCCTTTTCTTCCATGAATTATTTCAAATGACCCTTTTCTTCCATGAATTATTTCAAATGACCCTTTTCTTCCATGAATTATTTCAAATGACCCTTTTCTTCCATGAATTATTTCAAATGACCCTTTTCTTCCATGAATTATTTCAAATGACCCTTTTCTTCCATGAATTATTTCAAATGACCCTTTTCTTCCATGAATTATTTCAAATGACCCTTTTCTTCCATGAATTATTTCAAATGACCCTTTTCTTCCATGAATTCAACAGTTGTTTATGAAAAAAACCTTCTAGTGGAAAAGATCGTTATGGTTTTGTTTCATGACTTTTCTCCTCGGAGATTTCTCGCAATTACTATTGAAAAGTTTAGGAAAGATAAGCTTAGAAATGTTTTGTACTCACTAGAGGAAGGTTGTTGTGAATGAGTTCATTAGTCGACAGTAATGTTAATAAATAATGTTAATTATTACAACAAATTCAAAACACTTCCTTGATTGAATATATTACTTCATGAATTATTTGTTAATGAACACATTATAATCACAAAAAACTAGGAAGAACTGTCCAGTGCGGTAGAAGGATAGCGAATATTTATAGTAAATTGGGACTCCTTTTATATCAAGTCAGTAGTCAAATAGGAGGAGATTGAAAATGGGATGGACTGATATCACCCAGAGAAGTCTACGAGAAGAGAGTAAAATTAGGGATTTGAAAAAGAAAGATAGGAAAGTGAAATGACGAGATGTAATGGCTCCTGATGGATACTGAGAATCTTGAGGGTCTTTGCATTATCCTCAGACTTTTCCGATTATCTTCAGATTATAGAAGAATTTGTAGTCCTGTTTGGTATTTACGCGGTTTTTACGCTCTGATGTGAGAAGATGCATTTTCCGTGGCAAAATATTCATAATCTCGTACTTTGGAAAGAAGATCTCAGAATTAGTCCGATAATGGACTTTACATATGCAGACTTGAAGGTAGAAATCGCAGTGCCTTTCCTGTCTTCCTCTGTAGAGCGCTCTCTCTATCTCTTTATTTCTCTCTTCTTTTCTCTATCTCTTTCTTTCTCTCTCCCTCGATCTCTATCTCCTTTCTCTCTCTTCCTATCTTTTTGCTTTCTCTACCTCTTTATTTGTCTTTTCCCTGCCTATTTTTTTCTTTCTCATTATGTCTCTGTTTTTACTTACTAGCTGATTTCTTATCCGTTTTTTTTCTTTCAATCGTTTGTTCAAATATTTTCCTGCAAACTTATGCTATTTCTAAACTCTTTAATGATTTTGAGATCTTGTCAGAAATTAAAACGAGGAAAACATATAGAAATCGTTTGTTAGATGTTTTGAACCAACTGAAAAAGTCATAGTATGGGAAGATATAAACTTTCACGAGAGGTGAATGGGCTGAAAGGGTTTGTCTCATGCTTACTGAGTTTTCCAAGTGGGGTCCTTTTCCGTAGCAGAGTTTAAGGAAGGCTCTAACTACATCTATTATCTAGAATTTTAAACAAATTTTCCCGTTTTTTCTTCTCTACTTCTTTTTCCTTCCCTTTTATCAAAGTTTTTATAGAGTTTTTTTCGTAATTGCTCACTTGCACATTCTTTTTTTCAGTTTTGTGATTCTATCTCTCTAACGCTCTCTCTTCCTTTCTTCCAGTCTCTTACCATTTATCTTTTTCATTTTTTTTTATTTCAAAAGCTTTCTGGTCTCCCTTTCTTTCTGTTTAAAAATTAGTTTCTCAACAAGGGGTCCGGAAAGCCGGTATGATTTGTGTATCTGGATAGATTACTCATTGGTTTTCTATAAGCTTGCTCTCCTCTGCATCTTATCACTAGAAAGTCGATGAGATTCTCAGAACATCGCCGCGTGATGAAGAAGTCAGCTTATACGTAAATGAAGGGGATATTGCGAGAAATTTTATTATCTGCAACCTTGAGAGTAAATATCGCCTATAATATGTGAGAAAGTTTAGATGAAAAATAACGTCATATGATGATAGAATATGAGACCTAGGTTAAGTTTTATTACAAATACCAAAACGGAGAGAACACATAGAAACACAGGAATCTAAGCATCTAAGGAGATAATGGGACCAGTAGCTTTTGAGTAAATCAATTCAAGTCAAAATAAGGTATCCCTGGAGAAAAAAGAAACACATTGGGTCACGATTGAGAGTTAAACGATTGCATTCAACAAATATGAGCCACTGACCTAAAATGAATCTATTAATGCAATCCATCTTCCCAAACTTATTTCCCCTTATCTTACTTCCAACCTTTCAAAATTAGTACATGGAATCAATGGAATGAAAATATAAAATTTATCATAAACTGCCCCTAGAATTTATCATAAGCTGCCCCTAACATTTATCATAAGCTGTCCCTAACATTACGTCGCCATGTGACAAAAATATGGTTTTCATCATGGGAAGCTGGAAAAAAAGATATTACAAGAAGTTCCTTAAGTTCTTTCTTGTTCTATCTTGTTTTTTTTTTATCTCGTTCTTGTTCACCATGACATTCTTTCTTGTTCACCTTGACTGGAGTGGTCGATTTCCCATCCGCTCTTTGCTCTATTCATTTCGTCTAGTGGACAATATGCAATCCGGCTTCAATGAGAAATTGGACACCTTGAAGCTGTATCGTCCTGGTCCCTCCCCGCCCTTCCACACAATGCTAACACTGGAGTAGGACCGACCAATCACTCAAAAGTTCTTTCCTAAATCAACGTGGACCCCTTCGACCTCATATGTTATCAACTTCTTCGACCTCATTTTTCCCCACACATGGAAGACCCTTTCCTTATACCTTACCACGCATTTCCCATACGTTTTTCTGGACTTTTTTTCATGTATTTATTTCCTTTTTTTCATACAGCGCTTTTCTTTTTTCTCTCAAACTTTCTTTATTTCTCTCTCTATTTCTCTCTCTATTTCTCTCTGTATTTCTCTCTGTATTTCTCTCTCTATTTCTCTCTCTATTTCTCTCTCTATTTCTCTCTCTATTTCGTCCGCGTTTTTCGCCATCTAGTTTTTCATCTCTTCTTTTCTACTTACAACATATTTAAATTGATAAAAGGTGGTTCACCGAAAAAGAGTCAATAACGTTCCGACAAGTAATATTATGTATATACACAAATTGAGAAGGGATGGCATTATATTTCGAGCATCATTCAAGGTTGTAAATATACCCTACTCCTCGATTTTTATAAGAAACGTATTTTTATAAAGAGCCGAGGAGCTGACTATTTGCAGATACATGTGCAAAAATCGTTTGGTGTGTCCGGAACATGCGACCTTCGCTTTCCGGGCGATGCTATTACCCAATGAGCTACACACGCACCCAATATAATGCATATTTTAAGGCCCATACCACAAGGTTGAGCATATCTCTATTTTGTATCTCTTGTCATCAATCTTCTGTCCTAATCTTTATTTGTGCAGTTATGCTCCTCTCACGACATATTCGCTTCATGAGCATCCGTGATTGAGAGAACAATATCTTTGAGCATTTCGAATAATTTTATTAAATGGAATTGAAACGTTTTTTCAGTAATGTAGTGTTAACAGGTTCCGATCTAAGTAATAAAAAAGGTAGCAGGGTTAAATTTTACCTCGCTAACTAGCTTCGTCCATTTTATAGCCTAATCATAAAGGGCCGTTTTATAGCCTAATCATAAAGGGCCGTTTTATAGCCTAATCATAAAGGGCACGAGTTTTACACAATGAAAAAGGTCAATCACATCAGAATCGCCCACATATTCCCGAACCGAGAAACATATCAAAAAGATTGAAGAAGGTTAGTATTAGTTAATCTTTGGAAAGTCTCGAGTAGAAGCTCATAACCGAGCTATTTCTATCGTCAGAAGCCATTTCCTGGTGATCGAGCGAGGGTGGAAGAAAATTAAAAAGAAAAACGGGAAGCATCGGGCTTCCTTTCAACCATGAGAGTTTATGTCTTTGAATAAGAAAAACTTTAGTTTTATGATTATAATAGTATTGCAAGTCTACGAAACGGAATCCAACCTAGCCGCTTCTTTCTTGAAAGCGAACGCGTTACCAATTCTCGGACGAACACGTACACCGAACCCTTGCGACTAATGAAAATAAGAGTATACCCTACTCCTCGTTGATCTCAAGCAACGGTTTTTATGCCGAGCAGAGGAGCCGATTGTTGGCAAAATGCACATTTTAAGGCCCATAAAACACAAAGTTCTTTCAAAAAAAGGTTCAGATGACCCTTTTCTCTGTAAGCCGAATATCTCTCGACTTAAGCGTTTTTGATAGTAAGATCCTTTGTTCAAAGATTCAATTCGTAATGCGAAATCGTCAAAATTTGAGCTAGAGAGTAATCGAGCACGCGAACTGAATTGAAAAAGTAGTGTCTCGACAATTATGTTTCTTCCACGAAGAGAAAAAGAGGAAGAGTGAGTGAGAGTAAGACAAAGAGATTAGAAAGAGATATATAGAGAGAGATGAAGATACAGAAAATGGAGACGGATGCAAGAAAACATTGAATTATAAAAAACAGAGATTTGTATGTATGTATACACAGAAAATGAACATGAAGACAAGAAAAGATAAGTTTTTTCTTTTTTCAGATAAAAGAAAACTGGTAAGATTTGAAAAATGTAGCACTATCAAGAAGTTGTAAAGTTATATAAATGTGAAATGTTCTATGAACAATACATTCTGAACGTGACACATCATTAAAAAGCCCAATATCATTGCGAGGGGTTCATACTGTTTTGAGGATTTCAAATCAAAAGTGTTCATCATTCTTTACATGTTCTTTTTCTTTTTCATTCATTCATCATCATTCATCATTCTTTTCATGTTCATCTGTTCATCATTCCCATAGTTGGGCACTAAATGTCCCGCGTCTGAATACTGTTTCTCATTCTAATATATTACCGGTACGAGTTTGTGACGCGTGGAATAATCTAAGTATCGATGTGCTCAAAACTGAATCAGTCCACCTGTTCAGGAAGCTGATTTAACTGAATTACAATCTCTTTAATATATAGCTGTTTTATAAAAAAAAAACCCAATCATCTTAACAGTTTTAAAATAAGTATTCAAAATTTGTCAACAAGCAGTACGCTCACTAAAGTCTTAAATGATATCTGACAAGTTTATTGCTCAAGTGTACTGTTCAGCGCAGACAAAAAGGCTCGTGATCATCATGGTCGCAATCAGCCTTCGACTGTGCTTCGTTTTATTTTTCTCACTTTAGTTATCAAAGTGACACGCTCGGGTCAACACCTTCAACCTGGATCCAATATCCCCTTACACCCAAACTCAACCCATTGCGATAAAGTATAAGTATATATATATTCTTAAAATGCTCAGTTACACGGTTCAGAGGCAATGACGCATGATTAAAATAAAATTTTTTTGAAAAATCTCACGAAAAAAAGCCAGTCCCCAGGGCGGGATCGAACCTTTTGCGATGCGATGGCTTAACCAATTGTCATCTCTTCCTTCGTAAAAAAAATCTACACTACTTGTCAGTACATTATTTTTTATATTCAGAGCAAATGATAAGCCATGCGCCAGTTTTGCCACCTTTCACCGAAGTACATTAATATACAGGGGATGGTCCATGATCAACTTTGAAATTTTAATCAATATTTTCTTGTATAAGTATACAGGGTGGTCCATAAATAAAGTTACAAATGTTCGAAAACATTTCCTGGGAAAGTGACCGCACGTAGCGGTCACTTTTCTCGTTTTCCTGATCCCCCGTTTTTTTTAGTACGTGTCAAGTGAGTTGCGATTGATTCCATCGATGTTTAGGGTAATGACAGCGTCGAATCGCTTGCGCATTGCGATCATTCGCCTACACACTCTTGGCCACGCTCCTACTCGCATTGCTGAAACGCTTCGCCTGCCTCGCATGACAGTGTATCGAGCGATCAAAAGATTCGAGGAGCTTGGCACATCTTTGGACCGTCCAAGGCGAGGTCGTCCTCGCACTGTTCGCACGACACCACTCATCGAAAACGTTCGGAGTCGGATCAACCGAAAATCACGACGAAGCATCAGACAGATGGCGCAGCAGCTCCCGATGAGCCGAACTTCATTGAAACGAATAGTCACGGAGGAGCTGGGACTCAGGTCGTATCGTACACGGAAGGCCGCTTTTCTGTCGGCTCGCAACAAGTCGGGAAGAGTCAAAAGATGTCGCGACCGTCTTCGCCGTACGCAGCTAGGCGAACATTTCAATATGGTGTCCTCTGACGAAAAGCTGTTCACCGTGGAAGAAGTCCACAACTCAAAAAACTTCAGAGTGCTTGCGAAGGACGCAGAGCAAACCGATAGCAAGGGTAGAACGGTCCAACGCAGTGCACATCCAACTCAAGTCATGGTCTGCGCCACAGGAAAAACACCGCTTGTTTTTGTCGAGAAAGGCGTCAAGATCGACACGGAATACTACCTGAACATGTTCTGCAAGACGTGCTCCATCCATGGTCTCAATCGCATTTCAATCAGAGGACATGGACCTTTCAACAAGACTCAGCACCAGCCCACAAAGCTAAAAAGGTCCAAACGTGGTGCAAGGAAAGTTTTCCCGGCTTCATTACAACATCAAAATGGCCGGCCTCATCACCCGACCTGAACCCGCTCTATTATTCCGTTTGAGCCTACTTGGAGTCCAAGGTCAACTCTCGCTCCCACTCAAATATTGATTCCCTGAAGAATGCCCTTCAGGCAGAATGGGACAACATCGGAGTCGAATACCTCCGTACAGTGGTAGAGGCGTTCCCAAAGAGACTTCGAGCTGTAGTTCGAGCAAAAGACGATAGTTTGAGCTGAACTTTCGCGTGAATGTTGACATTTATGTTGTTGATAAAATATGTTAATTTGAGATGATTTTCTCTGTTTTGAAAAAAGGTATAACAATTCCAATTTGTAACACTATTTATGGACCACCCTGTATAGAAATAGGAAATATAGAACATTTTCTTGTATAGGTATATAGAAATAGGAAATATAGAAATAAGAAATAAGTATGCATGTATGTATTAACCTGCTTGAAAATCACACCATTTATACGATGAGCCTCTACAGTATAAAAAAATCTTACGTTTGACTCCAATTATCAAATTTCTCTACAGCCAGCGTTAGAATATTCATACTTTTTCCCTGAGTGGAAGTAGTAGCAAATGCAGCATGATGTAAAACTGAGGACAGGAATGGGAGACCAGTGGTCTTGCGGTCAAATTAAAAGGGAACGAAATCTTCAGAAAAGTCGGAGCGATAGTCTGAGTTGAATATATGAATACGTAGGACTCTGTGAGAGAATATTAGAACAACAACGTGGGTGAAGAAAAAGAGATAACGAGAGTGCTCATGTTGAGAGAGAGTCGAAAAGAGACATAGATAGACTAAGAGAGAGAAAAAGAGAGAGCGAAAGAGATTGATAAAAAAAGAAATAATGAGAAAAGAGAGAGAAAAATGAGAAGAAGAAAAAAACAAAGAGAGCGAGAGAGAGAGAAATAAAGAGAAACATAGAGCGAAAGAGATAGAGAAGGAGAGAGCCCAAGTAGTCAGAGAGAGAGTAAGAGAATGGCAAGTGATAGCATAAACAGAGACTGGAGAAGAATGAACGAGAGAGAGATAGAGAGAAAGAGATAGAGAGAGAGAGAGATAGATAGGTAGAGAGATAGAGAGAGAGAGAGAGTAACTATACAAATTCCCATAAGATGCTCGTAACACTCGAAGAGTGGACAAGGGATAAACAGGGAAGGTGAGCTATCGAGGAGAGAACTGAAGATATAATAGGAGACAGAGCATCGGGGCAAGAGCTGGATATGACTGTGAGCGTATAAAATGGACATTCCAAGAAGAATTAGGAAAGAAAGCAAGAAAGAGACGGAGAAGGAGGAAGTAAAAGAGATAGAAAGAGACAACGAGAGAGAGAGAGAGAGAGAGAGAGAGAGAGAGAGAGAGAGAGAGAACGATAGAGAGCTAGAGAAAAATGAGAGCAAAAAAGAGAAGAGAAACAGTTAAATCTAAGGGAAGAGAAAGGGCGAAACGAAGAGGTAAAAACGGAAAAGAGGAGAAAGGCGGAATATATTGATAACAGTGATGAGCAAACAGCTCCCCCAAAGGGATTTCGGAGAAGTAATTGGAAAATAAATGGAAACAAATCGATCAACTTTTGCTTGATACTTCCTAAATTTGACAGAGATCTTACGTTTAAGGTTTGCTTAAAACCTTGGCACAAGTTTACTTGGGGGGGGGGCTCCGCTTCACTTGGGGGTGGGGGCTCTTTCCGGTGCGTACAAAAAAAGTTTTTTTGAAAAAAATAAAAAAATAATGTTATTTTCTTAAGTGGTGCCGTTCGCCTAAGCCGTACGGCCTCGTTAGCGTAAACTTTTTCCTAAGCCTAAGTGTTTTTTTTAATGTAAACACAATCTTTAAAAATGTTAAAAAGCTCCCCCCCCCCACAAGTGAAGCACGCCCCCCAAGTGAAAAAGTACCCCCAAATTTGACTGACATCTTACGTTCAAGGTTTGCTTGAAACCTTTTATCTTCTGAAAAAATGTTTTCTTTTTTTGAAGTTTATAGTGCCTCATCTATTTCGTCTGCAGGCGTTAGAAATTCAATGCGATATATGTTAAATGGGAATTATTATTGAAGAATAATACTCTGAAATGATATAGAGATAATGAAAATGAGAAGAAGTATTAAAAAGTGATGCATTCAAATTTCTTACATTAATTTTATTGTTGTTGCAAGATTTCAAAAATAGAAACTCGTTCGCCTCTCTCTCTCTCTCTTATTACATGTATAACATGTAACCAAATTCATCAAGAAATTAAGCAAAGTTATCTCCTGCATGAGATTATTTCAAATTAGGAAAACGAAGATGAGATGAAACAGTTGGCACTTAATATTAAAGGTCATCGTAGATTAGAACTATGTAGATGAGCACATGAGCACAAGGTCTTTCAGATGAGAGAAACTTTAAACGAATTATGGCCTAGAGACGTTGCCTCATTCCCCGCTCTGGGATTCTGCCACTCTTCTCGAAATAACCTCGCATTTCTCGAAAAAAAAAAGAAGAAATAATCCTAGAGTAGTCGAATCTCTTCTTTTTCTTCTTCCTAGCTTTATTCCCGCTGAAGAGCGGGGTCCGCTGTGTAGATAGCACTTCGCCGCATCATACGAATCGAGGTGTCTTCGGCTATCAGCCCGATAGTCACCATTTCTTGTTCTACAGTGTCTTTCATTATAAGCTTCGGTCTACCTCTTGGCCTTCTACCCTGGATTTCTATGTTCCAAGCAAACTTGGGAACGGAGTCTGGATTGGATCTCGGCATGTGATGTACCACCTCAGCCTCGACTCTCGGAGTTTTTCAAGTTTTGGGGCACTTTCTAGACGAGCTCTTATCGTATTGTTGCGCATCATGTCTTTCCGGATGACTCCGAGCCTCCATCTCCACATCTTCATTTCCATTACATGGACCATCTGCTGGGTAATTGCTGTTGAAGGAGTGCATTCGAATCCGTATAGAGCAACTGGTCGGACGACTGCTGTATAGATCTTACTTGTTAGTCGATCAGGCATGCGTCTGTCGCATAGGATACCAGTCGATTCTCTCCATTTTAGCCTTGCTGCGTTAATTCTGGCTCTTAAAGCGGCTGTTTGGTCCGCGCCTGAGGATATTTGGGAGCTCAGATACTTGAAGTGTTCGACTTTCCGTAGCTCAGTGTGGTGTACTTTTATGGAGCTTGGATGTTCAATTGTAGTCGATGTTCTATTTTGACTCTATTTGGCGACTCCATTTTGACTAATTTCTCATTTAGGCTGATCGACAAAAGAAAACCTTTCTGCTAGTTGAAACTTGACACCTGGGAACTGTTTCTTTCTAATCATCTCAAGACGCTCCATTCTCTCATCAACTACACTGGAATGAATTTTTACTTTTCGCGCATGCTTAGACGAAAAATCACATTGAGTTTAAAAGTTTGAAGTGAAATTAATTGCATTTGAGCATGAGTCAATGAGTTTTGATGACACAAAACATCAATGATGAAACGTTCGTATTGAATTGATAGAAACTCTGAGTGATGTATGTCAGAGGCAAAAATCACGTGCGAAACGATGCGAAACGGAAAACTCCATGGAAAGAATTTGATCGACGACCGGGAAGTGCGTGGAAGACATTAAATTTTATTTTTCATGTCTCGAATTTTTCGTTTTGATAAGAAAACTATTTCAGTTTTTTTTAAAATCGTAAATTTAGTTTTAAGTAAGGCAAAATGTAAAAAAAGATTCTCTCTCTTTCTTTTTGTATTTTTTTCTTTTTCACTCAGTCTTTCTCTTTGAACTTGGGTAAGAGAATGAAATATCATCGGTTGAACGAAAATGAAAAATGCGTGAGTTGAATGACCTTATAACGAACTTAGTGAATTGAAAGATTACAAATGATTGAACTATCGCACAGAAAAAAGCTAGTCCTCCGGGCGGGATCGAACCCAGACCATCTCGACTAAAAACCGGGAGCGCATGTTACCATAACACCACGGGGACACATTTATATTCCGTGCGATAGTGTTATATGAGAGGCTCATATGCCTTGTTCTCTTAGTCACGCATGCTCATCAAGCGATTGCGTCATGAACGGAGCGTAACTCCAGAGTTGAAAGATTGTTTTGAAAGCCAAGCTAACAAAAAACAGGAGCCAAAAAAGGTATTTTCAGAAAAATTTCCAGTATTTTCCTTCTCTTTTATGCAAGGATAGAAAAACAACACACCAAAAAAAAGGAATTGGAAGCGGTTTTGAACCGCCCTCGGTTTTCCAAAATGAGGACTTGAAGGGTCAATTTCACCTCAACGTAAACGCTTGCCTCTCTTGGCTAAATTGCTCGATTTTCTTGTTCTTTATTTTTTGTCATTCTCTCTTTTTTTACTGGACGTTTTATCACTTGTATCATTTTCTAAAATGTATGTTTTTCGTCTATTTCTATTTCTTTTATCTCTCAATTCATGTTTTTCTCTCTTTCCATCTCTTTGTCCCCTCTTTTCTCTCTTTCCCTCTCTCTCCCTTTTTTCCTTAAGATGTCTTTCTTATTCTTAGTTTTCTCCTAGAATTTTATCCTTCTTTTTTTAGGTCTCTTTCTTTTTTTATTTAGCTCGGTTCTAACCCAAACAAAATAGTTGTCTTCTTCGACCAAACCAAAAAAGGAAAGAAAAGAGATGGGAGTGTATAATAAATGTAAATGGTGGAAGCAGCGTCACACACTCATGGCCTGTCTGGTGTATCAAGTAAACAGGGAGAAGGGAGATATTCATTTTCCTGAGATACAACAAAAGCTACAACTAAGAACTCATTTTGAGAAAAAAAGCTCGGTTAAGTTTTTTTTTCGAACTTAAAATTATTGCGGATAAAAAACGTAGTAACAAAGCTTCTTGTAAAAATTAAAAGCACACAAAAAACAAAGTGTGATAACTCCACGTGACGGAAAGAGGCAAGCTGAGTTCGAGTTTTATGAGTAAATGTGCATGAAAATAAAGGTATTCGAAAAAAAAAAGACATGTAGAAAATATAGAGAGAAAAGAAAAAAGAGAAGGGGAAAAGAAAAGCAAAAAACTGAAATGACGATGAAAAGGAAGTACTATATATGTATGTATAAATAGATTTCTAAACAGATTCATTGGGGCGTAAACGCGCATTCAATGGTGTTATGTTATTAACGGTTCTCTTCCATTCATTCATTCATTCATGCATTCATCCATTCATTCCTTTATTCATTCATTCTTTCAATAATTCATTACGTCTTAGTTCTTTTCAAACAAAAAAAAGCTCTGTTAAGTTTTTTTTCGAACTAAAAACTATTGCGGATAGAAAAACGTAGTAACAAAGCTTTTTACAAAAATCGAAAATATAGCATACAAAAAACAAAGTGTGAGAACTCCATTCAAATATCTTGGAAAATAAGAAAGTAGAATACACTGCAGATTATAATCTTCGTGTTGAGGTTGGATAATTCGTAGAATACACTGCAGACTATAATCTTCGTAATGAAAAGCGCAGTGAAACTTTGAAGATTTTCAACAATAAAATGAACAATACAAAACAATAAAATAAAAACGCTCGTGGCATGTTCATGAAAAAAACGCGCCTATTTGCTCCAGCCTTTTTCTGTCTGAATGTTATGCGAGACTCCTGTTTAACACATTGAATAATAATACATTAAATTGTTCGAAAGCTTCCGTTTCTTCGGTTGACCAATATGGCTCCATTATTGTGAAGTGAGTCTCGGAAACAAAGGAAGATTCATACAAACCAATATGGTTTTTATGAATCTTTCTCGGTAGGGGTCACTCTTTTCCTGTTTTCTGTCAGTAACAGCAGAAGCAGCTCCTATTTCAACTAGGTCAAGTTTTCATCTCACCACAGGTGTCGTTTCGCGGGTCGTAGTTTCGCGGGTCGTAGCGCAAAGAAGTACTATTCGCTTATTTAGTTTTACTCAATTCTAACTTTGAGCTTTGCTGATTTATCAGATTGGTCTAACTTCTTCAATTCTTTCATTCAAGGAACCACTTTGATAAACCATTGAATGCTTACATAAGCGATCACAAGAGCTTTTCCTGCGTGCTGCCACTGAAATCAAATCGATAAAATTTACGAGTTTCTCTAAGATAAAAAACCAGGTTGGTAGAACCAATGGGTTCTCTTGTGGTGAGAAAGAGAGTGCAATACGATCACCTATTAATCAATTTCCAAGATCTAAAATTGTAACGAAGGTCTTAACCTTGTTATGGTCTCATCGTCCCTTGTTAGTACGAAAAATTGGTAAGGAAAACTCTGAAGAAAAAAACTTAGTAGGCGCCAGTAAATTAACATGTTGCCCTTCTCCGGTTTACGAATATGTCTCGCCAGAAGGCAGGCCGACTGCCGTGCGAAAGGGTTACCAGGTTACATTAACAACAACAAACTTCTCCCAAAAAGAATACAAACATTTCAAAAGACGAAGCGAAATGAGAAAGAGAGAAAACATAGACATATAACATTCACTGTATCACGATACTGTAGACGTACATTCTCCCATTCGTCTCCCTTGGTGCACGGTTGTTCCTCGCACCGTCTCTTTCCTCGTCTGTGAGAGTCCTTTCCCGAGAAGATTTGACGCTCCGGGATCGTAGCGCCATCATGAGCGACAGAAGAATGAGGTTGAGGGACTACTTTGTCAAAGCCGTTAGTCCCCAATTCCTAAGGAAGGCAGAGAACGCTGAGGAGTGAAGTCGTCACATGTCGCAACAGATCCCATAATCGATGATGTTATATTACCGATGTGGCTTGCTGATCTTGATAAAGCGTTTAAATTGAAAAAAATTGAAAAAAATTGTATCACGAAACAAGTGAAACACACATGTGTTTGTTGTATGTGGAATACGAAAGCATGCGTGATACGTAGTAAATATAATCAGGCTAATACAACAACACAACAACAATTTACTTATGTACGTACATACTTATTTCATAAATGGTCGAGGCGGCTCGCTACTTTCAACACTGATTTTCCGGGTGGTAAATGCGATTTAACGTGAAAATTTATTGGTATGAAGCTGAGCAGAATCTTGAAAGAAGAAAATGTTTACACGAAGAAAAAAACTCAAGTTATAAGGTCTAGAGTATTTTTAGCACAAAAAATACTATTAATTCAAATACTTGCTGCATTTGTATTGACAAGGAGAAGTTGATGATTTCACAGTTGAAGAGGATGTCTGAGAAAAGAATGAGATGGAAGAGAGATGCGAGAGAACAGTTCGACTGCAATAGCATGCGGAATGCAAGAGTCCGCGGAACGCGGAGACGCAGAGAGGGCGGAAAACCGGCTTGGGAGCGGTTGCGGAGGACATGGCGACTCAAGCGTAGACCGAATATACGCGAGTACTATATCGGTCAGAGAAAAGAAAGAAAGGGGAGAAGAGAAGAATGTGATGGGAGGACTAATCATGAATGTGACTAAAGTAGAAATCAGTACGACAGAATAACAGAACACCTCTTACAAAGGAGAGAAACAGGGGAAAAACCATACGGCAAACAGTTGATGGGAAAACAAACGTTGGTATACATAGTTGCTCTTATAAAATAGTCTTGTGCATTCAGAGAGAAAGAGAGAAAGAGAGCGAGAGAGAGAAAGAGAGAGAAAGAGAGCGAGAGCGAGAGAGAAAAATAGAGAGAGAAGACAGAGATGTAGAGAGATGAAGAAAAACGTATAAATGAATAAGAAAGAAAAAAGCTGAAGGATAAGAATGTACGAGGTACACAGAAACACCTAAACCCAGTAAAAGAGAAAGAAAGTGAAAAAAGAAAGGTTGTAAAAAGAGAGAGAGAGAGAGAGAGAGAGAGAGAGAGAGAGAGAGAGAGAGAGAGAGAGAGAGAGAGGAAGAAAGAGATTGAAAGAGAGCTACGGGCAGAGCAGGAAAACGAGAGACATAGAGACGGACAGAGAGAGACGACAAAAAAACTGCAGAGATACAGAGATTGAGAGAAAGGGAGAAAGAAGGAGATAGGAGTAGTAACAAGCAAATAAGTCGGCGAACTGAGAGAAAAGTTAACAGAAACGAAGTATTAAATTAGAAAATCGAACAGAAACCCAAAATAACTAAACAGTTTCGTCCCTGAAAAACTCTCATGTTCAGCTTAACTCACATTTTTCGTCAAGTCTCGCACGGTTTTCGCTTTTCTGACGATAAGGATTCGATTTCTCTATAGCTTAGATTTTAGCATTCAAGCTCAAGTATTTGGATGTTAACAACAACAACATCGCCGAACCTCAGCCATTTTAAACTAGAAATAACAAGTTTAAAAAAACTGAATGGTAATAAAAGTGTTGAATTATGGTGAATTTTTCATTTAAAAAACATAAGTTTTTTTAAAGTATAACCATGCATTCGCTCATTTACACATTATGTATGAATGTAAATATGCAAATACGTGTGTATACAGATGTGACTAAAATAAAAAGCCAAACAAATTTAATCAAATAGGGGAGAGGTTGATGAGGAAGGAGAATCTCATCGATAAGTTGTCTTGTAATCGCATTTGTATTATTCTGAGAATTTTATTAAAACTACTCTTTATTAAAATTCTGAGAACGGAGAAAGCAAAAAGTATAGCTCGGGTTTAAGTATTATACTGTCCAGTATATTATAGTGTATTATACAGTATACATATGAAGTACTATACTGTCGTAGTCGATGTCCAGTATACGCTTAGTTGAAAGAGACGCCAAAAGAGCGTCAAATGTTATTCAATGTCTAGTCATAATTTTTATTTGTTAATAGTTATGCCGATAGTTACGTCATCATTTTTACTTGTCGAAATTTGATAAAATAAACACGTCATTCAAAACCTTTAATCATTCAGTTGAAGCTGTGTTCCGCAAATGAATCGGATTTTGCAATTCACCAATTAGAATCAATTCACCAATTAGAATCGGATAAGAAATGGAGAGAAAAAAATTCGACTTGGTTAATCGATATAGCAGTAGACTCACAATTCGCTCTGATATCACAATTCGCTCTGATATCACAATTCGCTCTGATATCACAATTCGCTCTGATATCACAATTCGCTCTGATATTGATTTTCGTTAACTCAACACGAAAATGCCAAGAACCAAAAAGAATTCCTCCCCAAAATCTCCGAAGTCTTCTCCTTCGACCAAATCTCCCTCCGCCAGTGTCTCAATCTCCGAAACAGTTGCCGAAGCTGTCGCCTTCGCTACATTAGATGCTCCAGACGGAATCTCGATTCCACTTTGGAAATCCATTTCTCGGATCATAACCATGCTTTCGTCTACACTCGAAGCCATATCTTCCAAGACATGTCATTGCAATTCAACATCCCTTCCCCCTAGCGCGACACTGAAATCATCTGGGTCGCCTTCCGCCTTCTTGTCAACTACTTCTGATCAAGAGTCTCACAGAAGGGCACGTTCTCTGGTCATCGCGGGTTTTCCAGAAAGTCTCTCTCCAGCAGCAAGCGAGAGGGTCGTCCATGACGAGGCTATCGTCCAGTCTCTTCTGGATGATCTCAATATTCAAGTTAGACCAGAAGCCGTTTTCAGAATGGGTCAAGGTAATCGTAGGTTACTCAAAGTAATGCTTCCTGCTCGTTCTTTCATGTTGGCAGGACTTCGTTCAGCTTCTTCCATCCGTTCAAACCCCCGTTGGAAGGGGGTTTTCATCAGGAAGTCAATGACGCCTGATGAGTTGATGACCTGGAATGCAAAGCGAGCTCAACTGAAAGAACTCCGTCTGTCTAATCCATCGTCGACTTGGGTTCTCTACAAGGATGATCTGTGGCTGAAAGAAGAAATTGGAGGAGCACGAAGAACTCTACCGCCCCCCTTGCGGTTACCAACATCTTCTAATCAGGGAAACTGATCCAGAAAGGACTATGTTATAGATCTTTATTTTCAACTTCCAATAAATCTAGTTCAGTTTTCTCTGTTTCTTATTTCAATGCACGTTCCCTCAAAAACAAAATTGATCTACTTTACCATTATTTGTCATCAACACAACCAGATATTCTATTATGTAGTGAGACTTGGTTAAATAAAAACATAGTAGATGCCTCATTGACAGCTAATCTGCCTTATTGTGTGCTCCGCTGTGATAGAACTTCAAAAAGAGGTGGTGGTGTCTGTGCTTTTATCCGTAATCATTTAATATACTCTGTTGTAACTCTCAAGACTAAAATATCAGCTGATGTCTTAGCTTTCGATCTCTTATGCAACTTATCACTCTCCAGAACACGTTTCATTATATGCTATCGACCGCCAAACACTACTGTGCATCAGAATAATGCCTTTTAGATGTTCTTACTCAACTGTTAGCGGTACCTCAACAATCTGTACTTTGTGGTGATTTCAACTTAGAAATTGTTGTTGACAAAAAATGTTCTTCAACTGAGCCTCTTATCGACTTGTGTACAGACTTTTCTCTTCATCAATTTGTAACTGAGCCTACACATGGTAAGAAAATAATAGATCATGTTCTTGCTAAAGCTGACTGTATCTCTAATTGTAAAGTTTGTCCTCCGTTCTCTAACTCTGATCACAATTCGATTACTTTTTCTGTATTTTTACTTTCGAACCCACAACCTGTTGTAGAAGTTTTTGATTTCAACCGGGCCAGTTATGCAGATATCAATAAGCTATTATCAAATATGGACTGGACACTTGTTTTCGATGATTTCATTTCTGTAGATGACCTAGTTGATCGACTGAATGTTATTGCGAAGTCTTTAATTGAGAAATTTATCCCTAGAAAACGTAGGAAAGCTGCTTTTGAAACTTATCCTGAGCACATCCGTAACCTCTTCGAGCATAAATTAGCCCTTTTCTCTAAAATTCATGTTCCCACTGTTCTAGAATTATTCAAACGCACTTCTCGAAAACTTGACAAGGAAATCAAGAAGTTTGAAATAAATCGACAGAAGGCTTTCTTCTCCGATCCTAGAAAGTTCTATCAATACGTAGGAAATCGTCTAAAATCCCATTCTTCGATTCCATCTTTCACAGATTTAGTTGGTTCTTTTGTTCACACGGATGAAGCTAAAGCTAGTGCTCTATCCGATTTTTTCTGTTCCGCTTTCTCAATCGATGATGGTTTGATTCCGAATGTTGATAGAGTTATTGATCATTCCCTAACTGATATGCTTATTCTTCCCGGAGACGTCAAGTACTATTTAAAAAAGCTGTCTCCTTCTCTTACGCAGACATCTGACTCTATTCCTCAGAAATTTTACAAAGAATGCGCTTCGTCGCTTGCAGAACCACTAAGCTATATTTTCAATTTCTCTCTTAAACTTGGCCATTTTCCTTCTCTTTGGAAAATATCTTACATCACTCCTATTCCAAAAAAATCTCCACCCTTGAATGTAGACAACTTTCGACCTATCGCAATCACACCCACACCTTCTAAAGTTTTCGAACGCATAGTTCGTGATAGGATAACGAAGTGGATGGACATGCATTCTATATTTTCTGAAGAGCAACATGGTTTCGTTCCTAGAAGATCAGTTCAATCTCAGCTTCTTTCGGTAACTAATAGTTGGACGAGAGCCCTCGACCAAAGTAAATCTGTCGATTGTCTCTATTATGACTTGACTAAGGCTTTTGATGTTGTCTCGCATTGTAAACTTCTCCACAAACTAGAAAGTTTAGGCATTCGTGGAAATCTTTTGAGATGGACTAGAAGTTTTCTAACAGGACGTTGTTTCAGTGTTAAGGTCAACCGAACATTTAGTGACACTAGAGAAATATCATCTGGAGTCCCACAGGGATCGGTTTTAGGGCCGCTATTCTTCTTGATCTATATCAACGATTTGCCTCGAATTTTTTCCAACTTACCCTCAGTTAGTATTCAGCTGTTCGCTGATGACATTAAGTTGTATATTTCTTATGATGAACTAGGTGCTCAAATTGCTAAATCCCAACTCTGTTTAGCAATAAATCAATTCGATAGGTATTGCGATACATGGCAGTTGGCAATAGCTGAAAAGAAATGCATTGTTCTATATTTAGGTAATAAAAACCCTTGCTCAACCTATTATGTAAGTCCAAATACTCTTTTCACGAAATCAACCTCTGTTAGAGATTTAGGTCTTTTAATAGATGATTCCCTGTCTTTCAAATCACAATATGAGCTTTTGTGTCGGAAGGCATTACAAACAGTTTATGCCTTATTCAGAATTATTTCATGTATCACACCAGATATATATGTAAGATGTTAGAAATCATATGTTCTACCGATTTGTGAATTTTCTTCATCGGTTTGGTCTCCTCATTTAAAAAATGATATTAGGAAAATAGAGAAGGTCCAGCATATATTTACTAAACTTCTCTATTTTAGATGTAATTTAAACTGCTCTCCTAATATTAGTTATGAGAATCGTTTGAATACTTTAAATTTGACCTCTCTATATTGTAGGAGAATCATTAATGATCTCACTTACGCTTTCAAAATAATCCGAGGTGAAGTTGATCTTAAAGTTAGTACCTTTTATGTGTTCAAACCGTGTAATGGTAGAACATCCGCCTTAAATTTCCACATACCTTTCACAAATAAGAGGTTAACTTTCAATTGTTTTGGAGTAAGAACGTCTAGGTGGATGATTAATTTACCTGCTCAAGTTATGACTTCTCCTAACTCTAATGTGTTCAAAAAGAGGCTCAAGATGCTAAATGTTCTTGAAATTCTCGATCTGCACTTACCTAATCTCTGAGTTGTTCCCTTTTTTTGCTTTCTCTCTCCTTTCTTATTTATCTGAGACATGGATGCACAGTGAGCTTCCGGACTCCATTCTAACCGATAGTTTACCCTTCACGGTATTCAGAGGTGACAGATTGGCACAAAGAGGAGGAGGCGTAGCCATTCTAGTAGATAATACCATCTCCTCATCTTTAGTTGTTCAATATAGCAAGGCTCAGTGCGAGGGGTTAGTAATAGACATTTATCCTAACACATCTTTCTCGTTTGCTTTCTCGGCCATTAGACTGATTAATATATATCGATCTCCTAGCTGTGGAGTAGAAAATACAAAGGATCTCTGCTCGTTTATCACCTCTCATGTTACTGAAGTATTTCCCACCATTCTGTGCGGAGACATGAACCTCCCCAAGATAGACTGGGCAAATCTCACCGCTCCCAATACATGTAGTATATCTCTTGCATTCTTAAACATGACATGCGACAACAATCTTAAACAACTCGTACTTTCTCCCACTAGACTTCAAAATACACTCGATTGCCTGCTCTGTAATTCAAATATCATAAAAGACTGTATTGTCAGGCCTCCCTTCTCCACCAGCGATCATGCCTCAATATACTTTGAAATCAGAGATAGAGCCAAGCGTATTATCACAAGCACCAGCTCATCGTTAGACTGGAAAAAGGCAGATTGGGAAATAATCAACTCAGACCTCTTTAGCATCGACTGGACTTACATGCTCTCAAACCTAACTATTGACGAAAGTGTCGATAAATTAACCAACATCATCCAATTCATAATGGATAATAGGATTCCTAAAAATAAGAATGTCAAAACACATTTGAAATATCCCCCCAAGATAAGAAGATTATACAGCTTCCTACAGAGAAGTAACAAACGAAACCCTCTCTCCATTACGTCATTACGCACATCCAAGAAACTTCACAAAGAACTAGTCAAATTCGAGGTTCTTAGGGAAGACAAGCTTAAGTTCCCGAGAAACTATAAGGTATTCTTCAGAACTATATCCAACCGCGTTAAAAGCAACACATCTATTCCTGCTCTCATAGTGAACAATAAACCAACTACTATCCCCTTCGAACAAGCAACTCACTTCGCCGAGTATTTTGATAAGTTACAACCCTTACCAATCAGTGGACCCCTTCAGATCTCTCGCCCGAATTTTCACCTCGACCACATTAATGACATCTCCCCTTTTGAGGTGAACTCCATTCTGAAACGAATAGCTCCGAAACTGAACTCTTCCCCTGACTTTATTCCAAGTAGACTACTCAAAAATTGTCTGGACTCACTGGCCATACCTCTCTCCATCATTTTCACCAACTCACTAACCTTAGGGCACTACCCTCTGGCCTGGAAAAAAGGAATAATCAAACCAGTTCATAAAAAAGGGCCCCGCTCTCAGATCGAAAATTATCGTCCTATCACTATGGTGTGCTCTATGTCAAAGGTATTCGAGAGACTGATCTTCAATATAACTTATCAATATCTGGAAACCAATGGCATACTACATCCCAAACAACATGGTTTCCGTCGGAGACGGTCCACGGTAACATCCCTGGTAGAAGCTCATTCCATTTACCTCACGCTTCAGAATAAAAAAATAGACTTTGACATCTGTCTAGTCGACTTTTCACGGGCTTTCGACTCTGTAAACATAAGATTTCTTGTTCACAAACTTGAAAAAGTGGGAATAACGGGCAACCTCCTCTATCTTATCCGTTCTTTTCTCACGAGCAGGTCCTCGAAAGTCTCAATCGGAGATACATTATCAGGCCCTAAAGTATACAACAGTGGTGTTCCCCAGGGGAGTTGCCTTGGACCCCTCCTCTTTTCAATATTTATAAATGATATCATGGAGCACATAGAGCCAGATGTCCATGGTTTTCTATATGCCGATGACCTCAAAATTTTTTTCCAAAAACAGAGACTCTCTTCAGAAAAGTCTGGATTCCATTTCCGATTACTCACTGACCTGGGGACTTGTGATATCAACTCAAAAATGCTTTATCATGCACTGTGGTCCTAGGAATCCAAAAGTAACATATAACCTAGAAGACAATATCATACCAACTACTTCATTAGTGAAAGATCTTGGCATTACATTTCAGGAAGATATCACATTCTCTAAACATATTGAACTAACCTCCCTAAAGTCCCAAAAATGTATAAACATGATCTTCAGAGCCTTTAAAACCAAATCAATTAAAGTTCTGCTCAGAATATACACCACATACATAAGACCCCTTATTGAATATGGGAGTGAGGTATGGTCCCCAGTAACTATCGGTCTCGTTAACTGCATAGAAAAAGTGCAAAGATCATTTACACGAAGGTTACTACAAAGGGCCGGATTACCCAAAATGAGTTATGTTGCTAGACTGAATTTTCTTTCCATCTCCTCGCTTGAATATAGAAGAAATGTGGCCGATCTTGTGTTCATCCATAAATGTCTGCACGGAAATATTCAAGTAGATTACTCAAATATGTTTAAACTTTGCCCATCGCCTTATTCGCTGAGAGAATCGAATAACTACAGAATATGCTTGCCGTGTAAATATCAAAGCAGAACAAGCACTTGTGCCTCAAGAATGATTAATGTCTGGAATAAGTTACCTTGTTCTTTGGTTTCTACAAGCTCTTCTAGCATTTTTAGAAATGAACTTATTAAGCTTGATTGTGAGACCATTGTCACCAACTCTAGAATACATTTTTAATTCAAGTGCTTTGTTTCTTCAAATGTTTTGTTTCTGTTTCTCCTCTTTTTTCCATTATATTTGTGTTCTCGGTTAGCTCTCGAATGATAAAGAGTGAGTTGAATTTTTGGAATTTCAAGTTATTATTGCGGATGAATAGTTCTTAATTGCTGATGAATAGTTCACAACTGAAGATACAAGCTTTGCTTTCTTTGCTTTTTTTGTGTGCTTTCCTATTTTCCTAAAATGAAATGTTCCTCATTGTTCTTGTCATATTTAGATCTCACTTTTCATAACCTTCACTGAATTCACTTTTCTTGTGACAGTGTCATCTGTTTCGTCACTTAACATTATGTTTTGTTTCAAGCGGAATAAAGAATTGAATTAGAAAATCATTGTTCAGATGTTATTGTCAAGAACAACGCTCACTATTGTATGAGTTATCTTATGTTTTGTCACATCAGTATTGATGTATGAATAAATAAATAAAATAAATAAAACTAGACGTCTGAAGTCTTTCCAATGAAAAGTTCGAGTTGCTACTTCTAGGTAAAAGAACTGCTGCTTCTTCAAATTCATCAGCTCGGTCTCAAGCAGGAAATTGGATACATCGAGACCGTACCGTCCAAACCTAATTCGACATTTCCGGGCGTCAAAATTCTTGCTTAATAAAAAAAGTCACGAATGATTTTACAAATTTCTATATACATATATGACGCTGCCGTTTTGATTTTTGGCCATAAATGTACTTTTCGATAATTTTTATTTGTTATATGACAGATTCTCCAAAAAAGTGGGAAAAGTATGGCACGGGCCACAAATTACTTTATTTGACAATAAAAAACCTTAATTTTGTGGTAAGTCAGTGAAAATATGACAATTTCTATGATTGCAAGATTTTTATCTGACGCTGCCATTAAAATAACCTTATTTTATGGTTTCTTCTGTCACTGACGAAGGAACTTTTCAATGAAATTGTGTCATTCACAACAAAATAACGCTATTTTGATGGCAGCTTCAGATAAAATCCTTGTAATCATAGAAATTGTCATATTTTCACTGACTTTCCATGAATTTATGGGTTTTTATTGTCAAATAAAGTAATTTGTGGCCCGTGCCATACTTTTTCCAACGGAAGTTGTTTTTGAAACCTCCTAAAGGGGAGCTAAGTACACACTAAAAGAAACCTCCTAAAGGGGAGCTAAGTACACACTAAAAGAAACCTCCTAAAGGGGAGCTAAGTACACACTAAAAGAAACCTCCTAAAGGGGAGCTAAGTACACACTAAAAGAAACCTCCTAAAGGGGAGCTAAGTACACACTAAAAGAAACCTCCTAAAGGGGAGCTAAGTACACACTAAAAGAAACCCCCTAAAGGGAAGCTAAGTACACACTAAAAGAAACCTCATAAAGGGGAGCTAAGTACACACTAAAAGAAACCTCCTAAAGGGGAGCTAAGTACACACTAAAAGAAACCTCCTAAAGGGGAGCTAAGTACACACTAAAAGAAACCTCCTAAAGGGGAGCTAAGTACACACTAAAAGAAACCTCCTAAAGGGGAGCTAAGTACACACTGAAAGAAACCTCCTAAAGGGGAGCTAAGTACACACTAAAAGAAACCTCCTAAAGGGGAGCTAAGTACACACTAAAAGAAAATAATCTCATTTTCAAAACAGTGAGATAATGATGAACCTCTGATGAATCTCTCAGAGTACTGGAATCACGCAAATATTCAATCGGTTGATTCAACGTATACATAGATTAACACAAAATTTCGGGATCACCGTACGATGAGTGAATTACGTGAAATTAGTGCATATGCCCACTGCATTCTTTTTTATTATTATAGGGTGCGCAAGAAAATAGTCTGGGTTTTAAAAAATTCAATTATTTTCTCCGGGGTCTTCTAGAACTTTTTTAAAAAAAAAGGTATATGAAGTTCTCACTTTCATGTTTTTTTTCTCAGTCATCTCATTCTATTAGCTTTTCACATGGCTGAACGGTGCGAGCTCGAGAAACTGATGCTACGGGCCTATCTTCTCTCCTGCTTCAAGCTGGGCGAGAGCGCTGCAGCAGCACATGGAAAATAATGTCAGGCATACGGGCTAGGATGCCTGACATTATTTTGAACGACAGGGCCAGGATTGGTTCAGTCGGTTCAAGCAAGGCGACGAGACGCTGGAAGACATGGACCGTCCAGGACGGCCTCGCCAGCTCCATCTTGAGCGTGTTCGATCCTTTGTCGTTGCCGATCCCGAACGAACTTGTTACGGGATTGCAGAGCACTTCGAGGTCTCTCACACCACCATCGAGAACGGGCTTCACGATCTCGGTAAATGAACAAGCTCGAGCGATGGGTGCCACACGACCTGAGGTCACTTGACAGGAATCGAAGAGTCGTGGCCGCCCCACAACTTCTTTCCTACAAAACAAAAGTTGAGTGGCTGGACAAATTGCTTACTGGAGACGAGAAGTGGGTGACCTACTGCAATGTTACGCGCAACCGCCAGTGGCTCAGCAAGGGCGAGCAGCCAGAAGCGATTTCGAAACTCGGACTGCACCCGATGAAGGTGATGCTGTGTGTTTGGTGGAACTCACGCGGTGTCGTATATTGGGAGCTGCTACCTAACGGCATGACTGTTACAGCAGCTGCGCCTTTAATCTATACGAGATCTGCCGCGACATTAATCTCTAAACGATGAGATAATCGGCGCGATGACCTCACGCCATCCAAATTAGGCGAAAATTTTGAAAGATGATGTGACCTTGACTAACTTTTTTTGGAAATAAAAGGTCCTGCACGTTCCATTCGTAAAACATACGCGCAAAATTCAATTTCAATCTAGTTGGAGGAGCAAAATTACAAACTAGTTAAGTTTTATATTACATTTTTTTAGCCCGTAAAATTATTGAGTTCATCTTTCTCTTTAACTCTGAGTTTTTTTATATTCTAGATATATTTTTTTTACCATTCCTCATTTTGAGTATGTTATCAAGAATTATGTCTAATTCCTTGGCTTGGTAACTCGGTATTGTTCTACGTCTATTTTCATGTCTACTTGGAGCTTTCTTAGGAATACTTATTGGTAGATTATAATAAGGTTGTTTTATTTTTCCAAAGGTTTTTTATGTGTATACCATAACCTTGTATTTGATCGTTTAGTCCGTACGGGTAGGCTGCCATTAGTAATCTTATCCAAAAATTCTCTTTATTTCTCAAATCAAATTTACAAGTTGCATGATCCAATATAAAAATTTCAATATCGTCACCTGAGTGAAAAGGTTCCTTATAGTGACTACATAATAAAAAAAATATAAAGTTGTTTTTTTAAAATGGCTCTCGGAGTTTATAATTCGCATTATAGTGCAAGCTGAGCTCTAATTTTCACAGATATTATTCTTTCATGTGTTTTTTCAAAAAAAAATTGATTTATTTGGAAGAATAGTGGCCTAAAAGAGAGCACGCTCTTTCATTCTGGTTTGCACAAATTTTGTCGAATACGAGCTTCGCTAAAAATATCAAAGTCTCGAAAGTTCACAATCAAACAGTTTAAACAGGTGGGTACACTTGCTGACTTTTCTCGAAGAAGTGGTCCTGGATATGTGCGCATCCCTAAAAAGATTAAGGCAGTGAGAAATGACCTCTCTCGAAGGGGTGGTCCTGGATATGTGCGCATCCCTAAAAAGATTAAGGCAGTGAGAAATGACCTCTCTCGAAGGGGTGGTCCTGGATATGTGCGCATCCCTAAAAAGATTAAGGCAGTGAGAAATGACCTCTCTCGAAGGGGTGGTCCTGGATATGTGCGCATCCCTAAAAAGATTAAGGCAGTGAGAAATGACCTCTCTCGAAGGGGTGGTCCTGGATATGTGCGCATCCCTAAAAAGATTAAGGCAGTGAGAAATGACCTCTCTCGAAGGGGTGGTCCTGGATATGTGCGCATCCCTAAAAAGATTAAGGCAGTGAGAAATGACCTCTCTCGAAGGGGTGGTCCTGGATATGTGCGCATCCCTAAAAAGATTAAGGCAGTGAGAAATGACCTCCGAGATGAGCTCAACACGCACGAATCCTCAAATAATCGTTAAAGAAGATTTGAGGCTCACATAATATCGTATCAAAAAGGCTGCCATTCTTACTCCGAAGAAAAAAGAAAGACTCAGAAGGATAGAATCGCTCATAGAGCTTTCCATCCAGTACAAGTCATGGTTTGGGTCAGAAAGTTCGCCGCCGGCGAAACTCCTCTCGTTTTCGTCAAAACAGGCGTAAAAATTGACCGGGAGTACTACCGCCAGCATATTCTCCAGGAGGTATTGCTTATTTGATCTGCTTCTATTTACGGTAACACACCTTAGATCTTCCTGTAAGATTCTGCGCCTGCACACAAGGCTACGGGAATACAGGCATGGTGCTAGACTTATTTCCCGACTTTATTCACAGTGCAGAATGGCCTTACTCATCGCCCGATTTCAATCCAATGAACCATTCCGTGTGGTCCTAATTTGACAGTAAAGCCAATGCTCATCACCAATCGAGTCTCGAGTCTCTTGTAAATAAAAGTATACCCTACTCCTCGTTGATCTCAAGAAACGGATTTTTATACCGAGTAGAGGAGCGGATTGTTCGCAGAAACTTGTGCAAAAATCGTGTGGTGTGACGGGAACCGAACCCGCGACCTTCGCTTTCCGGGCGATGCTCTTACCCACTGAGCTACACACGCACACAATATAATGCAAATTTTAAGGTCCATACACTTTAAAAAATCCCTGCTGAAGGAATGGTTAAACTTTCCCACAGCGAATCTAGGCTGTAGTTCGTGCAAAACGAAACCGATTTGAATGAAATTCTAATACAAGGTTTTCATTAATGTGAGGAAATAAGTTCTGGAATTTGAACACTCTTGCTCGATTATTTACTGAAATAGATGTTTGCAAATGCGTTAGAGAATTCATGGGCTACCATGTAGGCCTTGTTTTTACTTATTTTGTTAAACAAACTCTTTCCGTTGGGCCAAATGCGACAAAAAATAAGGTGTCCTGCAACACACATACTATTTTTTGGTTCATTATCATAACGCATTGGTAGTTTCACCTTTTTTACAGGCTTTCTCGCTTCAGTTATCTGTAGTTGTTAGTACTCAATGGCATAAAGTCAGCTCAACTTAAAATAATGTGTTTATTGGATTTTTGATCTGCATTCTTCAGTGTGCAATACTAATTTTCCACTGTTCTCTTCACATGAAATTTGAAGTTTCTGTTTTCAATACACATCCAATTTCTTTTGATGTTACGCAAAAACTCGCTAGGCAAAAGCGGAATTGGTACTATTTTGGCAGTACTTTATTTGAACCATTCGAAATGACTTTCGAAACGGTTTTGCAGCCTAATTAATCATGTCTGTATTAACATAAAGATGCGTTGAAAACAGATAAGGAGCTATGGAAGGGAAGGAGTGATTGTGACTCAGAACACTAACAAAACGAAAGAAAGATAGCGGGAAAGAGAAAGCTGGGAAGATAGATGGTGACGATTGATATAGAGCGAGAGAAAAATAGGTAGTTAGACGGAAAGATAGACAGATGAGAGCGACAGAGAAAGAGAGAGAGAAACAAAGTGATAGAAAGATATAGAGGTTGTGATGAAGAGAAGAGAGAGAGAGAGAGAGAGAGAGAGAGAGAGAGAGAGAGAGAGAGAGAGAGAGAGAGAGAGAGAAATAGGTAGAGAGTAGAGGGGTAGAGAGGAGCGTTAAGAATAGCTCGATCGCCTCACTCAACGCCTTCTCAGTCTCAATTTCCACTCTCTGCAAGGTTGGCCCTAGTCCTCTCTCTCCTTGATGTAAAAGCCGATATGACTGCCGCTCCTGGATTTAATTTCGGCAAACTCGTCGTCCTCTTTCTCTATCTTGTCATCGCAGCCGTCTCCAACTGGTGCGTCCTCGCCTACATCCACGATTTCGTCCCTCGCGATCCACTGCCCGACCTTATCTTCTGGCTTGTCCCGCAACAAGATTGGGCCTTTGATGCCGGGAACACCGTCGTAAATCTGAGCTTGAGCTTTGTTGCTGTCCTTCTGATCTTCCACAAAGCCCGCTTAGTGATTCTCCGTCGAGCCATTTTCATCATCGCAACGCTGTACTTCCTGCGCAGCCTAAGCCTTCTTCTCACGCAGCTGCCTTCCGGATACGCTAACAACAGCGAGCTCTGTCGCAATGCGAGTGCGTCGCCCTCTCTGGCGCTCTTCATCGACCGCGTCCTGCAGCAGGCGAAACGATTCGGCGTGCAGCAGAAGTCCGCCATGCTGTGCGGGGATATGATGTTTTCTGGCCACTCTCTCGTCATGAAGGTTTGCTCCCTCACCGTCTACCACTACCTCCCGAGTCGTTTCCGAGTGCTCGGCTGGTTGCCCATTCTCATGGCCTATGTCGGGATGTTTTTCATGATCATCTCCCGTGTCCACTACACCATCGATGTCGTCTACGCCTGTTGGATGTCCAACTTCATATTCGCAAGCTATCACAATTTCTGCGAGTCCTGTGTGTCCTTGGGGCGTAAGAGAGCTGCTCGGAATTGCTGCTGGGGGAGCGGGTTGGTCGCCTGGCTGGAGGCAGACATTGCTCTCGGCAATTTGGATAACAAGCTTTGCGACCCGCTTGAGGAACTTCGGCATTGGAGCGGATGCAAGAGAACCCAGGCGGCGCGCCACAAGCAGCTATCCACATGTTCTGAAACTGCCTTGGTTCTGGCTTAGGGTTGGTTTCGGTATTGTTATTAGCAAATACTAATTGAACATAGTTAAGAAAAACCCGAAGTTACAAACAATAAAAAGTGAAAGCTTCGCTAGATGAACAATATGCTATCTGATATTCTTAATCAGGTTACTATTGTAATCTCATAATTATTAATTTGTATATTCTTTTTTTTCATTCCATGTACATTTTATTTGGATTTCCTCTGCTATCTATTTGATTGCTAGAGTTATTCTCAAAAACTTGAGTATGAGTATCAACTAGATGGGTATCGATGTGATAAAAAACTTTTTAATGACGTGACTCCTCGTCACTGCAGAACCCTACCATGCATCATTTCTATATATTTATAGCTATTTGGCTGAATGCATATAAGACGGAACTTTTTTATGTTTGTCTGTGCTCTCGCCATACACATGATGCCTATCCGGATGGCAAAACTCCCTTTCCCTTTCTTTGCTCGGAACTTTTTGAAAAATCCTTATCAATTTGGTGGCTGAGTCACTGTGAATGATGACTTTTTGAATTTCATAGCATGTCACTTGCATTTTCTTTTTATAAATTCCTTCGAGAAATCACTATTAGTTCCATTGATTCTTTGTTGCTCCGTATAGATATGTATGTAAAATACTTATACAATATATAACAAAACATATAAAAGCTTGGAAATGAGAAAGAAAAAGATGAAGATGATTTAACAATATTAGCGGGTGAATATTTTCACACATTGAGCCAGAAAGAAATACACGAGCTTTTAGTCTGTGGTATTTTCTATAACTATTTCATATTTTTGTAATTCTCTCTTGAAATAAAGAGTTCCAGACCACACTTCAAGTTTTCAATACCTGAGCATATACTTTCTACTCTTATTTTCGAAAAAAGTTTTCTTCTCAACTCCGTTGTCCTACATTCCCAAGCGTTTTAGCATTTGCCATAAATCTTCCTTGTTCACCATGACACAGCCTGCCATCAGGTCATCGCAGGATCGAGCTCATAACTTGAATGTACGTACATACACATAAGTGTGTGCATCAGAGTGTTCGAATTATGAAAATCTCGTCTTGTTCGAAGTTTTCCTTCACTCGGCTCTCAATTCTTTCGCTTTCTTCTCGTTATTCGAGCAACTTGATTTGATAATCTTTGAAACATTTTGACAAGAGAAAAAAATCCAAGGTTCACAGCATGTTTTTCTGTTGTCAAAATATACTGTAAATACATTTATTTCAAACATCAATTTCTCTTCAATTACTATATGTTATGTTTTTAGAAAGCTCTTCATATCAACTCTTTTCTTTTTCCTAATGTGGGAGGTTGGTTCATTGTATATGTCGGGCTTTCCAATATTTTTTCACACATGAATGTGTATGATAAACAAATGAAGATTCCATTGCACATTATCTAACGCATAAACTTGCTTCAAATTCGGTGGTCAACACAGCAACTCACCAAGCTTAAACTCTTGCAGAAATCGTTTATTGACCATAAACGGCCTTTACTAAAGCACGCCAGTTCATTACTAATGCACGCCACTGCGCGGTGAAATGCTCAACTTCGCCCGATGCGTTTTGTTATTTTATGCTTAGGTTAAGGCAAAGGTTTACGCTAACTAGACCGTACGGCTTAGGCTAACGAGATCGTATCAAAAGTTAACATAACAGTGCGTCAAACACTCTGTCTTAAGCGCGCAGTGGCGTGCATTAGTAATGAACTGGCGTGCTTTAGTAATGGCCCCATAAACCAGGGGCCGTATTCAGGGATCTAAGATGAACTCATGAGTAAATTTTACCCTAGTATATTGTAGACCTAAGTTCAACTCAGTTCCGTATTCCGAGACAAGACGGGTGAGAGCGTCTCAGCTTTCCTACTAAACTTTAGCATAAAGTTTGCCCTAGTCTACTCTCTGAATTCCATTTTGATGAAACTACAACTTAGTATAAAGTTTACCATAAATTTTAGTATAAAGTTTTCTCTCTGAATACGGCCCCAGAGCTTATTTTACTTTATCTTTGTAATGTTCTTACTCAGTTCAGCTACCGATGCAGATAATCTCTTGGATTTTCTCTAAGGCTTTTACACAAGATAAAATCACTTCATCACCTACTTTAGCATGCCTTTTTCGAAATCAAACAATCTTTATTCACATGGCTTCATTCTGAAACTGAGAAAAAGTAACGAACTGATTCAAAACATGATTCACAACTGGAAGACAGGGCTTAAACGGCTGAGAGTTAAAAAAATGCCGTTGTCACACTCCTTAGTGACTTAGGGGTTAAAGACGGTTCTGAAAGATTGGTATTCGCCGCAGTTATACCAGGGTTAACAATGTTTCGAAAATGCGGCTGGGAGTCGGTACTTATTACTAACATAGATCAGGGCTGAAAAAGGGTCAAACACGCGGCTCGGAACAGCTTCCAGTGCCAACCGCGAGGAATTTCTCAACAAACAAAATGTGAACATAGATGGATATAAACTTGAAAAAATAGTGAAAAGATCAAACAAGGAAACCTGAGTTTTTCACAATAATTAACCGATTCGTGAAAAATCACTGAGTCAGAACTCAACAAAAAAACGAATATCGAGCTCAAAAAGCATTCAAAGAATCCGGTTCCGAGTAAACATTTCCGCGAAGGTAAACAATATCCTCGCATTCGTGATAATGTGTAGTCCTAATCATTGACATAAGATTGATAAATCTTTGGTCAACAACTCTGAAAGGAATAAATCCACCCAATATGTAATCATGGTAGGAAAATATATGTGCCTATTTTTGAAGAATACTTCCAGAAAAGAGGGTAGGATAACAATTCTCAGAAAAGTTCATGAGATTAAGAACGATCACATTCAAATTGTCACACACTGAATTATCAACTAAAAAAGGACAAGTTTTATCTGATTCATCACATAAACAATCGAATGGGTACGTGAAATGTGTTTCATCTTTCCTTATACAGATTTTAAAACTTTTTGACGAATAGGATTGACGAATTGACAAAAGTGAGCCCTTCTTCGAAACTGCCTTTTCAGCAGCGCCAATCTCTGTGGCGATCGACGCGATAAAAGTGGCCTTCTTTGCGAATACATGATGGCCAGATTCCGCAACGATTGTGGGAAGCTTCTTGAACTATCTGAGCTCACTCTACACATTCAACAAGAGAAAAAAAAACGTAGATGTAGTGGGTAACTTGCTCTTGCTGAAAAGTTGATAGTAAAAACAACTCATTTGTGAGGCCTATACAAAGGCAAGCGAGAATTGAAGAGAGGAAAGGGGCGAATCAATTTTTGTACTTTTATTCGCTTCGTATTATTTCTGGCTCGAATGGGCAATCCTCTGCTGTTTTTTTTGACAAGCGCCCAGAAACAGCGACTTTTTTGAACCGAGTTGAGTCTGTATCTCTCAACGATTATTGGTCACCAGTAACGTTGAGAATTTTAAATATTTGTATCTGTTTTGAGCGAGGGACTCAAGAAAGATGTGGAGTTCTCCCTTCCCAGCATTTTACCTTGAACTCTCTTCTCATAATTCCAGACTCCCCCGTGCGAAAAGAATTTCAACAAATGAAAGCGCCCTTTATGTCGCCCAGTGACCTTTGCCTGGTCCTCCGAACGGAGGACTGATTTGATGTGCTTGCGGCGTTCTGCAAATCCAGAGTAGAAATGGATTAGGTCCCAGCAAGAAGAACAGTAATATTGAAGACAACTTTTCTCAGCACAGAAATACGATGTTGCCCTTCAACGAAAGAAATTTCAAGTCCTCCGAAAAGATCGCACATAATAACAACTACGACACAGCTTTTTCATTCTTACTAGCGAAGATTAAATAGTGAGTGAGTTGCTATGCAGTACATTCAAAAAAGAGAACTAGATAGAAAATTAAGATAGGAAACCGATGAACCGCTCGTCACTAGATCACCTTTTTAGTTACATGCAATACGTCTAAAGGAGCATTAGAACTCAACTTTTCACTTTCTCAACGTAAGCTCTGCTAAGTGTTCTCGTTGAACCAATGTCTCACCACGAATTGCCGTAAGAATGAAAATGGACTACGGTATTTTTTATAATGTAACTTTCACTGTTACAGACGTAAATATAAAATACCGTATTCCATTTTCATTCTCACGGCAATTCGTGGTGAGACATCGGAGAATTTAACGAGAACACTTAGCAGAGATTACGTTGAGAAAGTGAAAATTAGAATTCTAACGCTCCATAAGAGAAGACAGGTCCCTGAAATGTATACAATGTTTCCGTACCATTCATTCATTGGGTGCTAACTTGGACTTTTCCCTTTTAGCGCACTTCTTGCTACTCAATCTCATCCTAAAGCTTCCTTTCTGTTTTGTTTATTGCTCGCTTTTTAATTTTTTCAGGCCACGGAGCGAATTGACATCATCTTTTCTCCCTTAAAATACAGGTGACCCTTAAAATACAGGTGACCCTTAAAATACAGGTGACTCAGGCTTAGAGTGCGGCAAGATAAATATCATCAAGTGAAGAAACCTCCTCTCAGAAGAAGTGTCCTTGCATTCATCGCAGGTCTGCCCTTCCCACATGTAAGGCTTGATCTGACACAGGTTAGAACTTGGCTGAGTTTGAAAGAGTAAACCAATATGTCTAGATGACTAGACATATTAGTTTACTCTTCCAAACAGTTACTTTCTCATTATTATCAACGGCCTTTCTTTTTTATATTTTAATATTTAAATTCGATCGCGTTTTATTTCTCACACCAAGTTTTTGAAATTGAATAATATCACCTTGAAAACAATGCCTTTGCTAATCGCGAGTCACATTACAGCTGAAAAAAATAGTAAAGTTTGTTTTATCGAAGTGAAGAAAAAATGGTCAAAAATTCTAACTTCCACGTCTTTCTTGCAGCTGTCCACGTTTGGGATACGAACATGTTTGAAAACTAATGCCTTCATATAAGCTGCTTGCGTGCTGAAGACAGCGCGAGCCGCTCCTTTCGGATACTGTAATCAGATTTTTTTTCCTTCGAAAACCGGCTTTTATCAACAAGTTTGTTTAGACGAATTGCCAAGAATTCCATCCAATTTTTTCATGTGTTTCCTGTCCTTGTACCCACATGTCGACTATGGTTGTATACAACAAACCTTGCAATCAGGATCCACGTCAATGCTCACATAAAGGACCGAGCCGCAACCAAACTTATCTTCCAAAATCTCTGCCAGCTCTTCTGGAAAAAAAAACATGCAGGTTTTTGTGCCGAGAAAGGACCAGGTTGCGAATAAGCATATACATACAAGTTCGAAAAAAGTTGGAGTGCTCTTTTCATCAAATCGAAATACTTACTTCAATTTTCAAAGCACATTTTTCAACTTCAATTGTTTTTTCTACAGCTTCTTCTTCTTAGCGTTTGTCCCGTCCGAGAACAGGGTCTATAGATGACACTTCTCCATTTCTCCCGATTCGCGGTATCTTCAGATCTAAGTCCGACACATAGGTAAAATCTGTCTTGGTTTTTCAATAGGTTGATCGCTCGAGTAGGATAAAAAATTTCAACTTGACGAAACTGGTTGATGCTGAGTTATAACTAATAAAACGTTATATTTAGAAGAATGTAGATTTTTACTTGACTTTTGCTGCATAGATTCATTTTGAGTGAGGGAGAGGGTCGGTAGGGTTGCCCTAGAAATTTTTTTGGCAGTTGGCAGTTTACGTATGATCTGACAGCAACCATGTCTACTTCAATGCTGTCTCGCCATCTAGTATTTGGTCTCCCTCTGGGTCTCTTACCCTGAATATCAAGGTTCAAGGTTGATTTTGAGAAAGATGCAGGGTCTGCTTTTAGAACGTGACCATACCATCTCAGCCTGTTTTCTCTCAACTTCTCGAAAATGAGAATGATTCCAAGTCGAGCTCAAACATCTTCATTTCGCACATTGTCCAAACGGGTGAGTCCAAGGCTCCATCTCAGCATCTTCATAATGTGAAGAAATTGCTCGGTTTTCACAGTTGTTGGAGCCTATTCGAGGCCATATAGCGCAACGGGTAGAAAAACTGATCGGTATATTTTACCTTTCAGTCGTTCAGGCATGTGTTTGTCGCAATGTATGCCAGTGACTTCTCTCCACTTTAGCCATGCAGCATTGATCCTTGCATTCACTGTAGCTTTGAGGTCCCCTACTGAGGAGATTAAGGATCCTAAGTACGTGAAGCTATCAACTTTCCGGAGCATAGTGTTCTGCAATCGTATGGATGTAGAGTCGTTGGTGCCGGCTTCCAGGTATTCCGTCTTGTCGACATTTAGACGCAGCCCGTATTGGTAGAACCGATTGTTCCATTTCTCCAGTTGAGCCTCGAAATCTTCCTGGTTGTCTGAGCATAGAACAACATCATCTGCATACAGACGAGTCTTCGGAGGATCAAGGTGTAGGTCGTGGGTAAGCGTTCCATGATTAAGATGAAAAGAAGCGGAGACAGCGCAGACCCTTCAAGCACTCCAACTGAACTACTGAACGGTTCAGACGTTCCAGATGGACACTTGACGGTGCTTTTTGAGGCGGTGTACATCATTTGGATCCACTTGATGTAGGCCTCGGGAACCAAGGGACCTCTCAGAGAGTACCAGATCTGCTCATGTGGGACTCTAACAAAAGCCTTTTCGAAGTCTAGGAAAGCGCATTGGACAGACTTCGCTCTTTCTCTATGCTTCTCCAGGTACAGGCGGATGGCAAATATAGCATCAGTAGTTCCACACCCGTTCTGGAAACCACATTGATGCTCCGAAGTGCTGAAAATTTTCCACAGACGAGCTTCAATGACTTTTCGAGGAGCATCAAGGTATGAGGTTTCAGCCTGATGGGATGGAACACTCATTCTGTTGTTGTTGTAGATTGCCCGCCGTAGGTCTCCGGCTGGGTAGACGAGGTCTTCTTTGACATGGCTCAGAAAACAATAACCTTACTTACATCATTTATCTAATTACATTATTTCTCTTTCTCTCTCGGGGTTTATTTTTATTTCTTTTTTTTATATTTTTATTTCTTTTTTTTTATTATTTTTTATTTTTTTTTGAGAGAGAAAGGAATCACTGGTATAAGAACTTAACTCGGGCTATTCCACAAATCTATACTTCTTAAAAGTGTGTGGTCACAGCGACACGAGAATAAATGACTAGTTGTATGTGGCTCTTCTAAACATTTTGGGCAAAGAGGTGATAGGGCAGCTCCTATTCTGTGTAGGTAGCTGTTAAGGGAACTTGCATAGCCACTACGTAGTTGCGATAATGTTATTTGTTGTTCTCTGGGAAGTTGATTCGTTGATTTATGGATTCTGGGAGGTTTCTTACCTAGAACTGGGTTAGGGGAGCAAGATCTAATGAAATTTCTAACAGTTTCAGTATGTATTCTTTTAAGTGCGGCTTTCTGATCACTGTCTACTAGCATAATTTCTAAGTCCTTGGCATGTTTACGAATAGTTCTAGGTGGTTTGGGTTCCATGCATCGACGATGGGAGGGGTGGTTTGGGAGGAGTCTTGCTCTTGCAACGAATTGCTTGGTAAGCATCGTGTTGTGCTCCTTTATGGGTAACATTTCGCTTTCTAGAGCTAAGTGCTCTGTGCCGGCCATTGCTAGGTTTCCTGTTGCTATCCGAATTGCTCTATTTTGGTTTGCCTGTAGTTTTTTCCAGTTCGTCTCGGCCAATTGAAGGGAGTAAATTGGTGCGGCGTAGTTGAGAACGGATCTGGTCATTGTTTTGTAGGTTGCAAGAAGGGTGTTTTTCTGTTGGCCCCATGTTCTTCCTCCGAGGGCACGTAGTATATTCAGTCTTTTGGCCGTTCTCTGTTTAAGGTATTCTGCATGTTGTCGGAAGGTGCCGAGTTGGTCTAAGACGACACCGAGTATTTTGGGTGTTTTAGTTGTCCTTCGAACACTCATTCTCATCTCCTTTGGCGGTGGTAAAGGTCATTCACATCTCTTTTGGCTTTGAAGATGGGAAATGTAGTCGAAGCGTTTAACGAAATTGTTTTTTTTTTGGAAGGGCACTTTTGAATCTGAAAAAAAAAGTATTAGTTTGAGAAATCTTTTACGAACAAAACGTAATAGTATAGCCTATCTGTATTGACTTAAAACTCGGATGAAATAAATCTTCTGCCTCTTAAATTGGCTAGAAGAGCCTATTTTTTTCTGAAAAAGGGGTGGTGGGAGAGGAGTGCGAGAGAGCTCATTTACCAAGGAATGTGTCGCTGGAAAAGATCTTGAGCTGATTTATAGGAATCTAAACTTGAGAGGCCTTCATCATGGCTCTCATGTTTAGATTCTGATGCGAATCGAGCCTCGGCTAAGCTGGGTACTGACTGGCCGTCGCTTGCCGTGGAACTCCTCCGATGAAGACCACCTTCCGAGGGTCCACAGCCGCATTCTCATTAGGCATCCATTCAATGTTAGAGAGAAACCAAGGGCGAACTTGCACCTTAAATTTTCAGGAAACCTTCAATCAAGACAACTCAGAGATTGGCTATATAATATAGGTTCCATTTTTTAACGACGATTTCTTCCGTTTTTGCCCCATACTCCTTTTCGCTCACTAAAATTTCAGCTCTCCAAGAAAAAAAATTTATTCAAAAAATTCTGCTCCAAAAAAAGGTTCAAAAGCTTTATTCACAACCATTTCGTCACATTTTGAAAAGAGTTGTATACTACGATGGTGCCTTAAAAATTCAGTTGGACAAAGAAGTCAAATCATCACCAAAAGATCGGAGGAAAACTAACCAGTTTGTCCTTGATGGCGGGGGAAGACACGAGGAGGAAGAACTGTCCATCGGTGAGTGTACACGCTTGCATCAGACGGTGCACCGAGGCTTCTTGATTGTAGATCAGAAAAACGTAGCCGTTCAGAGAGAAGTTTCGAGTCGGCCTCTCCTACGCAAACCAATTACTGGTTGATGATGATTCATGGACGAATCAGGGACCGAAGCTCAGAGAAAATCAAAAAATATTATATTCTCTTTTTCTTCATTTTCTGACGGCGTCTTTTGAAAAAAAATTAAAAATTTTCCCCCAACAACTTTTCACTCAAATTTTCCATATGCCTCTTACAATGGTTCGCTGACGCTTTCTTTTCAAGAACTTTGTTTAGCCTACTGTGTTTTAGGTTCTTCTTACCCCGCCCTACTAAAACACATTTGCAACAAACTTGAAAATTTGATTTTCTTTGCGTTCATTTCCGCCTCATGGTAGAACACACCAACTATCGCCTCATGGCGAAGTAAGTGCTACCATGAGATTATATTAACAATGCTGCTGCTCGATTGACTCATCGTAGAAAAAATTTAGTAGTACAAGTAAACTACAATATACTCAACTCAGCTAGTGAAATCAGTGGATGCTCCCTTGGGTACTGCTTCTCTTGATAGCTTTGTAAGCAGGGGTTAAATAGTCATGTCAGATCTTCTGTTTGCATCTGTTTTTGCTAATCATAAGGGAAGACCCTTAAGCAAAGAAAAAAAGTTTTTTCGCTGGCTTCTGTTTTTTTTATCATAAGGGGAGACCCTTAGTGACAAAAAATTTTTTCGCCTTCGGCGGGCGTCTGTACCTTTTTCTTACACATCAAAAACCCCTGCTTTTAAGAGAAAGATTCGTGTGTGCACTAAAAACACGGCAAACCCTTGCATCAAATCCCGAACTTCTCTCGATAGAAAGATTCATGGTTGCCTCCCAAGGATCTCTATCATGGCCAATTGTCGTATTCGGCTGGCTTCAGTGTACATTTCAGACGCATAACAAAACCCCAACCTGGATGGAAGCGAGGTTAAATGGTTACCGGACCAGCTATGATGGCGCATACAAGTTCGCGCCGAGAATGACCTACATTATCTTCTCCTTCCGTTATGTTTCACTTTTTCTCTTTTCACTCTTTTTGCCATTCCCCATTCCCTTTTCCACTCGCTCGGCACGTACAAACATGCCTTAGATCGGCCTTATTCAACCCCTGGATGGAAGTCGCACGTGGTATTCTTTGCACAAAAGTCGCGCACTATTACGCCCATAGGTAAAATTTGTCTAGATTTTTCAATAGGTCGATCGCCAAATTAAGTTAAAAGTTCACTTTTAAGTTTACGAAACTGGTTGAGGCTGAGATATGGCTAATGAAACGTTCTATTCATGCAGAGGAATGAAGATAAATTCATTTCGAGGAAGGGACAGGGTCGGTAGGTCGGCCGCCCTAGAAAATTTTTTGACAGTTGCATTTTACCTATGATTACGAACCACTAGCGAAGGCAGGACCAGCTATGTTGACGTATACATTCTCGTGCCGCAAATGACCCACATTTACTTCTCCTTCATTTTAATTCCCCTCAACTTGCCTTTCCAGTCTCACCTGGTTTCTTTTGAACTGGCTCGGTGCGTACGAAAATTGCGTTGACACTTCTAATTTTGCATCTGCACACTAGGGTTTGGGTAGGAATCACAATTTCATTAGACACCTTTGGATGTTGGGCGAGACGAGGCCAGTCGACGGTGAGAGCCCCAAACTTCGAGAAAACATGAGTGATGTAGTCCCGGGAAATGTCTGCTGGCAGACCACCAATGAAAACCTACAACTTTTGACATTCTCTTAAATAATTCATGCACCGCATAGAAAATCTTGAACGACTATTCAAACTCTGCAAACATTGAAAAAGCTTACTGCGAATAATTGTTCAGGTCAGCGGAACACAGCCAAAAATCAAAGTTTTCTACAGTCGTCATAAACGATGATTGAAAGTATTTACCCGAAAAATCGTCTTTTCTTACTTTAATTGCTCCAAGCATTGTTTGAGGAGAGTGAGAGGGGAGTTACCTTGCAAGAGCAGGGCGGCCACTCGAAGGGGACACTAACGGAAGAGACCGACGACTTTGTCGGGGTGAAGAAACAGCTTTCCGTGTCTGCATGCACATTCACATTCCACGATTCGGTAACATGCACTTCCGAAATCGAGGTGGTTTCATAGATAAGTATTTACATTTTTTTAGAATCAACTTTCGAAAGAGCGAAATCATATTATATAAGCGAGCACTTATTCGTACAAACATTTCAGACTATGATAGGTAACTGTAACAAGGGAAACAATGAGGAAGGGTAAAAAATCAAAGAAGAGCGAAGTACTGTGATGAAGATTAGGTCAACATTTTTAAGGGATGTTGCGGCGTTGAATTGACCTCGGAAGCAACTGTCGGTCGACTCGGAACACGGGGAGCCCTGCTTGTGGAGTGGCGAGCTTGGCGGGCGATGAAAAGTGTACGGCGGGAGCTGCAACTTCGGAGATCAAACATAAATTCTTTTTAAAATAGTTCATCATCGATACCCTTTACGAGCAAAACATTGAAATAAGATGAACTATTTTATTTCGTAAGAAATGTTCATAAAAAAGGGACTTACGGCAGCGTTGAATTGAGCTGGCAGCCGGTGAAATAGGCTTGCTTCATTTACAAAGCTCATAATACTCGGCCCTGACTGTAGTAAGAAACATTCAAAGCTTCGGAAAAAGGAGATGAATAAAATATCACATTCATTCTCGAAACTGTTGAAGTACTCGCGAAAATTCGGGTAATAATCGAAATATAAACAATATAAGGGTAGGTTCGGCAACTATTGTGTGTGGGCCACTTGAATATGGGAGGTCTACCGTACCCTGACATGCACATCGTGCGTAATTCCTGAAAAATTTGAAAAAATTTTCTAAATATACCTACAAATGCTTGTAAAAAGAGGACAAGTAATATCTTTCTAAAATGTATTTTAAAAAATTACAAAAAATCAAAGGAAATGAATTATAGCAATGCAGTCAAATCAATGTGAACTGAAATATTTTTAGTGGAATTCCTATCTGTTATGATGTTTGGGCGATCTTTTTTTCCAGGTCTGAATAATCTAGTAATCGGCTTATCGAGATGACGGAGAGAAAATTAGTTTTCTTGGAGCAGCGCTTTCTTATGGGTAATCAGATAAAAATAAAATGATAATCATATCAAGGATCAAAGACACTTCGTACCCGCAAAACTTTGAACCGCGACATTTCGTGTCGATATATTTTGTACTCACGACACTTTGTACCCCAAGACTTCCATGAAAATTTAAACCTGAGGTACAAAGGGTCGCGGGTACGAAGTATCGCGGTACGAAGTGTCTTGATAACTCATATCACCAATGACGATTCGAAACGTGTAGATTCATTAACATGCATTTCCGCTAGATAATTTTCTGTCGCCCCGCTTTCTTTCTCACTCTTTTTCTCTCTCTCTCTCTTTCTCTCTCTCTCTCTCACTCTCTCTCTTTCTCTCTCTCTCTCTCTTTCTCTCCCTCTCTCTTTCTCTTTCTTTCTCTCTCCCTTTCTCTCTCTCTCTCCCTCTGTCTTTCTTTCTCTCTCTTTCTTTCTCTCTCTCTCTCTCTCTCTCTCTCTCTCTCTCTCTCTCTTTCTGAACGTATCTCATTCCAAAACAGTGTCTGTTTCCTTGATAATGGAATGTTTATCTCTCCAAAAAAACTTTTTTTTTCAAAATGTTTACCATTATTCTTCGTTTGATTAAACCACAGAACCCGGATAAAAACTGGAATTAGTACAAATATGTTCATCAGCAGCTAGCTACAAGTGAAAGTAGTTGGCACGTTTTTAGCTTTTCAAATCAACTACTTCGTCGCGATGGCATTTCACAAAGGTTTACAAATTGTTTCTATATAAAGGCATCGTAAAAATTAAAAAATTTATTAACGCAACGTGTAAAGTCAATCTAAAAAAAATTAAATGACTGAAAGTATGAGTTGCTACAGTAGAAAATATTCAGTCAACATTCAAAATATGATCAGAAATTTAGCGGAAGCGTAATCCTTTTATAAATGTCCTAATTGGTGTGATTTTTTTCTTCTTGCCTCACGTTCAATCTCGCAACAAGCAACACATATTTTTCTTCCAATTTTAACAACTCAATTTTCAGCAAAAATTCAAGGCTCAATTTCGATAACGAGATCGCCGGCAGTGCATTTCGTGCCCACTTCTGCGTGTATCTGGAAACAGAAAACAAGGTAATAGGAATGTTGCTTGGTTTGGAAGTTTGAAGCTTGGTTTGTTGCGGGAAGTTTGGAAAATTGAAAAAGAAACTTTGAATCTTCCTCTTTTTCTCCTAATTCATATCCACATTTCTGTGATATGAAGATGTTGCCGCGGAACAACGTAATTCGGAACATAATAGTTTTTTGTCTTCACTACGCCTCCTCGCTTTTTTTCGTTTTCATACGGCTCTTCCCAACCACCTTACATTTTTTTTCAAACTTAAACTTAGTTTTGTTCAAATTTTTGTCTCTTGCATTAAATGAAGTAACGAATTGTCTACCTTTACTAAGTAAATATTTCCAAAAAGCCAAAAATAACCTTCTTGACAGTTCCGGAAATGGGGGAGTCAATCGACATCTCCATTTTCATCGCTGACAACACGAACAGCGGTGACTTAGGGTTCACCTTAATAAGACAAGCGTCTTTCAACAGAAAAAAAGTGAATGAGAGAGAGAGAAAGAGAGAAGTGAGTGAGTGTGACTGTGTGCTTGAGCTTTTACCGTGAACTCGTGGACCCCCTTTCAACGTCAAAGGAACCGCACGGGCAACAATCATCATCATCAGCGTCTTTCTCATTGAAAGACTTTTCAAAAAGGCTGATCGATGTACTTAGTTTCAAAAAAAAATTGATCCTCAAATTAAAGATCTCATCCTTCATACATTTCGAGTTTTACGAACCAGAACTCGTAAAAGTTCCTCGAATTTTCGTTCGATTGAAATTCAGATCAGTGAATGCATTATTTTTGTTGTATGTCATAGGGCTAGCTCCAGCATTTATAGACATGTCTATCACCAACTGATAGGACCGATGCGTCCCAATTCATTTATATCACTACTCACCTTATCTCCCTCTTTGACCTTCAGCTCCAGTATCTCTCCGGGCATCGGCGCACCAATCGACCCTCGAACCCCTTGCAGAGCCTTGGGACGGGTCACTATTTGCTGAAAAGTTATCTTTATTTGACACTATCCTCGAACTGAATCCGTTGCTTGAGAAGAGTTTTCAAAAGCTCTCACGAGAAATCGTAGGCGGTAGTAGTTCGATGGTAAAAGTATTGCCTGGATAACTAAATTGATAAGTTTGGTTTGCATCTGCGGCACAACCCTTTCTCAACTATGATTCATTTATGTGTCATACCAGAAAAGAATACATGTAACATTGCATGAAAAAATTAATTCACGGCTCGGAATCGAACACAGACATCTTCATCTTACCGTGAGTTAGCGCGTTACCCCTACATTATCAATATAAAACCGCTAATTCGCGTGACAGTGCTATATGCGAAGCCCTCTGGCCTTGATCTTGTGAATCAGGCATTACCATGGAGATATGTCTAGATAGAAGAGGTCTTGCTTGCCTTGCTCGCTTCCTTGTCCTCGACGAATATGCTCCTCATCTGTCCATTAAGATCGAAGAAGACTTCTCTCTGCGCGGCCTGGTTCAGCTTGCCCTCCGCGAGTAATTGGATGGCTAGCACCTTGCCCGTCTCCAGTTCTACCTGAAACAGACGCCAAAAAGTCCCTCCGGTACCTCGTCCTCTTACCAAAGGTTAACTTATTTTTCCGGCCCATTGCGCTCACAGATCCACCCAAACCAAGAGGTTTAAGAAATGGTGGTAGGGCTATGGCACGAATCTGACTCTCCCCACTGCTGCTACTCACACTAGCAGTGATCCAGCGGGCAGCCACTGGTTCTACGGTAGGTCTGTTCCGCATTCAAAGGGAACGCGTACCCTGCTGCGAGGCGGGAACATGCACGATGAAGATTATTTTGCGCTCACTTCCTACACCTTCTTCAATTCCGAAATCTTCAATTCCGCCCTTCACTGACTCTGCTTTCCTTCTTTTTATTCTAGGTCGCTCACTCGTAAGAAGTGAATCAAACCTGAAAGTTCCTTACTCAAGTGTTCTGGGATAATTTTCATGAAATCAGAAAAAAACTTACGTCGATGTTTTCGGCAATATCCAAACCGTGGAAGAATATTCTCGTGGGAATTTTGTCAACGGGCCCGTACTTCTGCCTATTAACATAGACATATTCAGAATTTGGAGACTAGAGCTGTCAAAGTGTGTTCAAATAAAAAGTGTTTTAGAAATTGAACTACCACTTCTTTTTTGAATATTTTTTAAAAGTTTTACACTATTTAGGTTTTCAAAGGAATACCTGAACTGCTCAAAATCGTCGAAGTCGCGCGGGAACATCGCCGAAGACATTACATCCACATCTCTGCAAGTAGAGATGAATTGATGATGCACAGATTGATATTACTGTATATTCATCTGAAGATGATTCGCACAATTCATTTTACAAACCTTTCATCATAAAAATGGTGAATTTAACCTCCCGAATCAAAGGTTGGGTACATCTCGCAAGATAATAATTACAATCGAGCGAATCTTGGCGTCGGTAAAATAGTCTTTGTTTTTCTGGTAACTAATTGGCATCACGAAGAAGGTCGCTAACAGCGGTGCAAGAGTGAGGAACTTAACATGGATTCAAAGAACCCTCATCAAACTAACCCGAATAACTCCCCTCGACGGCATCTTTCTGCGCACAACAACAACAACAACCTGCTGTAAATGACCTCATCAATCATTCTGAATGGAGTTCCAACCGGAGTTTCCTGCCATGCTTCGCCTCGAGCTCCTTCTTGCTCTCCTCCAGGTCCAGAGGTTCCATCTTCGCACCTGGTCGGCCGTCCATCTTCGCCTTTCCTCGTAGGACTTTGGTTCGAAGAGGCTCTGGGAAGCCGTATGGAGGCTGACCAACCATACCCTGAGAAGGGAATTCTTATTGAATAAGTACTATTTTATCTGAAGTAACGGATAAAATCGCTTTCTGAAAATTATTATTATTATTTGTTTTATACTTTATATGCGCCCAGTCATAGATATTTCAACAAAAAAATGATTGATAGGAACCGAGAACGAGAGAGTAAAAGAGAAAGAACGAGAGAGTAAAAGAGAAAGAACGAGAGAGTAAAAGAGAAACGACGAAAAAAACCTCTATCAAAATAATTTTTTAGGTCGAATACAGTTATCGCCAATTGTGACTTATGGTTTCATAGTCTCAAGAAGCTCTCCATTCCATATTTTCTGCTGCGGCTTCTCATATATTTCCCCCACTACCTATTCCATTGGGAAGACTTGTTTGGAGGTCCATTGGGTCCGATGCCTTCCAACATCGTCCACAGTCGCACCATCACTCCCTAGCACTAACTTGCATGAAATCGACGACGCTCTTGGGGAAGGAGAGGTCCTCAGCCCTGTCCACCAGAGTCTCCTTTGTCAAATGGTTCTGCACCATGAACTGGGCCAGGTCTCCAACGATCTTGGATGATGGGGTAACCTGATAATTTATATGTTAGAAATCTTCATTTATGAGTTAACTAGTGATTCTCTAACCCGCACTGCCAGTAGAATCCATGCGCAAATCTATGTTCTATCTGTGAAAAAAAGGCTAGCGATGCATACAAGTTCTATATTTGTATGTGATCTCTATTTTCCATCTCACGATTTCAAACTCTCTTCAGTTTGTTGTTCCCTCATAACAAGTTTTTTTGATCTACACGCGTGCTTGGCGGGTAGTAAAAAACAGTCTGGTGGTTTATGAGTTTATTAACTCACATCAGGGAGTTTAGGATAATGAAAGCGTCCAGAAAACTCAGTTTTTCTGAATTTATATTAATTTATACCTGTATCGCCAAAGGATAACTTGTTCAATGTTATCACTAACATGCTGGACAGAGAGCGTTTTGAATTAACTTGGGAAGAGGAATAAGCAACTGTGGCGTTGCGCTGAAGAGTCCAAATAGGACCGTTCACCTTTTCACCCTCATATTTCCAAAGAGTCCTCTGAATCGGAGTTGGAGTAGAATACCAGTAGCTTTGTTAGTAGTCGAAAATAGACGAATCAAAATGAAAAGTCGTGGACGCGACCGACATTTTTGCTTGAATAAGGAAAGAATGAAGGACAAGATAAAAAAGAATATTTGTAGTAAATAACGTGTAGTTTTCATTGAATGATCTGGTCATGGACAGAAGTGAAGCTTGAAATTCTCAACACAAAAAAATCTGCAACCTTTATGATATCACCGAGCGCCAGATTTGCTTCTTTGTACATTCGTTTGACTTCATCGAATTGATCTCCAAGACCCAGCGAGAATGCCTGCACATCAGAATTACTGTATCACAGCTTAATATAATGACCAATCTAATCCAGACAGCTTAATATAATGACCAATCTAATCCAGACAGCTTAATATAATGACCAATCTAATCCAGACAGCTTAATATAATGACCAATCTAATCCAGACAGCTTAATATAATGACCAATCTAATCCAGACAGCTTAATATAATGACCAATCTAATCCAGACAGCTTAATATAATGACCAATCTAATCCAGACAGCTTAATATAATGACCAATCTAATCCAGACAGCTTAATATAATGACCAATCTAATCCAGACAGTTTAATATAATGACCAATCTAATCCAGACAGCTTAATATAATGACCAATCTAATCCAGACAGCTTAATATAATGACCAATCTAATCCAGACAGCTTAATATAATGACCAATCTAATCCAGACAGCTTAATATAATGACCAATCTAATCCAGACAGCTTAATATAATGACCAATCTAATCCAGACAGCTTAATATAATGACCAATCTAATCCAGACAGCTTAATATAATGACCAATCTAATCCAGACAGCTTAATATAATGACCAATCTAATCCAGACAGCTTAATATAATGACCAATCTAATCCAGACAGCTTAATATAATGACCAATCTAATCCAGACAGCTTAATATAATGACCAATCTAATCCAGACAGCTTAATATAATGACCAATCTAATCCAGACAGTTTAATATAATGACCAATCTAATCCAGACAGCTTAATATAATGACCAATCTAATCCAGACAGCTTAATATAATGACCAATCTAATCCAGACAGCTTAATATAATGACCAATCTAATCCAGACAGCTTAATATAATGACCAATCTAATCCAGACAGCTTAATATAATGACCAATCTAATCCAGACAGCTTAATATAATGACCAATCTAATCCAGACAGCTTAATATAATGACCAATCTAATCCAGACAGCTTAATATAATGACCAATCTAATCCAGACAGCTTAATATAATGACCAATCTAATCCAGACAGCTTAATATAATGACCAATCTAATCCAGACAGCTTAATATAATGACCAATCTAATCCAGACTGTTGACGCTCTAAAAAGTTTAAACTTGACAAGAGAAATAATGAAGTCAATAGTGAATGAAAATAGAGAGCAAAAACCCGATTCTCATTTTTAATTGAAAATCTTTTGAAAAAATTAATCATCTTCTGGTCGTTGTTCATATTGCTCATGGAAAATAGTTTGATTGATACCGTTATGTATGAATCAAGTTTTTCAAAGTCAAAGTTTATAGTGCAAATCGGAAAAAAACTTCTCACTCAACCTATATCTATGAATTTGCAATTCTTATTTGTTATCATATACATAAATCTTCGCTAATTTTTCATTCACAAGATCACTTCCCTCGTACCTGGAACTGTAGGTTGGTGTACTGGCCCCCTGGTATCTCGTGCTTGTAAACATCCGCATTGCCGCTCTTCATCGTGACTGCGCACTCGAAAGGCGCATACAATTGACGAGCGCTCTCCCAGTACGCCGAGTACTTCGAGATTTCATCCAAGTCCAGTCCTTAAGTACTCCATAAACACGCCTTTCCTTGCCAGATCAAACCTTCAATTGCTGCTTTCACAAAAACAGGAATTCGGTCTTCCATTATGAAGTAGAATGAGAACAATGACGATAAAAAGTCACGAAAACAACAATTATAAACGAACCATAATAAATATTTTTCGATGCAGTACAAATAGTGCTCTCTATATCTTCATACACATCTGGCAGCTTTTAGCTCTTAAATAATAGAATTGTAATACATATTGAAACTCTGAACAAAAACCACAGATCTATTAGACTTTAGACTTTAGAAGCATGTGATTAACAGGTTTTGAAAAATGACAAATTAAACAAAATATCTGGAATCACCGTTAAGAGTTATCATGAAACCTTAAAACTCTACTAAAAACACCGTATGATCTGAAAGCTGAAACAAAAAAGTAATTTTGTTGTTGTTGCCAGTTGTAGCCGTCATCGAAGAGCGAGACCCACGTGATATGTTTCTTTCCGCTTCGTCCTTCGTTTGAGTATAAATCATCAATTTTTAAACAGACATCTTTTAAGAAATTGGCCACTTCTCGCGGTTTCTCCCATAAGTCGGTGAGTGAGAGTGTCGTGGGGTCCCCAATGCAGTCGAACAGGTATGTGACGTCATGAGGTGTGGATGAGCAGGTTGGTCAGACGTCTGGGAATGTCTCGTCGATACGGTGTGGATACGAGTTTGTAAATCTACTGAATCCGGAACCAAGCTGGGAGAGCGTACATCTTAGGGGAGCAACTAATAAGTAATGGGCGAGGCTTCTACTGACCAGTATCCAGGGGCGTTCCCTGAAGAGAGGCGACGAAGGCGCCCATGCTGGGCTGGCTGGTCATGCCGCTCATGCTGTCCACGGCAACATCAATCACATCCGCGCCCGCCTTAACGCAACCCGTAATGCAAGCATTTCCTCTTCCATATGCTCAAGTTCAATTTCAACTTTACTTTTTCTCCTCTGGGAAATATATTTTTTTACAACAGTTTTTACTCGAACCCCTTCACAAAATATGTTAAACGCAGCATCCAGACCGGCTATCGCAAAAAGCAACAAAAAAACGCGAATTCAGTTCCCGAGATCTTCCAACTTTTTCTCCGCCTTTTTTTCCATAACATGGTACCTTGACGCATTCCAGCATGGCTGCCACCCCTGCACCCGATGTGTCGTGAGTGTGAATGTGAATGGGGATCTCGGGGAATTTGTCTCGCAGTGCACCGATGAGAATCTTTGCAGCTTGAGGCTTCAGAACACCCGCCATGTCCTCAAATCGACGATCATTGGCATTTGGGATTCTATAGAAGAACCTCTTTTCTTCTCTTATCAAAACCAACTTATGCAACGAATAACGAATCCGCAAGTAAGAAAGAAAATATGATAAGAATCGGCAACTTCCTCTAAGAAACCACTCTATAATTACTTTTTCCGATGAGCAATAACTGAGAATGAAAACAGTTTGAGTCTATTTCGCACAAACTATAGCGAGACTGACTTTGATGCAAAGAACGTGCGCTTGCGCCTTGACAAGTTGCTCGGCCAAGTCGACATAATACTTCAGGTTGTACTTCTCTCTTTTGGGATCAGAGACGTCGCCTGTGTAGGAGATCGCCGCTTCCACCACGCCACCCGCCTTGCCTGAAACAACCACTACTAAACCACCATTCAAATCAATTTAACCTTTTGAAGAATCAAATTACTACTTCACGTTAGCAACCGTAAAATCATAATTCAAACGATCTATGAACCTCATATACCCCAATGATATTAGTGTAGATTTGGACACAAATCATGTCCTGCCTAAACTCTATATCTAACTCCCGTAACATTCCACTCCATCATTCTCAATGATTGGGTACACCGGTTCCTAACTGAAATTGGGGCCAAGCAGATGAGGAAACGCATAATTTGTAGGCAGCTTTCAAAGTCTTCTCAAAAAATAAGACTTAAACCCCTTGAAAAAGTCTTGATCTCAAACAAGAGAATGATGACTGGATGAGTCGAACCTACAGCTTCCATGCCCACCAACAAGTTCGGCACATAGTTAAGACAATCGAAGACTCGGAAGATGTCCATTCCGCTCTTCACCGCCAGTTCGCAGAATCTGAGATACGCAATATTCAAAATTAGATAGAAAAAAGGATCGAGATATAGAGAAAGAGGTAGAAAAAAATGAAAAAGAAAGTAAATAGAGAGAGGTATGATGAATCTTTAAATTCTAAGTTGCACGATTAAAGGTAGTGACGCCTGGTTAAGATGAAAATTGATTAAACTATCGCACAGAAAAAAGGCTAGTCCACCGGGCGGGATCAAACCCAGACCATCTCGACTCAAACCGGGAGCGCGTGTTACCATTACAAAACGGGGGCACTATTCCGTGCGATAGTGTGGAGAGACGGTTTTAGACTTCTTACTAAGCGCACGATAAACAGGAAAAAAGATCAAGAAGTTTTAAGAATCCAAGAATTGTAATGGTTAGACCAAGCCTATCGACAGATACGTGTATGAATAAAGACCGTTCAAATAGAAATTCATCTCTTTCTCCTCCTCTCGTTCTCTCTCTCTCCTCTCTTTCTCTCTCTCTCTTCTCTATCTCTCGCTCTCTCTCTCTCTCCTCTCTCTCGCTCTCTCCTAGTTGCCTGAGGCGTGAAACATGTAAACAGCAACATAGACTTACTTCTCGATAACGTTGTCAGGGTAGTTAGAGTATCCGACAGCATTTGCTCCTCTGAGCAGACACTGCAAAAAAATAATAAATTCATAAAAAGCTTTTTTTCCCCACTGGAACAAATAATATCAAAACTAAATGTAACTCAGTACAAAATCGAATTTGTTCCAGAGCTATGGTTAATTTTTGAGTGTTTGAAAGCCATGTTATTCGAATACATAAGAAGTGATGATAAAAAAACGAAGTTCCTGTTCGAATCTTTTTTTCAGTATTCGAACTCTACATCAAGATAGTCTAATCCAGGGTGTTTCTTACCACCCGCAAAACTTTTCTCGAGCGCATAGATTTCCAGAACTCAAAAGAGTTTGGAAATGTTTTCTTCAAAGTTCTGGGCTCGTATGCAGAGTCGTGTATCAAAATATAGCCTACAAAATAGTGAGTTGGAAGAGAGAACAAGGCGAGAGACTCGAATCAATGCAAGAAGCTCCATTCTTTTCTCTTGTTAATCACACTGTTTTGTAGACTATGATTTACCCTATAACTTGGTCCATGACTCTGCATACGGGCCCTGGAATTTTCATAGGTAAAAATCCAAAAAAATTTCTTTCGAGTGCATAGATTTTAATGTTTTAATTTTAGGACTTTTTGAATAGCGCATAGATTTTTTCACCCGAAGTGCGGGTGAAAGAAACGCCCTGGTCTAATCGATCCAGTTGGTGCGAGACAACAACTCCGAAGAATACTCAACCTGGAATGGTATGTTGGGAATGAGTTTTCTGAGAGTCTCCAGCCTCTCCCATGGACACTCATGCAGGAAGCGCATGCTCACATCAAATGTTGCTCCTCAAAACAACACGCCCATTCATTTATTTGTTCATTAATACAATATTTATACTTCAAACATACCCAAGGACAGCAACACATTAGTGACATATTCATCAAATGTCATTCACTTCCTCACACATTTAAGTCTTTTGATTTTCCAAACGCTTAAAAGATTTTAACCATTTTTATCGAAAAAAAGGAAAAGCATTCAAAAGTTTTCTTCAACTATTAGAGAACTGAATAACACATTTTTTCGACATGGCTATAGGCGATTATTCCAGAACAATGTTTTTTTTTAGCTTACACGCTCGCACTAAAAATCGCACGATTTTTTTTAAATCAAAGAACAACTAAGTACTTCACGAAAACAGTAAACGTTCGAAAAAATGAATAAATGGAAGAATGAATGAACAAATATAGATGCCAAACCTCCCCAATTTTCGAGCGAGAACAACTGCGGGAAAGTGTGCGAGACAAAGGGCGAAATGTGTGCCATGTCGTATGTTCTCACTCGAGTCGCCAGTAGAGACTGATGAGCGTCTCTGCCATATTAACACACCGTCAATTTCGGATAAGGGAAGGGTCTCAAATATGACCCTTTCTTCTCCCGTACCGTTCTTCCCAGAGCAAATACTACCAGTGACCAATAGAGCAGCCACTGGTTCTACCACGTTAGGTCTGTATCTCAGCTCAGAAGAGAAATTACACAGCAGCGAGGCAGAATAAGCTCAAAGAAGATCATCGATATCAAAGTCGGAATTTGGTAGGAAATAAAGTGTGATAAAAACTTCCTTTACTCTTTTCTTAAATGATTATTCTTTAATCTGACTTTTCCTAGTCCATTTTAATTAATCTCCATTTTGCATCGCGATGCTATAAAATTAAGAGAAAGATATCTGCTTTCTAAAAAATCATCTCAGTACTAATGCTTTCATTCCTTATCCTCTTTTTCGTACTTTTCACAATTAGAAGTTTTGATCTACCTAATTTTTCTGCTACTGACAAAATCTTGTTTTCGTACATCTGGGGCTCTTTTCCAACCCTCTTTCTTCACTTCTCTCTCCCTCTTTTTCTTTTTGTCTGTTTCTCTGACTGCGACTCATCTTCACTCGTTTCGAGTTCCGATCAACCTGAAGGTTGTATCAGTTATGAGAGTATTCTTTGTCCTTCTGACTGCCCTTGCAAACCCATCCGGTCCGTCCTTCTTCAAGACTGCGTAGAGACCCTGGGGCGCTTCCTTTCCTTCAATACAACTACGTTCTCACAATAGCTTTCATTCCAAGTTTTTTTTTACACTTTTTAGAACTTCAAGCAAAGTTCACCGGTTGATGCCACTACTAAGTAAATTTTCCAATTAATATTATTTCCACAGTTTTTCAACACTTAAAAATTAATCCTTCCAGCTCCTCTTTTATTCAGCAACATAAGAGTTAAAAGCTTTGTAATTTGCACTTTTCACTTTGATTTCCACTTCATATTCATATGTGTTATCGTCCGGGCGTGGCATAATCGTAGTGTTTTCGACTATTAAGCGAAGAGTCCCGAGTTCGACTCCCACCCCGGACAGATCCACCCAAACCAAGGGGGTTAAGAAATGTTGGTAGTGCTCATGCACGAATCTGACTCTCCCCACTGCTGCTAATCACACTAGCAGTGATCTAGCAGGCAGCCGCTGGTTCTACCAGGATAGGTCTGTCCTGCATCTCAGGGAAGCGCGTACCCTGTCGCCAGGCGGGAACAAGAGCGAGGAAGATAATTATTCATATGTGTTATCCTTCTTTCTTTTTTTTGGCGAGTCGAGGCGCCAGTAAAATAACCTCTTGCCCTTCTCCGGTTAACGAATGGGTCTCGCCAAGAGGATCGCCGACTGCGGTGCGAGTGTAGACGGAGAAACTCTCTCCGGACTCAAAAGGATCCTCACCACCAACCTATCCCAAAAGGACTCCCCTCGACAGGACCTATGGGCAAGACAACAACAACATGTGTTATCCTCTAGACATCATTACAAAGGTTTTCAGGGCTGAGCGGTCTACCGAGATTCTTGCAGTTGCTTATTCCTCTCTCCTTGATCATTTAAAACCATTTCAGCTGGAAATTTTTTTGAAGACGGAGCTATGTGATGTCAATGAAACTATCTTTCTTTCTCTCTAGGGAGCATATTCCGATTAAGACTTGCAAAATTAAAGAATATGTCGAAATCTTAGTTGCATATAATTAAGAGTATGACTTACCGACAGGAACAGCCGGGATTGGTGGACTCACATAAGCTGACTTCAGATTCGTGGCGAGAGGAGTCGTCGGTCCATTCACCTTAACAGAAGGAGATTGATAAAGATCTCTCTCTCTCTCTCTCTCTCTCTTTCATTCATCTTTCTTTATTCATTCATTTCTTTTACCTCTTTCCTCTCTCCCTCTTTTGTGTAGTAGATTTTCCGGAGAAATGTACTAATCTTCAACCTCCTCAAGTTTTAATATCTGTCAAAATCACCTGTACTTCCCCCAGATAGCTGAGTAGCTTTTGAGCTCTGTTCTGGGAGGGCGCGAATTTGAACAACTCTGGATGCTCATCTATAAAGTATGTGTCTACCGAGGCGTCCAGGAAAGAGGGCTGGTTGAGAACATTCAAAAGAAATGGGATGTTCGTCTGAAACAGATGGAGAATCAATTAATTAATGAATGCATGTGAGAATGAATTACTCTGGCCCCCTCTTGAAATGAATAGTCTTGCTGATTCAATTAGGGACATTAAATCTCTTAACACAAAAAAACCTAAACCCATGTTGTCTGTATCTCTCTACCTATGACGAAAACGTTAAAAAAGGACCTTGAATACTTATCGAAGTAATAATCTCAATTGAACTTGGAATGTTATGTGTTTGTGTCCCCAGTAGACAACCACACACTAGTAATCTTATTAAGGCAAACGATTAATCGAACGTCTTACAACCGCAAATGTTAAGCCTCTCGGTTTGAGAGGATTTCTCTGGGTTGGAAGGCGGAATTCAAGAAACATCGCAAAAGCGTCAGGCATCTGCTTTTGTGTGAGTGCGCATGAGTTTGTAAGTGAAATTAAAGGAACCTTGACTCCTCGAATCCTGAATTCCTTCAGCGCTCTCACCATCTTCGCAGCTGCGTTTGGATGGTTACGAGCACGGGCAATCACCTGGATTCTCACCATATTTATTTGAACCCCGTTCTATGAAGAACCGAAAAGTCGGTCATTGAGTTTTTCACATCCAACAGAAAATCTTCAAGGCATCGGCAGAAAAGCAAAGACAGATTTTTTTTAAATTTTTATCAATCATCTAATGTCTTGATTCTCTCTCGATCAATAGTAAGTACATTGACTGCCTCTATGCTCAACCCGATCTTCAGTTCAAAAGTACACAATTTCTTGGGTGCAGGACCATGATCAAAATACATAACTTATCGTGCCTTCGGCAACATGTATAACCTGAAAGTCACCAGTGACCACGTGTCTATTTCTTATTGAGACTCAATACTCTTCCACATAACAAAGATATTCTTCCACTGACCTTCACCATGAGGGAATCATAATTGGGTGAGATGACCGATCCGGCGAAAGCCGATGCTGAATCCAGTCTGATTCCCATTCCTTCCCCTGAACGGAACACCTGAAAGCCCTTTGAATTACCCAACCGAAACTGAAGTATAAACAAATCAACAAATTTCGAAGAATTTCAAGCAAAATGTTGATGTAATTCAACCTCGATGCGCCCCGAGTCCGGCTGGAACCCCCTGGCGGGGTCCTCTGTTGTCACTCTGCATTGGATTGCGCAACCGTGGGGCACAATCAATTCCTACAGAAATCGATTGAAATTTGGAACGTCTCCTTGGAGTAAATATAGGAAGAAATAGCGAGAGAAAGGAAAAGAAAGAGAGAGAGAGAGAAAAAGAAAAAAAGGAACAGAGAGATTAAGAGTGAAAAAAATAAAGAAAAAGGAGAGGTTGGAAAAAGCTCAATCTTGAATGAAATATGAACCAATTGAGAAAACGTTTAAAGAAATTTTTAAGTCCGCACTTAGAAACTTGGGAATTGCGCAAACCTGATCTAGTTTAAGCTCATGTAGCGATTTTCCTTCCGCGATACGTATTTGTGCTTGGACGAGATCGACCCTGGACAAAAACCAACAAATGTTTTACTAACCAAAAAAAAACGGAGAAATTTCAGCTGAACATCTCAAAAATGTTTTAATTACATCATTTTCAATGACTTAAAAAATAAAAATATTGAATAGAAATACACAAATATTGAAAAAGGTACCCGGTAATTTCTTCGGTGACAGTATGCTCAACTTGCAGACGGGCATTCACTTCGATGAAGAAGTAATTGCCTTTCTGATCTACCAGAAACTCCACCGTACCTGGACATAGTTTATGGATACAGAACCAGCAATAAGTAGATCAAAAAAAAAACCCAGCAAATCGTTTTCATCTGCTGTTTTCAAAGGGCCGGACTCTATTGGCTCTGACCCGGATAACTATCAGTCTGATATAACAGTGACACCGAGGCTAGAATGTTTCAAAATTATGTTTCTACATAATATATGTAATAGAGGTTATCGGGTTGTGTAACAGACGACTGTAGACTTAACTCTTGGCTGAACTAGTACCTCCCCACGGTGAGGCGGTGAAAGTCATTTACTCTCTCTCTTTCTCTATTTCTCTCGTTTCATCTCTCTGTGTTTCTTCCTCTAATTACCACAACAGCTGAAAATACATATGATTAGCAGAAAGTACACCTCGACTAATCAATATTATGCTCGGTCTCTCACAAGCTTTCCAACCTGCATTCTGGTAGCCCACGAACTTGGCGAGCCTCACAGCATCTGCGAGAATCTTATCTCGAACTCCATCGGGAAGTGCTGGAGCGGGGGCGATTTCTACTACCTGCAGCAGATATACGTTACTGCGGTGCCATGTCTTCAGTCTTATCAGTCATCTTTTTGAGAGAGAAAAGCCATATACCAGGGATAATCGGTAGATCAAACTATTCCAAGATTCTCTCAAATTCTTCTGAATCCATACTCAATATATGAACGCGCAAGTGACATCATTAACTTTTTTCTAGCATTATGTAAAGGATTTTTTTTGTAAAAAGGATATCTTTGAATTGGGTTACATAGTGAATTGATGAGGTCTGGCCTTCAGAAAGATATTCAACCCAGATTTCTCTCACCACCCTCCAAAGAAGCGGGTAGATCATGAAGACGAGTCATGAGGGAACGGCATACTCAGGTGAGAGACCAGGAGCGTTCGTAAAAAGAGAGAGCGAATACGAGTTTGTATCACTAGCATTTTTCAGTTAGCACATATAATTGCGCATGAACTTCATCCGCATTGCGGGTTAGAGAAACACCGTACTTCACTGTGGCCTCTTGCTCCTAAACTCACCTTCTGATGCCTACGCTGGACGGAGCAATCTCTTTCGTACAAGTGGATGAGGCCCCCATGATGATCTCCTTCAAAGAGGCATCAATTATTTCATGAAAAGGTCCAATTAATCGACAAAGTGACTATAATAGCTCCCCTGCGACTCTCTCAACTCGAAAAGATCAATCATTCCTGCGGGGGATCTACTGAGATTATCCGAAAGCAAGTGAAGGACAGAAAAAGGAAGATTCATTATTTTAGGCCCATCTTCGATAAACGCAAGTTTTCGAATTTTACGGGTGTTGGTGAGCTATAAAGGAGAGTCAAGTGAAGAGACCAAGCAATTGGACTTCGATGTGCCTCGGTCTCTCCACGAACTTCTCTACAAAAAGACTGCCGTCTCCGAAAGCAGCTTGCGCTTCCGAATAAGAGCGCCGGAACGCCTCTTCAACCTCAAAGTTGATCAGCTCCACCTTTGTGAAAACCAAAGTGAATCGGGCTGAGAAAAAATAGTTTTTTTTTAGTTTTGTAAATCTTGATATTGAACATCACATTACCAATACTATTCACAATGTATTTTTTCTGAATTGTCATTTTGTTGTTAAACTTGCACAAGTTTTACTATACAATTTGAACAGTGAAGTTTTCACCGAATGGATATCCCCCTAGTCTTGAGAAAACTGACTCGCGGGGTCTCACTATCTGGTTTTGGACCTACCTACCAATAAAACTCTTGCCCTAGAACTCGAGAAATCGACTAGAACTTGTTCTGCGTTACTCGTAGCAGACTCACGTCTTCAACTCTGTCGACTCTTCTGATACCTCGCCCGCCCCCTCCATATGCGGCTTTCAAAATGATCGGAGTACCTTAAATTTGAAGCGAAAAATCAACGGGTTGTGTAGAATCTAACAGATGCGAGAAAAAAAAATTGATTTTTGAAAGAACTCTAACTTGAGAATCCTCTACAAAAATCTAAACGTTTCCGGAAAAGCGAAATATGAAATATATGAATGGTATTCTATAGTTTTTTCAGCACACGCATTCGTTCTGTATTAGACACGTATCTTACCGTAGCTCTTACCGTAGCGGGCCGTTTCTCTCCACTGCTATGCATAGCATTTTTTTATCTACTTTTTATCATTTTTTATCTCGCGGTTATAGAGAGAGCAGGGAAAGATCGAAGAAGCCGCCAGATTGTATCTCAAGGTTAGCGTTGACTTCTTCTATGCATGTTCTAAGAAATATAATATTAAAAATAATAATGATAATAATAAAAATAATAAATAATAATAATAATCTTGTTCCAGCCTCGTGGCAGGGTACGCGCGTGTGTTTAGCAGCAGTGGGGAGAGTCAGATTCGTGCCAGAGTAATACCAACATTTCTTAACCCCCTTGGTTTGGGTGGATCTGTCCGGGGTGGGCGTCAAACTCGGAACTCTTCGCTCATTAGTTGAACACACTACCATTATGCCACGCCCGGACGCCTGTTCTAAGTAATGTTCTGGCTCAAACCACCATATAGAAAGAAAGAAAAAAATCAATTTTAAAGACAGAAAACCATATTGTGTTGCGAAGTCGACTGCCTCCTTGGCCTCCGTGATAGGCCCGGGGGTGCCAGGAACAACTTGGACTCCGGCTTCGATGGCGGCTTGCCGAGCAGCAACCTTAACAAACCCTTCATCTTCATTGCCCGAAATTCTTTGAAGAAACTGTCGTAAAAGAACGTATTATAATTGAACAAATCAAATTTACATTATTTAAAAAAAAACATACAGAGAACGACTTAGGAAGAATCATAAAATGAGAGAAAAGAGAAAAACGAAGATTAAGAGGAGGGAGAGAGAACGAGGTAGAGAACCAGGTAGGTGCTTTGAGGAAACATAGAAAGATAGGGAAAGAGAGAGAGAAAGAGAGAGCGAAAGAGATTTAGAAACGAAAAGAGTAAGGTCGAGCGAAAGAGAGATATAGAGCTTTAAAAATCAGAGCTGAAAAACAAAAAGCCTTGGCCCACCTTGTCTCCCATACGAGCCATGACATCTGGACTGGGTCCGATGAAGACTATGCCAGCCTTCTGGCAAGCTGCAGCGAAGTCGTGCCTCTCCGACAAGAAACCGTATCCGGGATGGATCGCATCCACATTGGCCTGTGAATAATTGTTTGACATCTACTTTATTTCATTCTGCCATGTCACTGGTTTGTAGTGTCTACCTCCGTTATCTATTCTGACAACAGCGAAGAAACTGGTCCCTAGCAGGAGTGGGACATCTTGAGGAAGTACCGTCCAGATCATGTCCGGCCTTCTTGTCGCAATAACCACCCAGAAAATGCTACTGAAAAGGCTCTGGCCAAACATTCATAATAGAGCCTTTGAGTCGATTTGTAAGGAAAACCTTTATTTTCATTCAAATATGAAATATAGTTAGGCCTGAAAAACCATATCAATTAACTTTTTAAAAGCCGTTTAAGAAAAATATTAAACTCGTTTTAAATTGCTTCACTTGATGTGCTATTTTTTTAATCAGTCCTAAAACATGAAATCATCACTCTTATCATACACTGCCTTCACCTGCCTTCATCAAACTTACATGCCTTCATCAATTCACCAAAGATTCTCGTATGTGACCATGAGGAAAGCCTACTCTGAGCCTCGGCCGGCGCAAGACAAAACTAGAAGCTAACCTGGCGAAGAAGCTCACCTTGAGTGCAGTCTCGATGATCTGCTCGATAGAGAGATAGGCAGCTACAGGCGGAAGACCTCTTCCCACCAGAAATGCTTCGTCCGCTTTTAGACGGTGCATTGAACTCTTGTCCTGTCATGTCTATTTTTCAAAAACAAAGAAAAATATTCAATTCAGGGTTTTTGAGCTTTTGAATGAAAAGAACAGAAGAAGAGCTTCGACAGTTATACGTTAACGCTCTGATACCTCATTTATATCAGGGGTTTTTTAGTGTACAAGAAAAAAGGTACAGACGCCCGCCAAAGGAGGAAAGTTTTTTCACATAAGGGTCCCCCTTATGATTAAAAAAATAGAGGCCCGCGAAAATGTTTTTGTTTGTTTTACATAAGGGTCCCTCTTTATGATTTAGAAAAACAGAGGCCCGCCGACAGAAAGTCTGACATGACTATTTAACCCCTGATTTAGATACCGTCGAATCAATTTCATGCACTTTTGCTAGCCATTATGCAATAAATAATCTATGCATTCAATTTATTTAGTTTTTAGTGTTTGTTTTACAAAAATATCTAGACGCACGGAATAGAATGACTTGATGAAGATTTCTTTGAGCTCTCGAGATTTTAGTTGAGTTGCCAACCAACCTGTTCCGAGTATATAGCAACCGATGTTTTGTTGAGCTCGGTTAAAGCACGGAAGACGCGGATGGCGATCTCACCGCGATTGGCTACCATCACCTGGCAAGATCAAACCACCGAGTTTATTATTATATGACCAAGCCATTCAGATGTATGACATGATGAAATTTACCTTTTCACCTAGCCAAGAACCGGACGATACTACTTTAGATCTGAAGACTATTGTACAGAGAGGATGGATCTGGTTATTTGAAATCAAGAGTCTCGTAAGTACAAAAATAGGGCAAAGTTATACTCGACTCGTGATTTAACAGATTGTACCAGCTTCAAATTTTAAATTTTCCCAGAAGTGCCTGGGTTTTCTACTTTCCGGATGATAATGAAGAAAACAAGGATGGTCAAAAACTTCCGTATTTCTACGGACTTCTCTTTCGACCTCTACAGGGATCAGATTTTATTTCAATGTCAGAACCTCAGTTGAAAAAGTTCTTTCTTCTATGAAACAACTAATTCCTGTCTTTTTGAATATCTGTTTAGGCATCTTCCTCCTGCAGAGCTATCTGTCCGTTTCGTACGTATTAATTCCCTTGCAGGAAAGAACTGAAACTATATCTATTCAGCATCTAACGAAGATGAAGAAGTCCAAAATCCTCCGTTATTTTACTACTTCGATCCCTCCCATTCCTGTGGATAGAATGAATGAAATGAGATGAAACCTTGGAGAACTCCCTTGAGGAGCTGGGAGCTGAAGTTGCATTGCGAACCCCCCGAAGAGTTGTGAGAGGAACTCTCAGGAAACGCATCTTCAACCTGTCGACTACTTTCTTATTTCATTATTCCCTTCGACGTCAATGCCAGACAAAAAGCGATCCTCGACATTTCGCTCCCAAATTAAAATTTACAAACAAAATCAAACTTCAAAAGAATGGTTTTTGAAATAACTAATTTAGGAAGTCTTGATTGAACAGAAAGTTGGATAAATTTTCAAGAATTTATGGAGTTTTGAAATACAAGAAGGGAGTTCTGGAAAGACAGTGATGAGGAGAGATGGAATAGGGGGAGAAGGATCACCGACACTTTGTACCCGACACTTTTACCCACGATCAAATCGGCAAAATTTTTTTATTGATATTGAGAAATTTACCAAACTGTCTCTTTCCTAAGCTGCACGGTCTAGTTAACGTAATCTTTACTTGAGCCAAAGCGAGGAAAAGGTGATAAATAATTTTTAGAAACTGAACTAAATTTTGCGGTACGAAGTGTCGCGGGTACAAAAATTCGCAGTTCCAGATTTTTGCGGGTACGAATTGTTGTGATACGGGGCGAGAGCCCTATGAGAGTGTCACTGCGAGTTTCATGGAGACTTTCCACTTAATCACTTTAATGTGAGTTGTTGAATGCAATGTCAAGACGGATTGGAGTTTTTTCTCTCTGAAGAATAAATTGAGACTCTCTTAATTTGTTCTATTGAAGGACAGATGATTATTCGCGAAATCGATGAGCAAAGAATGGGGAAATACGAAGAGTACGACGGTGTAGACGAGCTGTACTCTTCGACGAATAAGGCAGGAAGGTAGAGGGGGTTTGGTAGAAAGTCTCTTTGAGATCAGACTTTCTTATGTCATCGAGGGAAGAGATGTTAAGAAAATCTATGAGTAGCACCAAACCAGAAGAAAATGGCAGAGAAGATATATGTATACATATAGATTTAGATACCCAAATAGATATTGGGAAGGTTACAGAAAGAGAGTAAAATACAGACGGAAAGTTAGACTGATAAAGAGAGAGAGAGAGAGAAGAGAGGGAGAGAGAGAGGAGATAGAGAGAGAGAGAAAAGAGAGAGAGAAGAGAGGGAGAGAGAGAGGAGTTAGATAGAGAAAAGAGAGAGAAAGAGTGAGAAAAAGAGCGCCGAGAGTAAAAAAGATGAAGAAAATAAGAGGATATTTTCAGAATAGGAGAGATGAGCAATATTTTCCAGATGTGTCTGAGGATACTTTCAAACTATTAGGTGATGAAGAAGAGAGATAAGGGGTGCCACTGACCGCATATATGGTCACACCCTTGGAGCGCAATTGACAAAAGAAGGTGAGGGTATTGAAAATTCAGGCAAAGTATATTTTGTGCAATCTTCAAATGCTCAGTTACACAGTTTTAAGGCAGTGACGCCTGATAGAGAAGACAAATTGATCAAACCATCGCACGGAAAAAAAAGGTTATCATCCAACTTCGACCTCTCTTCTGTCTTAATTGTGAAATCTGGAGTTATTCTCTATTCACGACGCTTTCGCTTCATGAGCATGCGTGACTAAGAGAAAGAGGCAATTGAGCCTTTAATAAGCACTATCGCACGGAATAGCAATGTGTCACCGTGGTGTAATGGTTAACACGCTCGCTCCCGGATAGAGGAGAGATGGTTGCATGGGTTCGAGTCCCCCCGGTGACTGGCTTTTTTTCCGTGCGATGGTTTGATCTATATTTTGTGCAATTTACATTCCAGTATTTTAAACTGTTTTTAGCTCTGGTTTATGCTTTCAGGTATTTTTTACTGTTTTTTTTCCGCTCAGGCTTAGGTGAAGGTTACGCTGACGAGGCCGTACGGCTAAGGAACGAGATCAATGTATGTTAAGTTTGTGGTACAATAAACAATTCACACAGAGGTTATCTGAATTTTGTGATACCCTTATTTGTCCCATACAGGGGTGCGGGCAAGAGGCCGGCGTAAGAGGGGCGCTAGAAATTTGGGAGTCAGGATAGCTTTTCTAATAAATCGAGGCCAGCAGATCACTTGTCTTGAAAAGATCTTAGTAGAGATGAGAGAGAAAGAAAGAGTGAGAGACAAAAAGAAAGAGAGAAAAAGAGAGATACACAGAAAAATTAAGAGAACTAAGATTAGTAAAATTGAACAGAATGTCCTACCTGCTGCTGTTAGCCAAAGAATAGGGTTATAGGGGAGACAATTGAGAGAATGGGAAAAGGTTTCTTGAACAAAATTATGAACTTCCATTAGAGCGTATTAATAAGACAATCGAGAAGATTTTATGTTCTTCATAGAGTTCGACTCCTTCCTTTTTCAGTTTGCACCGAGTACTGGAAGAGGATTCATGGCAGTCAAGTCTTGGAACACGAGTCATGGAAGGCAAGTGTTGTAAGGGGAGTCAAGAGGAACAAGAAATAAAGCGAGACATGAAGAAGATTCATGAGGTAAGTTGGAATAGGGCGAGAGCCGGATGAGAGTATAACATTGTAATCAATCAAAACTTTATAAATTAGTTAGTTTTTAAAAAAAATAACTCAACACTGTATTCATTCAAGACTTAGAAAATTATAATTTTTGAACCAATCTTTTCAAGTTTTATTTGTTTTGAAAATATCGATTTGAGACACCAACATAAAGCGCCATAATTCATAAAATACCACACCAATCAAATAAGAATCGTGTCGTGATAGAGCACGAGCGAAAACCTAGAAAGAAAAGACGGGAATGCAGGCTATTGCTTAAACGGTACGGTCTCAGAGTGTTTGAATACTGCTAGGGACTGAGTTCAACGATGATCTCAGTGGTCCATGAGTCGAAGAATTAAATAACTTCCATTAATGAAACAAACCGTTTCTTAAAAAGTTACCGCTTACGTGCATTTTCGAAAGAAAATTAACGTGAAGATAATACTAGGCTAAGAAAACTTCGTTTGTATGCTGACATCTGCGTAACCTTGCAAACTAAGAATAACTTCAAGAGAGAACTTAGTTTATTTGCGAAGAATATTATAGGAAAGAATAATTACATTCTTGTGTGAAGAATAACTTTGATAACTTTTAGTAAGTTCTTTAAACAGAAAATTCTTAAGCACGGAACAGAAATTTTTCTCGATCATGCGAAATGGTTGAATGAAGCCTTTACAAAATGTTTAAGTGACTTCAGTCTCCCCATCGTTGCATCAACACAAGCGATGTTTTACACACTTTATTTTTTAAATGTGAAGTATATAAATATATAAAACATGAGATGTATATTTAGCTGAACACGTAAAGAAATGAAATACTCGCCGTAAAATGAGAAAATCAATGGAGAAAAACCATATAAGGGTACAATTGAAACCTCTCAAATGCAAAAACGACTCAAAGAACGTTCAGTGTAACAAATGCAACAAATATCTTGGATGAGAAACACGGAACTGCTTTTTCGAGAGTAGGAAGCACCCACAAGAGTAAGAAGTTTGTGAAGAGTGCAGAGAGCGGAGAATGAAGTTGATAATTGAACAATTCGGTTAGGCTGTGAACTCGAAAGCAAAACCAACTACTAAGTTCTCTAAATAGTATAAAACCTTATCGATGTTCTTCTCTCTCTCACTACCCTCTTCCTCTCTATAGCGAACACTCTGACAATCCATTCCTCCATCATTCCTGCTCATTGAATTCCATTCTCTCTCCTCGACCAGAGAACACACTCTAAAAACCATGAGGAAATAGAACTCGAGAGTAAGAGAAGACGAGGTGACAGGGAACTCGAGAGTAAGAGAAGACGAGGCGACAGGGAACAAGGAACGAAGTACGGGCTAAAGAGAACTGAATCTTCGAAACAAGCTATGCTTATCATTGGAATTGGGTGTTGTTGTTATTGCTTATACTACTCGAGTAAATTAAAAAAAATATCTGAAACATTTTAATAATTTACTTTCAAGATCTTATTACATAATAGAATTTTTGATCTTTTTTTTTGAGGAGCGAGAGATCATGATCCTATCCTTCTCCATCGAATTACCGACACTTTGTACCGCGTCACTTTGTACCCGACACTTTGTACCGCGACACTTTGTACCGCGTACGGCCTCGTTAGCTAAGCCGTACGGCCTCGTTATCGTAAACTTTTACTAAGCCTAAGCGTTTTTTAATGTAAAAATAAAACGCGCGGCCTCACTCAAGTCGCGGTACAAATTGTCGCGGTACAAAGTGACGGGGTACAAAGTGTCGTATACAAAGTGACGCGGTACAAAGTGTCGTATACAAAGTGACGCGGTACAAAGTGTCGTGATACGTTCTCCATCTTATACAAACTGCGACTACCGAATTCGCACACATCATAGAAAATTATTTGAGCCCCTAGTAAGACGGATGATGGATGATAGGCTGAAATCTAGACGGATGATGGATGATAGCCCCTAGTAAGACGGATGATGGATGATAGGCTGAAATCTCCTATACATATTGAACATTATTTGAGCCCCTAGTAAGACGGATGATGGATGATAGGCTGAAATCTAGACGGATGATGGATGATAGCCCCTAGTAAGACGGATGATGGATGATAGGCTGAAATCTCCTATACATATTGAACATTATTTGAGCCCCTAGTAAGACGGATGATGGATGATAGGCTGAAATCTAGACGGATGATGGATGATAGCCCCTAGTAAGACGGATGATGGATGATAGGCTGAAATCTCCTATACATATTGAACATTATTTGAGCCCCTAGTAAGACGGATGATGGATGATGGCTGAAATCTAGACGGATGATGGATGATAGCCCCTAGTAAGACGGATGATGGATGATAGGCTGAAATCTCCTATACATATTGAACATTATTTGAGCCCCTAGTAAGACGGATGATGGATGATAGGCTGAAATCTAGACGGATGATGGATGATAGCCCCTAGTAAGACGGATGATGGATGATAGGCTGAAATCTCCTATACATATTGAACATTATTTGAGCCCCTAGTAAGACGGATGATGGATGATAGGCTGAAATCTAGACGGATGATGGATGATAGCCCCTAGTAAGACGGATGATGGATGATAGGCTGAAATCTCCTATACATATTGAACATTATTTGAGCCCCTAGTAAGACGGATGATGGATGATAGGCTGAAATCTAGACGGATGATGGATGATAGCCCCTAGTAAGACGGATGATGGATGATAGGCTGAAATCTCCTATACATATTGAACATTATTTGAGCCCCTAGTAAGACGGATGATGGATGATAGGCTGAAATCTAGACGGATGATGGATGATAGCCCCTAGTAAGACGGATGATGGATGATAGGCTGAAATCTCCTATACATATTGAACATTATTTGAGCCCCTAGTAAGACGGATGATGGATGATAGGCTGAAATCTAGACGGATGATGGATGATAGCCCCTAGTAAGACGGATGATGGATGATAGGCTGAAATCTCCTATACATATTGAACATTATTTGAGCCCCTAGTAAGACGGATGATGGATGATGGCTGAAATCTAGACGGATGATGGATGATAGCCCCTAGTAAGACGGATGATGGATGATAGGCTGAAATCTCCTATACATATTGAACATTATTTGAGCCCCTAGTAAGACGGATGATGGATGATAGGCTGAAATCTAGACGGATGATGGATGATAGCCCCTAGTAAGACGGATGATGGATGATAGGCTGAAATCTCCTATACATATTGAACATTATTTGAGCCCCTAGTAAGACGGATGATGGATGATGGCTGAAATCTAGACGGATGATGGATGATAGCCCCTAGTAAGACGGATGATGGATGATAGGCTGAAATCTCCTATACATATTGAACATTATTTGAGCCCCTAGTAAGACGGATGATGGATGATAGGCTGAAATCTCCTATACATATTGAACATTATTTGAGCCCCTAGTAAGACGGATGATGGATGATAGGCTGAAATCTCCTATACATATTGAACATTATTTGAGCCCCTAGTAAGACGGATGATGGATGATAGGCTGAAATCTCCTATACATATTGAACATTATTTGAGCCCCTAGTAAGACGGATGATGGATGATAGGCTGAAATCTCCTATACATATTGAACATTATTTGAGCCCCTAGTAAGACGGATGATGGATGATAGGCTGAAATCTCCTATACATATTGAACATTCAAGACAGCCTGAACTGCAAACCAAATGATATTTAACTACGCAAAACTGTGATTTTTGGTGTGTCTTATCAAAGTACACGAAAACATTTCTATCAACTCCAAGGTCAAATTATCTCCAATTCATATGATTTCACACATTCTCAGAGTTTTTCTTCAAGTGCGACCGGTCAGCTTAACAGAGTAACTTGAGACAAAATATTGGGCTTGACTTTTTTCACGTCATTCCAATGTGAAAGCTTTTCTCATGCCATTCAAATGTGAGAGAAACTAAGGCGATTTGAGTAGGACTTCCTTGAATCTTTCAATACAACTGATGCTTTGAGAGCACACTTATCCTTCTTGTAAAATTTTTAAATGATTAAATATTTTCCGTCGCAGATAAAGCGAGAAGAAAGTAGGAGTTGAGTAGTGAAGAGCACTGAGAGAGGTTTAGCAATAGGTCTCGAGAAATGGAGAGAAAGAGACAGAGTAAAGAAAAATAGACTTGAGAAAAACAAGAGAGAATGAGGGAGAGAAAGTAAAATAGAGAGAGAAAGAGAGAGAGAGAGCGAGAAGGCTCTTCCTGTTCGGTGAAGATATCGAAGCACAACAGGTTGTTCATAAATCTCCATCCCTGTACTCGTCTGCTTGTATGAACTCCTTAAGAATGTCCACCACTCTGGCCTGCCACATCTCTAAATCCTCCGTCCACACCAATTCAACTTCAGTCGGCTTATCTGCAAAGAATTGAGATAGAAAGTTAAAGAGAGAAAAAAAGCGAGTGAGAGAGAGAGAGAGAAGAGAGGGTAAGAAGTAAAGAGAGAGAAAGGGAGCGAGAGTAAGAGAGACATAAAAAGAAGGCTCTCCAAGTATTGACTAATTCATCCCTACATAGCAATATCTACAAACGCCGTAGGCTATAATCCATCTAAAAATCATTTTAATACCCCTTATGAAAATCCCGCGCAAATTGTAGAAATGAAGTGATTCCGAAGTCCCTCATAGACATTTCGTAAATTCAAATCTTCAATATTCTGTCGATATATTTTTTGTCTGAAGGGTCTAGAAAAATAACCGAAAAGAGAGAGATTCATAAAAAAATAAGAAAATAAACTCAATTTGAAAAGAGAGAGAACCTTTTACTCGCAACAAGCACAGATCTCCATGGAACAGTTCCAATCCGTCCTGCAATTATTCAATTCAATTATTTCGGAACTGTGCATCTAAACCATTTCACTTTTTTTTTAGCGAAAGCTGTATTCATGAGTGTTCTCTGTTGCGGCTTCATTCCTCCTCCCTCTCTCTTTTTTATCTGTATTTTACTTCTGCCTTTCTCTTTTGCTTTCCCTCTTTCCTAACTTTCGTAATTCTATATCTTCTCTCTCTCTCTTTCTCTCTCTCTCTCCTCTCTATCTCTCTCTCTCTTATTGAAAGCCCCAAAATAGTTCAATTTCCAAGCCCTTACCGCTGCTTCAACATTAAAAAAAATACTTTTTTTGTTCTTAAAACTCTGATAGTTTTTTTAAACTTTGGAGAGGACTTTTTTGTGCTGCAACTCCTCGTCCACCTCCTTCCTGAGTCGCTCTCTCAAATCTACCCAGGGAACAGCAACTCCACCGCTTATCTTCAAACAAAAAAGCCATCGACTTTCGCTTATTTTTTGTGCATCAAATTACACTTTTTGATCGAGCTTTCAAAAGAGAAGCGTCTTCAACATCCACTACTACCAACCCTATCTTGAACAGTTTAAAAATAATAAAAAGCGCTCTTTGCCGCTGCCTCGAAGAATATTTTTATAAGACAACCTTTATATGTATTATGTTTAATGTATTTCAATAAATAAATAAATATCTCACGTGAAACCTCATCATTAAAATACTGAGAACCAAACATATCTTTTAATATAGGAAGGCAAAAATAGGGAAAAATCAATGTCAATACAGTATATTTCAAGCAAATTCCACTTTCATTGAAGTTTACTGTAACAAACAAAAAGTTGCTAGAGCCTCCTTTTTTAAAATGAGTAAATGCCTCCTTGTACTGACAATTTCACTCATTGTGATACTGTGCATTGGATAGTCGCATTTCACCGCCGCTTCCTCGCATGAAATCACTTCCAGTGTGTTTTTCTGAATCAAAAGGCTGTTTCAAACCTTTTCATCACTTTTTAACGGCAAAAAGGTAGGATAAAATTACTATCGATGAAAGGATAGTAATTTAAAGCGACCTATTGATTTGAAGAAAAGACCTTCGTTAGTTGCTGAATTTATTGAGATGTTAAAGAAAGGTTCAGTATTGAGAATTTAAAAAAACAACAAAAACCCCTCCAAGAAGTAGTAGGGAAATTCAAATAATCCTTACTTTGATGGACCAAGACACAAGGAACTCGTGAATAATCTCTTCCTCAACAAAGGGCTCAAGAGCGGGCGAAAAACAACAACCACAACGATTCGATTAGTATGACCCTAGTAGTTGATTTTCCGAGTTGGGATTACGAACAGGGGTTAAATAGTGACCGGATCGGTCCCGTCGGCGGATACATGTACACACACTATTGACAAAAAACTCCCTCTTTCCTTACCCTTTTCCTTCATCCCCTCTTCTTTTTTCCTCCAAACTTTGAGCGGCGGATACATGTAAACCCAAATCGGGCGGCTCCATTTAACCCCTGACTACGACGCATACGCCAGAGGTGATTCAACGGCGTACCATTTTATCCTGGCTTATCGCAGCTCGGAAGGGACAGGCTCTCTTCGCCGGCGTTGGATCTAGCCGGATGCTTCTGAGCGACTTTTCATATACATGAAGAAAACATAGGCACGGAAAAATTGTATTCACAGATCATGTTTGAACTCAGCCAACTTTTGGTATCGGGACGACTATAGGTATGCCTATTTAGTACTGACTGCTAGATACAGCTCAAGCGAAACGGTAGAGTTCCTCCAAAAACTGGCAATTCACATGTAACCTCACCTTCTTTTGTCAAATGTCTTGAAAGTATCACATCATCTATGATCGACCACTCAAAAAATAACCAACTTTCTCAATAGATCTTCAGATACATCGATCGACAATGGTAAGGCGCCTTCTATTAGAACCGACTCACCATTTGCCGGTTTGAAAACGGGTAGTTTGCACTCCTGAAAACATAGTTTTTTCTCTTGATTTAACTGTTGAAAATTTAAAAAGAACGACCGCTTTTCGAGTCGGGGGAGCCTGGGGTTATATGTAAGATTCGAGCTTGAGAAGAGTGGAGAAGGGATATCTAGACATTATTCTAACTTGATTGCTCAAAAAACGGTCGTTTTCCAAAAGTCTCAACAGTGCCTGTTGATTATATCCGTTGAAAACGAATTCCTTCATTTTTCGCTTTACATTTCTATTGGCAAAAATGGAGGATTCTGGTCTCTAGCAGGAGTTGGACACCTTGAGGCTGTGAAGTCCAAACCATTATCGACACTCTAGTCTACATTCTATGTTATTTTCTACTAAAACTACTCGTTGCATCTGCGGGCAACAACAACAAAAACATTATATGTTATCATCCTCAACATCAAGAAACGAATAGTCATATGGATTCGTTCGACTAAATGGCGCTTTATGTCCCGTGGATCGAGAATAAAGCGTTTGAATTAAATTGAATATGTTGTAAGTGGAAAAGTTTAGAACTTAAAGACATTTGATATTCTTGACCAGAGAATTATCAAAAAATTCTTCGAGTGTTAGGCATGGTTTAATCGAAAACCAGGTTTGATTATACCTCCTATCTGTCAATTATCTCAGGAAAGATTTTGCACACGAAAAACCATGCTTAGCGTTTAAAGTTAACAATTAGGTAGAGTCTTTAAATAATCAGGTAGAGTCTTCTAATAACTAGGTAGAGTCTTTTAATAATCAGGTAGAGTCTTTATCACCACGACATTTCGCAACGCAACAACTCGCACTCAAAACTTGCAATCCTTTTTTTAAAAAAAAATCTGTAATCATGTGGCAGACTGTTCCATATGGTTGTATGCCGTACGGCCTTAATAGCGTCCTCAACTGAGAATCCGCAAAAATTCCATTCTGACTTACATGACCACATGTCAATTGTGAAACTTTGAGTGCAAGTTTACGGGGTGCAAAATGTCGTGACATGGTTGCGATGTGAATAGATCTACACTGCGGACCCCTTTCTCAGACGAGTCCTCCTCTGAGAAGAAGCAAAAGTCACCTTTTCCACTTTCTCCTTGAGAAACTCCATTTTGCCCGCTTCTCCGTGCACAAACATGACATTTCTGGGCTGACAGTCCCTT
>OZ057406.1:7867128-7896177 GCA_964056735.1 Allodiplogaster pararmata
GATAGTGAACGGGGTAACGTGACGTAAGTTACTCATTTCTTTATTTCACTTCTAGTTTTCGGGTTCTATTAACTTAATTCCTCTCTCTTCATTCTCTCTCCATAATTTCATTATCTCTTAATTAGTTTTTTCTCTCATCTCTCTCTCTTCATAATTCTCTTTCTCTCTTAATCACTCCTCGTCCTTCTCTATCATTTATTCTTGTTAGTAAGTTCGTTTGTTCGTTATTTAATCGTTCGTTGGTTCTGTGAATAAACCTGTAAAGGCTATCTTTGGAAGTCCCGCGTGGCAGGCAAGACAAGAAACGGCTTTCAAGCCCGAATTGTATCTTAAAGAATTCTGGTGTCCTTGAGGGAGTATCCCTTGACATCCAGATCTACCACACATTACCGAAAAGACTTTATACATGTAATTTCTGCGTTATATAGAAGCATGCCAAATCGGATTTCTGACATTCTTTTGAAGAAAGGTCGTGCTATCAATTATTGAATCGTTTTTGTTGACAAGAAATATCAAATAAAGATTTATTGATAAAAAGCTGTTAAGTGTCTTATCATTATGTCCAGGTCAAAATCCTTAAAAAATGTTTTTCTCGAGAACTAAGAAATTTTGTTTTTTTAAACTACGGCTACTATGGTTTTCGAAGGCGAAAAAAAATATGATAATCATAATTTTCCATTTACCTTTACCGTTCGGCTGATATCATCAAAAATCAGGGGTGTCTTATCATTATGTCCAGCACTGTAGGTGACATATGACTGCAACCTCGTTCTCTTACCAACTAGGTGACATATGACTGCAACCTCGTTCTCCTACCAACTTGTTGTTGTTGTCTTGCCCATAGGTCCTGTCGAGGGGAGTCCTTTTGGGATAGGTTGGTGTTGAGGATCCTTTTGAGTCCGGAGAGATTTTCTCCGTCTACACTCGCACCGCAGTCGGCGATCCTCTTGGCGAGACCCATTCGTTAACCAGAGAAGGGCAAGAGGTTATTTTAATGGCGCCTCGACTCGCCATTGAAAAGTATAGCAGAGTATCGGCTGATGTTTTGTCCGGTGGCATGCCCAAACCGGTCCGGCATCGCCCTCCTTTGACGAGCTATACTACCCAGTTTTGGTCCGCGGCGGGACTAGGTGACATATGACTGCAACCTCCTACGAACTAGGTGACATATGACTGCAACCTCGTTCTCTTACCAACTAGGTGACATATGACTGCAACCTCGTTCTCTTACCAACTAGGTGACATATGACTGCAACCTCGTTCTCTTACCAACTAGGTGACATATGACTGCAACCTCGTTCTCTTACCAACTAGGTGACATATGACTGCAACCTCGTTCTCTTACCAACTAGGTGACATATGACTGCAACCTCGTTCTCTTACCAACTAGGTGACATATGACTGCAACCTCGTTCTCTTACCAACTAGGTGACATATGTCTGCAACCTCGTTCTCTTACCAACTAGGTGACATATGACTGCAACCTCGTTCTCTTATCAACTAGGTGACATATGACTGCAACCTCGTTCTCTTACCAACTAGGTGACATATGACTGCAACCTCGTTCTCTTACCAACTAGGTGACATATGACTGCAACCTCGTTCTCTTACCAACTAGGTGACATATGACTGCAACCTCGTTCTCTTACCAACTAGGTGACATATGACTGCAACCTCGTTCTCTTACCAACTAGGTGACATATGACTGCAACCTCGTTCTCTTACCAACTAGGTGACATATGACTGCAACCTCGTTCTCCTACCAACTAGGTGACATATGACTGCAACCTCGTTCTCTTACCAACTAGGTGACATATGACTGCAACCTCGTTCTCTTACCAACTAGGTGACATATGACTGCAACCCCGTTCTCTTACCAACTAGGTGACATATGACTGCAACCTCATTCTCTTACCAACTAGGTGATATATGACTGCAACCTCGTTCTCTTACCAACTAGGTGACATATGACTGCAACCTCGTTCTCTTACCAACTAGGTGACATATGACTGCAACCTCGTTCTCTTACCAACTAGGTGACATATGACTGCAACCTCGTTCTCTTACCAACTAGGTGACATATGACTGCAACCTCATTCTCTTACCAACTAGGTGACATATGACTGCAACCCCGTTCTCTTACCAACTAGGTGACATATGACTGCAACCTCATTCTCTTACTAACTAGACGACATATGACTGCAACCTCGTTCTCTTACCAACTAGGTGACATATGACTGCAACCTCGTTCTCTTACCAACTAGGTGACATATGACTGCAACCTCGTTCTCTTACCAACTAGGTGACATATAACTGCAACCTCGTTCTCTTACCAACTAGGTGACATATGACTGCAACCTCGTTCTCTTACCAACTAGGTGACATATGACTGCAACCTCGTTCTCTTACCAACTAGGTGACATATGACTGCAACCTCGTTCTCTTACCAACTAGGTGACATATGACTGCAACCTCGTTCTCCTACCAACTAGGTGACATATGACTGCAACCTCGTTCTCTTACCAACTAGGTGACATATGACTGCAACCTCGTTCTCTTACCAACTAGGTGACATATGACTGCAACCCCGTTCTCTTACCAACTAGGTGACATATGACTGCAACCTTATTCTCTTACCAACTAGGTGACATATGACTGCAACCTCGTTCTCTTACCAACTAGGTGACATATGACTGCAACCTCGTTCTCTTACCAACTAGGTGACATATGACTGCAACCTCGTTCTCTTACCAACTAGGTGACATATGACTGCAACCTCGTTCTCTTACCAACTAGGTGACATATGACTGCAACCTCGTTCTCTTACCAACTAGGTGACATATGACTGCAACCTCGTTCTCCTACCAACTAGGTGACATATGACTGCAACCTCGTTCTCTTACCAACTAGGTGACATATGACTGCAACCTCGTTCTCTTACCAACTAGGTGACATATGACTGCAACCTCGTTCTCTTACCAACTAGGTGACATATGACTGCAACCTCGTTCTCCTACCAACTAGGTGACATATGACTGCAACCTCGTTCTCTTACCAACTAGGTGACATATGACTGCAACCTCGTTCTCTTACCAATTAGGTGACATATGACTGCAACCCCGTTCTCTTACCAACTAGGTGACATATGACTGCAACCTCATTCTCTTACCAACTAGGTGACATATGACTGCAACCTCGTTCTCTTACCAACTAGGTGACATATGACTGCAACCTCGTTCTCTTACCAACTAAGTGACATATGACTGCAACCTCGTTCTCTTACCAACTAGGTGAAATATGACTGCAACCTCGTTGTTGTTGTTGTCTTGCCCATAGGTTCTGTCGAGGGGAGTCCTTTTGGGATAGGTTGGTGGTGAGGATCCTTTTGAGTCCGGAGAGATTTTCTCCGTCTACACTCGCACCGCAGTCGGCGATCCTCTTGGCGAGACCCATTCGTTAACCGGAGAAGGGCAAGAGGTTATTTTACTGGCGCCTCGACTCGCCATTGGAAAGTATAGCGGAGTATCGGCTGATGTTTTGTCCGGTGACATGCCCAGGCCGGTCCGGCATCGCCCTCCTTTGACGAGCTATACTACCCAGTTTTGGTCCGCGGCGGGATTTCTCCCGCTACCTCCCAGCACGAATTCTTCGTAGGAAGGCGTCCCTCTATCCGCCACCTGAGGTCGCGCTCGATTCTGGACTGGATAATCCGGCTCCATCCGTGATAGGCTCCTAAGGCTGTAGAGTCACGAATGGCCACTGTTGTCAGTGTGTTTTGAGTCAACCTCGTTCTCTTACCAACTACATAGGTGACATATGACTGCAACCTCATTCTCTTACCAGCTCTTCACTACAACAGTTTTACTATTCTAATAACTGTTTTACCAATTTTAAAATCTCGATTTCGTTAAGACCTTTTTATTACTTAAAATCTTATCCTCAAAATGTTTATTGGAATAGATTTTATACGCATTTTGTTCAGTTCCCATTAGCCAATGATAGTCAAAAAATGATAGCCAATAAATTTGCGAATGAATAAAACCTGCATGATGCCTTTTGCATCAGCATGGGCACTGAAGGACATGTATTCCACGCCCAGGTTGATATCGTACTGCAATACCGATAAAATATTACCTCGTTCAGTGATACACCAAAAACTTTCACTCATGAAAATACCGCCAAGAACCCAACATTATTCTAATCCTTTTTCATTTATTCTTTCTGTAAATTGCGGCCTTTGCTACTTTTGTCGTTCCGTAGTCGAAGATCCATCTACTACGATTAGGAATTTCGACCACTCTCATTCATAATTTTCTCGAGTCTTCTTTTTCTCTGTGGTTTCCTTCCAACCCACACTGCTAGTTTATAATAAAAAAAATAACTTTTAAAAAACTAGTTTTAAAAACTCTGTTTGTATTGCTATTTTTCATCGCTCCCTTTCCATCTCCTGAGTCTTTTCAAGAAACAGCTAATTGATGTGGCGATTTCCTGTTTCTCGAACACTGCTCTCCAAATAATCACTTCCTCTCAGAGGTATTTGAATGCTAGACTTGAATTTTTGTCCTTCGTACTGTGGAGAGAAGCAAAAATGACTTACAGTACGGCCATCCATATCGATCTGCTTCATCCCACCGATAACCTTTGCACCTACCGTACCCGCGACACAGTAGCCTGGCATGATGATCATGTTGCGCGGCTTAAAGCACTCTTTTCCTTCTCTTAGTTGCCGAAAGAATATTCATATCTCTCCATTAATAGTGTAGAACCAAAAATGCAAAATACTCTCGATTAAGCAACGTATTTCGTGTTTCAAAGCAGTTTTTCTGAAACTAATCTTACTCATAAAATTAAGAAACTTCTCGAAAAGCAAATTTATCCACACCACATTTTTCTTCGTTCCGGTTGAAACTGCCAACTCCAAGTAAGGTTTATGCAAATAAATTGATTGAATGCTTCTCGTAATCAGTCATATGAACCAACGAATCGAATTTCCGATCATCCAAAACATTCTCACAGTCACATCATACAAACTAAATCCTAACAGAAACCAGTTGATGAAATAACCCAGTAAAGAAACTAATTGAAATCCAACCCGACCTCCGAGCACCACTTCTTGAATATCTGCAATGAATGCCCTCCGTGCAGCATACCTTCAATGAAATTAAACGCTTCTTACAAACTCAAGAGCGGAGGGGAGAATCAGGGGTCAAATGGTTACCGGACAAGCTATGTTGGCACATACATTGTGACGCCGAAAATGATCTACATTATCTTCTACTTCAACTCTACTTCTCTTACTTTCTGCCTCTCCCCATCCCTTTTTCCACTCGGCGCGTACAAACAAGCCTTATACCTGTCATACTGGGAAGAACACAAACCAGTTTTTTTTGTACAGCGATATTATTCTTAGATTTTTTTGGGTTTCGCTTGAATAATTTAATGTGAGGTACATGTAATACTGTGAACCAGTCATTGATGAAATCTTGGTTTTACAATCCAAAATAGATTCATCTAATTCGGAGTCAAATATGGATTCATCTATTTCCAAACCGAGAATCTATCCAGCTATGACAAAGGGGTCCTTTAACAGGATGAATTCATCTTTCCTTACCAGGAGTAGATAGCAACACCATCGCCCCGGGCATCTCGGCAGTTGCATGATCAGGCAAAGGCGAGATGTGCTTGAAGTCGAACATGTTTCGGTGCACGAAACTACAAAAAAACCCACTAAAAATCCCAAAAAAGGTGCTTCACACCGAGAAACCCCAAGGAAAATTATTTTTGAAAAAAAATTTGTTGTCACCTGCAAATCTACATCATTTAAAAATAATCTCCTACTTTTCAATCAAGAAATACCTAATAATGAAGAAAAAACTTGATTTTGAGCAAAGGTAACCTTTTTTTTTTACAAAACCAAAGCTTATTCGAAAATGTATCATAGATTCATGAAAAGCGAGCGAGAGGTGAACGGAAAAGAAAAGAAAGAAATTGAGTGCCCGTTGATGCATAAACTTAAATGCTTTTTATTCTTCAAAGTTATTGCCCAATTGAGCGTTTGTTTGAAATTTTTATCCAAAAGTGCAGGTGAAATGTGGCATAGTTCACTGAAGGCCTAGTTCAACTGTTGAACATTTAGAAAGAACGACCACTCATGGAGCGGGGGATTCTGGAATAAAGAGAAGCGAGGTGAAGAGAGGATAAGGGAGAGCTAGTCATCATTCTAGACTCTATCGCTAAAAGAACGGTCGTTTTTCGAAATTCTCCACAGTGCTGGTGATTTATGATATTTGGTAGTCATAAAGTTGATAATCTTTCATATCAAGTGTCTTTAAAATACTTGAAAAAGAAAAAAAACTTTAAATTACAACTCACGTCTTCTTGATTTTCTCGTTAGTCCAGTTGATGAAAAGTCGATAGTACTGTAATAATGCAAACCGATTGTTCATACTTTCTGTTAATCCATAGCTAGAGAACGACTAGCGTCGAACTGAAGTTGTCTCTAATAATAAAACGAGACGAGAACATATAATCTTCTAAGTTTTTCCTGAGATAAAACTATAGCGAGTATTAACCACGCGTTAAATGAGACCGGTCTAAGGCATTTTTGTACGCGCCGAGCGAAATGGTAAAGGGATGGGGAGAGGCGAAAAGAGTGAGAAGAGAAGTAGAGTAAAAGTGAAATAGAATGGAAGAGAATGTAGATCATTTTCGGCACAATTAATGCGCCAACATAACTGGTCCGGTAACTATTTAACCCCCGGTATCAACAGCCTTGACCTCTTAAACTCCGCCACAGGACCGTTAATTTTTCGTTTTTTCGACAAATTTCGAGAAAAAAACTTTTTTCGAAAATTCGAAAAACGAATTAGACGAAATTTTTTTCGGTTTTCAAAAATATAAAAAAAGTTCGAATTTTTTGGTTTTTGAAATCGAAAAATTTTGGTAAGCCCCCTGTTTTTTTTTTGCTCACCCCTCTCCACAATCTGTCTCCTTCCTTTCCTTGCTTCTCATTATTCTTTGTCCCATTCTCGAATGGACAGTATACAGTAGTTTCTCAATTTTCTACCGAGTGCAGGTGGCCTATGCAAAAACCTGTATAATTCACAAGTTGGGATGTTTCTCACGACCCACAAATAGTTAAGGAACCACCTTGTTTGCCTTTCCAGCTAATCCTTGAGAGAAATAGACCGGAATCTTCAAATCCAGCCGTTCCCAGTACGACTCCAGCAGGATGCACAACTCCTGCGCTCTTCCCAGGGCAAACACAGGAATAAGAACCTGGTAAAAACTTTTGCAATCTAGTTATGTTGTTGTTGTTGTCTTGCCCATAGGTCCTGTGAGTCCTTTTGGGATAGGTTTCTAGGCATTCTAGTCATAGGCAGGGGTACAACTTTTAGTGGGCTACCGTGCCTTCAAACAGTACAGTGCACACTTAAAAGCCAACTCTCCATTTTTCTAGAGTAACGGCTGGAAATGAAGAAAAAAATCTCGCGTTATAAAACTTTTGCTATAAATTTATTAAAGAAAATTTTTTTTGTTTGTAATTTTGTGATTCAGTTATGTATACACAGGGGTTAAATGGTTACCGGACCAGCTTTGTTGGCGCATACATGTTCGCGCCGAGAATGATCTACATTCTCTTCTACTTCCTTTCTATTTCACTTTTTCTCTACCTCTCTTCAGACTCTTTTTCCTTTCCCATCCCTTTTTTCCACTCGCTCGGCGCGTACAAACATGCCTTAGACCGGTCTCATTTAACGCCTGTGTACATGTATCCGCCGCGAAGGCCGATCCGCTCAGTATTCAACCCCTGACAATATGATCTACCCTTGACAATATGATCTACCCCTGACAATATGATCTACCCCTGACAATATGATCTACCCCTGACAATATGATCTACCCCTGACAATATGATCTACCCCTGACAATATGATCTACCCTTGACAATATGATCTTCGAAAGGTAACCTTTCCTCCATTCATGACACAGTCGTGAACTTTCTTCAGAAAATCTCGCTCTCTCGCTCGCTTAGAGTCACTGAATGAACCTTCAATTTTCATTGCTGATGAGAAATCTCCCAAATTATCGAATGAAATTTTGGAAAAACAATTTTTAATTATATTTCTTGATAGAAGATTACTTTTTGGATTGCAAGCCCTTGTTCTCTTTCTTTTTAGCATATTGCTTCCTCACCAAGTATTTAATTTCTATCTACTCAAATTTGATTTGATTGTTTTAATCTTCTGGATGAAATACATTCTATCTATAAATAGGTTCGTTCACTTCGCAATAACAAAAAAGATGAATAGCACTAAAATTCAAATCCTACCGTATAGTTGTCGCATAGGTTGACTCAGAAATGAGCAAGTCTGGTTTGAGTCCAGGGACAACACGAGCGGCGCCTAGATGACGATCCGGCGTCATGTTGTAGTCCCCTGAATCGGAGATTCTTTGGATGAGTCAGAGCGTCTCCATGAGTTTTATAGTGTGTCTGGTCTTCTAACAGATAGACACCCGAAGTAAGTTGGGAAATGCCTGAACAGAAACCGTCTGATGGTGCAACTGATTCTATCAAAGACAAAGAGTGATTTAAAGTTCAACAGCGTGATTCCAAAAAGCGTGTTTGTGAAATTCACTAATCGTACATTTTCATACGTTCTCGTTCCTAAGCCTTACGGCCTCGTTAGCGTAAAATAAGCCTAAACCTAAGCCGAAATTTTTGCTATGGACTTATAGCTGGATTATCGTTGAAAATGATGATAAAGTGTATAAGTAAAAATGTGAGCAGAAAGAGTTGTGTATGGTGCTGCATGTAGTGCATTTTACGATTCACGCTTTCCGGCAATTGTCGTTTCAAAGTTAGGGTCTAAACTTAAACGAGAAATGAGACCCGTCGGAAGAACCAAAGAACCAACCTGTGTAGAGGACACTCTGACTGCCAATACGAACTTCAAACATGGCCGCACCAAGAACATGACCTGATATCATGCTGTAGATCTACCTCGATCTACTTCAACCAAAACTTGATTCTTCGAGCGACTTCCACAGTATAATTTCTGGATGATCTAACTCGAATGAAAATGATTTGATGCATAAGCACAACATGTCTCCTGGTTGTTTCAAATCTACGAAAAAGAAGAAAAAACAACTTGTCTTTGTTTGATTTTACTTTGTTAAAAGTTACTTTAACACACAAAAAAAGACCTGCATAAAAGGCACGGATTGAGATAAGGTCATTAACTTGGATCACTTCATGTAGGTTCACTGCAATTACCTGAAAACTGGTTTACTTAATCAGAAAAATCCTCCTTATACTCGGCTCCTTATCATAAATTCTAACTGACTTCATATCTAAGTTTTCCTAAATCTTTTAAATATGATCAATAGAATGAAACAGAAGATGCTTCAAAACTTTAACTTAAAAGTTGAAAAATATGTTAAACAAACTAGGGTCCTTAAACTTGATGAAATACAAGATGTTTGTATGATGAAAATTTAGATACTGCTATAAAAGTATAAGGTTGAATACTTATCCCATATAGCCGTGAGTATGGTTTTTTTCTATTAATGCATTTTTTCAGTGGGAAAGCAGGTATAATATAGTGACCGGCCACGCCTATGCGGCGAATACGTACATCCAAAAAAAGAGAAAAAAAAGAAGATTGAAAAATCACAAGAATTTTTTCACCCAGGGCAAGAAACAACGCCGCGCTGATGTGTACCAAAATTTATGCAAAGGCCCGCCCTTTAGTGTTGTTACAAGAGTAATTTTAATCTCTGGCGTATACCCGCCCTAAATCTGTACTTTTACCCTTGATTTTCTTTTCAGCATTTTTTGCAGCCATTAAACATGGGTCTGTGATGAATATACATAGAAGTCGGCCCTGTGAGGAAAGATCATTTCCACTAAGAGATTCTGACTCTTTTGATGCAGTCTTTGATGTTAGTCGAAGTAAACATTGTAGTGTCCCCTTTGATGTCTGCTTGTACTTTTCGGTAATCTTCCTGGAATAAATTCTTCATTTCTGTTTCTTCATTAGCAGATGACTATATTCGTTATTAAAGATTATTTTTATGTGGAATATTTGATCTATTCAATATAGCTTGTCAAACCATCACATGTTAGAGATAAAGGGATCTAATTTTCTATCGCCAGAACTTTCTTTCGAACTTGCGGATAAATTAATTTCAAGAGCAGATCCTGGCATATTTTGAATCAGTAAGCTGGTATGGAATATTCTTGCTTCTTCGGTGATTTCGCGTGTCTTTCGAACGTATTATAAATCCAGTGTTTAAAAAATGCTCTATTAAGAACATCTTTTCAATGTGTTTTTTGAGAGGAAATTCAACCGTTTAGACAACAAAAAATTCAATAGAAAGTTTTAGATCTACTTACCAACAAGACAGCAGCAATCGCTTTCGTCGGGTAGGTCATATAGATCGGTCCACCATATTTGAGAACCTAAGACTATTTTGTGAAATTCTTTTTTTTGCGATACATTCTCCAGCAAGTCACACTCAGTCGGAGTTTAAATGATAACTAAACAAGCTATGTTGGCGGACACATAAGAAAATGATCTACATTTTTTCCGTTCTCTTAATTTTGCTTTGTCATTAAACTCGTGCCCTTAGTAATGCTCCTACCCAGGTTGCTCATCTAACCCACAATGCTAGTGAATTTTAAGCACTCCAAAAAAACTCGTGAAAAGATCTCTTCGGTTTTTCTCACTTGCTCAGCCTTTCATTACATTCTCTCTTTCAAGCTTGCCTTTCCCTGATATTTAAAATACTTCGATTTGGTGATACCCATTGCGAATAGAGTAAAACAGCCTGATTCTATCGTCCAACCAAGCGGAATAGAATAATGCTTATCACCGTTTAGCCTAAGCATACACACAAAATTCCACCCGTTATTTTTTGATTCTTTTCATTTTTTTTCAACAATACAATAGGAAAACTTTAATTGAAGTCTTATGACAAAAATGAAGTCCAGTGTGTTTCTTAGCACCCAACGACTTTTTCCGAGCGCAAAGATTTTTCAAATTTTCGGAGATCAAAATTCTATTTTACCAATGATTTGGACTTTCCCTACGAAAAATCTGAGAAAAATTTTTCCAGGCGGATAGATTTCTATGTTTTTTGGGGTTTTTGGAGAGCGCATAGAATTGTTTAACCCGCAGTGCGTGTCAGAGAAACAGACTGATGAAGTGATGCCAACCTCACTCAAGTGGGGAAGACTTCCACAATGATCAAGATGAAAATGCGATATTATGACACAGTCGATATAATTCGTCAGCTCTTCTTTTGGACAAATGTATCTGGAAAAAAAGCACTTTGTGACTCTTCCCAATATCTCAACAACTTGTGGACAGAGTGTCCCACTAACCCGCACTGCGGGTGAAATATTCTTTGCACAAATCTATGTGCTTCTCAAAAAAGGCTAGTGATATAAAGCAAATGTTCTCTCTTTATTTGTCTCCTAAGTCTACTATCCGCTCATTTGGCTTAATGATATTCATTGACGGCAGGGGTTAAATGGAGCCGCCCAATTTGGGTTTACATGTATCCGCCGCTCAAAGTTTGGAGGAAAAAAGAAGAGGGGATGAAGGAAAAGGGTAATAAAAGAGAGGGAGTTTTTTGTCAATAGTGTGTGTACATGTATCCGCCGACGGGACCGTTCCGGTCACTATTTAACCCCTGATTGACAGTGTTAAGTAATATCCTGAGGCCGTATGCATGGAGCAATCCAAAAGGATTATGAGCTTGGATCAGCAGTTATCCAAATACATTTCACTAATCCGGTATGCATGGAAGCTATAATACTTTTGGATTAGAGATAATCCGACAAAAATTTTTTAAAACTTTTTTGGATTTTGTAATCCTTGGATTTGAATAATCCAGATTGTTATAATCTGTTTTCCATGCATACGGCCTCTGGTTGTTGACTAAACATCAAATACGAGAGTGGCTTTCCAGAAACACAGTGCAATGGCCAAACTTGAAAAAAAAGACGACTGAAACGAGTGGGAAGCTCAGAAAAATGAGAAGCAAATATGTCTTTTTTTTATTTATTTATTCGTACATCAATACTGATGTGACAAAACATAAGATAACTCATACAATAGTGAGGGTTGTTCTTAACAATAACATCTGAACAATGATTTTCTAGAATAAGAAAGGAGAGAGAAAGCAAAAAAAGGGAACAACTCAGAGATTAGGTAAGTGCAGATCGAGAATTTCAAGAACATTTAGCATCTTGAGCCTCTTTTTGAACACATTAGAGTTAGGAGAAGTCATAACTTGAGCAGGTAAATTAATCATCCACCTAGACGTTCTTACTTCAAAACAATTGAAAGTTAACCTCTTATTTGTGAAAGGTATGTGGAAATTAAAAGCGGATGTTCTACCATTACACGGTTTGAACACATAAAAGGTACTAACTTTAAGATCAACTTCACCTCGGATTATTTTGAAAGCGTAAGTGAGATCATTAATGATTCTCCTACAATATAGAGAGGTCAAATTTAAAGTATTCAAACGATTCTCATAACTAATATTAGGAGAGCAGTTTAAATTACATCTAAAATAGAGAAGTTTAGTAAATATATGCTGGACCTTCTCTATTTTCCTAATATCATTTTTTAAATGAGGAGACCAAACCGATGAAGAAAATTCACAAATCGGTAGAACATATGATTTGTAACATCTTAAATATATATCTGGTGTGATACATGAAATAATTCTGAATAAGGCATAAACTGTTTGTAATGCCTTCCGACACAAAAGCTCATATTGTGATTTGAAAGACAGGGAATCATCTATTAAAATACCTAAATCTCTAACAGAGGTTGATTTCGTGAAAAGAGTATTTGGACTTACATAATAGGTTGAGAATGGGTTTTTATTACCTAAATATAGAACATTGCATTTCTTTTCAGCTATTGCCAACTGCCATGTATCGCAATACCTATCGAATTGATTTATTGCTAAATAGAGTTGGGATTTAGCGATTTGAGCACCTAGTTCATCATAAGAAATATACAACTTAATGTCATCAGCGAACAGCTGAATACTAACTGAGGGTAAGTTGGAAAAAATTCGAGGCAAATCGTTGATATAGATCAAGAAGAATAGCGGCCCTAAAACCGATCCCTGTGGGACTCCAGATGATATTTCTCTAGTGTCACTAAATGTTCGGTTGACCTTAACACTGAAACAACGTCCTGTTAGAAAACTTCTAGTCCATCTCAAAAGATTTCCACGAATGCCTAAACTTTCTAGTTTGTGGAGAAGTTTACAATGCGAGACAACATCAAAAGCCTTAGTCAAGTCATAATAGAGACAATCGACAGATTTACTTTGGTCGAGGGCTCTCGTCCAACTATTAGTTACCGAAAGAAGCTGAGATTGAACTGATCTTCTAGGAACGAAACCATGTTGCTCTTCAGAAAATATAGAATGCATGTCCATCCACTTTGTTATCCTATCACGAACTATGCGTTCGAAAACTTTAGAAGGTGTGGGCGTGATTGCGATAGGTCGAAAGTTGTCTACATTCAAGGGTGGAGATTTTTTTGGAATAGGAGTGATGTAAGATATTTTCCAAAGAGAAGGAAAATGGCCAAGTTTAAGAGAGAAATAGAAAATATAGCTTAGTGGTTCTGCAAGCGACGAAGCGCATTCTTTGTAAAATTTCTGAGGAATAGAGTCAGATGTCTGCGTAAGAGAAGGAGACAGCTTTTTTAAATAGAACTTGACGTCTCCGGGAAGAATAAGCATATCAGTTAGGGAATGATCAAGAACTCTATCAACATTCGGAATCAAACCATCATCGATTGAGAAAGCGGAACAGAAAAAATCGGATAGAGCACTAGCTTTAGCTTCATCCGTGTGAACAAAAGAACCAACTAAATCTGTGAAAGATGGAATCGAAGAATGGGATTTTAGACGATTTCCTACGTATTGATGTTGTTGTAGATTGCCCGCCGTAGGTCTCCGGCTGGGTAGACGAGGTCTTCTTTGACATGGCTCAGAAAACAATAACCTTACTTACATCATTTATCTAATTACATTATTTCTCTTTCTCTCTCGGGGTTTATTTTTTTTTTTTATTTATTTTTTTTTATTATTTTTATTTTTATTTTTTTATTTTTTTTGAGAGAGAGAAAGGAATCACTGGTATAAGAACTTAACAACAGACGTCGGGCTATTCCACAAATCTATACTTCTTAAAAGTGTGTGGTCACAGCGACACGAGAATAAATGACTAGTTGTATGTGGCTCTTCTAAACATTTTGGGCAAAGAGGTGATAGGGCAGCTCCTATTCTGTGTAGGTAGCTGTTAAGGGAACTTGCATAGCCACTACGTAGTTGCGATAATGTTATTTGTTGTTCCCTGGGAAGTTGATTCGTTGATTTATGGATTCTGGGAGGTTTCTTACCTAGAACTGGGTTAGGTGAGCAAGATCAAATGAAATTTCTAACAGTTTCAGTATGTATTCTTTTAAGTGCGGCTTTCTGATCACTGTCTACTAGCATAATTTCTAAGTCCTTGGCATGTTTACGAATAGTTCTAGGTGGTTTGGGTTCCATGCATCGACGATGGGAGGGGTGGTTTGGGAGGAGTCTTGCTCTTGCAACGAATTGCTTGGTAAGCATCGTGTTGTGCTCCTTTATGGGTAACATTTCGCTTTCTAGAGCTAAGTGCTCTGTGCCGGCCATTGCTAGGTTTCCTGTTGCGATCCGAATTGCTCTATTTTGGTTTGCCTGTAGTTTTTTCCAGTTCGTCTCGGCCAATTGAGGGGAGTAAATTGGTGCGGCGTAGTTGAGAACGGATCTGGTCATTGTTTTGTAGGTTGCAAGAAGGGTGTTTTTCTGTTGGCCCCATGTTCTTCCTCCGAGGGCACGTAGTATATTCAGTCTTTTGGCCGTTCTCTGTTTAAGGTATTCTGCATGTTGTCGGAAGGTGCCGAGTTGGTCTAAGACGACACCGAGTATTTTGGGTGTTTTAGTTGTCGGCAGAAGGGTTCCGTGGATTTCTACCTTGGGTTCTTTTTTACATTCGCCTGTATGGGTTGTGAAAAGGGTGACCGTAGTCTTTTCCTTGAATATGATCATTTTACGTTGTTCCAATTCTTCTACGAGTTTCGGTAGGAAGTGGTTGATCTGATCTTCACAGGTTTCAATACAGGGGCTTGAGGAGAGAATTGATATGTCGTCGGCGTAGGCTGTCATCTGCGTGTTTCCTGTGGGTTGCGGGAGGTTGTTTATGTAGAGATTGAATAAGAGGGGGCTGAGCACTGCTCCTTGTGGGACACCAGATCTGCATGTGAGACGTCGACTGCTTTTTCCTTGGAAATCTACCTTGATTGTACGGCCTCTTAGGTAGCTGGACATCCATCGGACGATGGCTCTTGGCATATTCGTTTCAGTGAGTTTCTTGCAGAGAAGGGATATGTTCACTAAGTCATATGCTGCAGTGAGGTCAAGGGCGACCATGAGAGTGCGGTCCGGGGGTGGTTTCCGATTGAAGCCGTTTGTTATTTTCCCGGTTATTTCCAGGAGTGCGGTAGTAGTCGAGTGCTCTTTGCGGAATCCATGTTGCCAGTCAGCGATTTGAAAGCCTTCCGCCAGGAATGGTAATAAGACCCGTTCGAATGTTTTGGCTATAGGGGATAGTATTGATATTGGTCTATAGCCGTTCAGGTTGCTGGAGTCCTTTCCTGGTTTAGGTAACATTATCACTCTTGCATCTTTCCATCTGGACGGGATAATACCTGTCTGCAGCGTGTTATTGAAGAGGATGCAGAGGCATTTCTGAAGTTTTCACCGGCCATTTTGAGTAGTAGAGGGCAGATGCCTTCACTGTCTGGGCATTTGGAACCTTTGGTTTTCTTGATTGCTTCTTCGATCTGTGCCAGGGAAATTTGGGGAGCGTCTGTCCGTTTGAGGCCTTTAATTAGTCGTGTTGTGCTTCTTGCTGATTTGTCGACCTCTTTAGGGGCTTGTTTAGCTAATTTTCTGGCAAAAGCGTTTGAGGCAGATGTTGGGCATAGACTTTTCCCGTCGTGGCTGATGGTCAAGTGCGTCGGTTTAATTGATTTGCCGTCGATAGCCTTTATCGTTTTCCAGAGTTTGTTGCCCGGTTCGTTGTGGCTAATTTCAGATATGTACTTTTCCCAAGCCTTCCTCTTTTCGAGGTTGATGCGGAAGGAGATTTCGGCCATTATTGAGGCGAGTGAGGGGTCCGTAGGATTGTCCCTCCTCATTTGGTCCCGTTCTGCAATCAGCTTCTTCACATCTTCACTCAAGTGAGGCGTGTATTTTGGCACCTTTCCACGGGGAATGTTGTTCTTAGCCGCTTTGGTCAAGGTGGTGGTCAGGAATTTGTGCATCTGAACTGAGTTGCCGGCGAATGGGAAATCCATGAGAATCTTGTTGATGTCCCTTTCGAAGCCTTCCCAATTCGCTTTGTTGTAATCTGTATAACAACGTGCGTTTGAGATGCTGGATGGCTGTGTTTCGACGTCAATCAGGCATGGGAGGTGGTCAGAGTTCATTCTGTTGATTGTTGACCAGTTGCAGTCGATGGCTATGTCGTTCGAGGCGAGAGTGATGTCTGGTGATGCTTTTTGTCTTGTGGGCATCTTTGAGTTGTTGAGACATACAAGATCGCTGTCGTCAATGAAGTCGCATAGTTCATCTCCTCTGCTATCCTCCGTACCTTCACTCCAAACTTTATTGTGTGCGTTGAAGTCTCCACCGACAATGAATGGTTTCTTCTGTGTTAGGAGTCGGTTGAAGTTCGGCGCGTATGTGTTGGGGCATGACGATCGAGGTGGGATGTAAATGTTGCAGATTCTTATGGTTCCTTGGTCGGTTGGCACGTCCACGCTGAGTGTTTCGGCTGTCTGGTCCGTTGTTGGGGAGGTCACGTTAGCATAGCGAATATTCTCTTTGACTAGTATCGCAAGTCCGCCTCCAAAGTTGGAGCGGTCTTTTCTTATGATCGTGTAACCTACGATATTCGGAGATGGAATATTAGCATCCATTTTGGTTTCTTGGATGAGTGCTACGTGAACATTCAACTCATGTAAAAGGTCCTCTAGCTCGGTTAGTCGGGCTCTCAGTCCATTAGCGTTCCATTGGATTATCCTCAGGTTAGCTACCGTCTGGGAGGCAGTCTGCTGGATCGGGGCTCTCTCACAAATTCTACATCTCCATTGGGGGTTCCAATCATTAAGATTGTTAAGGTTGGAACAGCGGAAATGTACCCATTTCTTACATTTGCTACAATTAACACAATTCGAAGGCGCGTTAAGAGAGCATACAGAACAAGGCCATCTTGGGCCTGGGTTAGTCTCGATACCAGCGATTCGGAGGAGTGTTCGGATCAGAGACGCTGGGTCTTTCTGATCCGTGTTAGAAAAAATGAGGTTTCGGGGGAAGCCGTCCTCGTTGTCCCTTGCGGGAGATTCCATTGGGAAGTTTTGTTTGGAGGTCCATTGGGTCCGGCGCCATGTAGCGTCGTCCACAGTCGCACCGCGTGTAGGTGACCTCCGTCGCGACCTCTACGTATTGATAGAACTTTCTAGGATCGGAGAAGAAAGCCTTCTGTCGATTTATTTCAAACTTCTTGATTTCCTTGTCAAGTTTTCGAGAAGTTATTGGTATTGTTATTCTTTATCGCCAAAGGACAACTGGTTCAGGGTCATCGCTAACATGGTTGACAATGAGAAAATGAAAAAGTAGAAAATCTTCGGAAGAGGAATAAGCAACTGTGGCGTTGCACTGAAGAGTCTTGGTAGACCACTTAGCGTTTCAACCTCATACCGAAGATATTCACGAAGTCTCGAGTCCCAAGAAGACAGAAGAGAAATCTCGTAATTCAATGAAGTAGAGACGAGTAGAAGTCAGTGTGAAGAAGAAATGATAGACCCGACCATCTCCGGGGTTTGAAAAAGAAAAGAATGAAAAAGAAAAGAAAGTGCGTTTGAATAATTCTAGAACAGTGGGAACATGAATTTTAGAGAAAAGGGCTAATTTATGCTCGAAGAGGTTACGGATGTGCTCAGGATAAGTTTCAAAAGCAGCTTTCCTACGTTTTCTAGGGATAAATTTCTCAATTAAAAACTTCGCAATAACATTCAATCGATCAACTAGGTCATCTACAGAAATGAAATCATCGAAAACAAGTGTCCAGTCCATATTTGATAATAGCTTATTGATATCTGCATAACTGGCCCGGTTGAAATCAAAAACTTCTACAACAGGTTGTGGGTTCGAAAGTAAAAATACAGAAAAAGTAATCGAATTGTGATCAGAGTTAGAGAACGGAGGACAAACTTTACAATTAGAGATACAGTCAGCTTTAGCAAGAACATGATCTATTATTTTCTTACCATGTGTAGGCTCAGTTACAAATTGATGAAGAGAAAAGTCTGTACACAAGTCGATAAGAGGCTCAGTTGAAGAACATTTTTTGTCAACATCAATTTCTAAGTTGAAATCACCACAAAGTACAAATTGTTGAGGTACCGCTAACAGTTGAGTAAGAACATCGAAAAAGGCATTATTCTGATGCACAGTAGTGTTTGGCGGTCGATAGCATATAATGAAACGTGTTCTGGAGAGTGTTAAGTTGCATAAGAGATCGAAAGCTAAGACATCAGCTGATATTTTAGTCTTGAGAGTTACAACAGAGTATATTAAATGATTACGGAGAACAGCACAGACACCACCACCTCTTTTTGAAGTTCTATCACAGCGGAGCACACAATAAGGCAGATTAGCTGTCAATGAGGCATCTACTATGTTTTTATTTAACCAAGTCTCACTAAATAGTAGAATATCTGGTTGTGTTGATGACAAATAATGGTAAAGTAGATCAATTTTGTTTTTGAGGGAACGTGCATTGAAATAAGAAACAGAGAATACTGAACTAGATTTATTGGAAGTTGAAAATAAAGATCTATAACATAGTCCTTTCTGGATCAGTTTCCCTGATTAGAAGATGTTGGTGACCGCAAGGGGGGCGGTAGAGTTCTTCGTGCTCCTCCAATTTCTTCTTTCAGCCACAGATCATCCTTGTAGAGAACCCAAGTCGACGATGGATTAGACAGACGGAGTTCTTTCAGTTGAGCTCGCTTTGCATTCCAGGTCATCAACTCATCAGGCGTCATTGACTTCCTGATGAAAACCCCCTTCCAACGGGGGTTTGAACGGATGGAAGAAGCTGAACGAAGTCCTGCCAACATGAAAGAACGAGCAGGAAGCATTACTTTGAGTAACCTACGATTACCTTGACCCATTCTGAAAACGGCTTCTGGTCTAACTTCAATATTGAGATCATCCAGAAGAGACTGGACGATAGCCTCGTCATGGACGACCCTCTCGCTTGCTGCTGGAGAGAGACTTTCTGGAAGACCCGCGATGACCAGAGAACGTGCCCTTCTGTGAGACTCTTGATCAGAAAAAGTTGACAAGAAGGCGGAAGGCGACCCAGATGATTTCAGTGTCGCGCTAGGGGGAAGGGATGTTGAATTGCAATGACATGTCTTGGAAGATATGGCTTCGAGTGTAGACGAAAGCATGGTTATGATCCGAGAAATGGATTTCCAAAATGGAATCGAGATTCCGTCTGGAGCATCTAATGTAGCGAAGGCGACAGCTTCGGCAACTGTTTCGGAGATTGAGACACTGGCGGAGGGAGATTTGGTCGAAGGAGAAGACTTCGGAGATTTTGGGGAGGAATTCTTTTTGGTTCTTGGCATTTTCGTGTTGAGTTAACGAAAATCAATATCAGAGCGAATTGTCCAGTCACCACTGACTGTGAGGGAAAGGAAGATAAGTGAGGGAAAGGAAGATAAGTGAGGGAAAGGAAGATAAGTGAGGGAAAGGAAGATAAGTGAGGGAAAGGAAGATAAGTATAATCTTGACAATGTTGACCTTTTAAGTTCCTTCCTTTTCTATATTCTAAGCTGCTTCTTCTCATTGTCTTAGATATTCGCTGAGCGGTCGTTTTTCAAAATTTTTGTTTGAAAAGATAAATTGACTACTACCAAACTTAGTTCAGGAAACGTTCAAGACTTTCACAACAACTTCGAAAGTTATGAGAAGGAAGACGAGGTAATAGCTCCGATCAAAATTATAAACTCATTTCAAGTCAGTCGCTAAAGGAACCATGGTTCCAACACTAATGGTGGCTTCCGCGACAATCTGCATGCCCTGAGCCAGGGGTTAATAGTGACCGGATCGGTCCCGTCGGCGGATACATGTACACACACTATTGACAAAAAACTTCCTCTCCTTTCTTACCCTTTTCTTTCATCCCCTCTTTTTTCCTCGAAAGTTTGAGCGGCGGATACATGTAAACCCCTCCATTTAACCCCTGCCCTGAGCACAGTAATGAAACAGAAAACTCTGCCAAATCTATAAAAAAAGAAAGACTCTTCTCGAAACCTAGGTGTGGTGCAGCGTCATACAGTGCAGAGTTTTCCCAATAGTCTGCTGTCACTTCGTGATGTCTCAACTCTCATTCTTCTTTGCCTGTCTGCTTTCACCCGCACTCTCCCCGTTTTCTGATATTTCGTTAACACCGCCACATATAACATTTGAACGTGGTCAGCCTGACAATTAATACACTTAGTCAGGAAAGGAAGTTTTTCAGGTAGTTTTCATGGTGTTTTCTGCTTAGGCTTTGGCAAACATTACGCTAGCAAGGCCGTACGGCTTTATAAAAAAAAAAAAGGCACTTTACCGTTTAGGGACCCCCTTCCTAGAGGTTCCATGGGTCATACTTCTGACTTACTTATATTTACAAAAAAAAAATTTTTACACTAAAAAAGTTAATTTTACATTAAATAAAACATTTCTACATTGAAAACGCTTAGGCTTAGGAAAAAGTTTACGCTAACTGGGCCGTATCAAGAAAATGACCCAATTGACCTGACCCAATTGAACCTATAGGAGGGTGGGGGGGGGGGGGGGCTAAACGGGAAAAAGTTCCAACAAAGACCGTATGAGAGATGCTATGTGCGCGTTTTCAGTTTTCAGCATTTTGCCGAAAGTTAGAGACGCAGACCACCTAGGTTCGCATCAGAGCCAAAAAACAGAAATGTTATGATACTAGCCTATTTCATTTCAAAGAGCTTACGAGAAATCGGGGAACTTGCGATCGTCTTGATATCCCATGTGCATTCCGCAGTCCAGCAGGATGTTCCTGCCTCCCATCGTGACCAATATGCAGCTACGGCCGACATCCTGACCCGCTCCCAGCGGGACAACCTTCAAATATTTTTTTTCGGATAGAAAAGCTTGTTGACTGCTGACGAAGGTAATTGTCGAGTTCGACGTAGGCTTCGCCTCCCCCTCCCCCTAGGGAGATGGAGTAGCAGTTTAGACTAATTGTTTGATACGGTCTCGTTAGCCTAAGCCGTACGGCCTCCTTAGCGTAATCTATTATTAAGCCTAGGCGTTTTTTTATCTAAAAATATTTTTTAATGTAAAAATAATTTATTTAACGTAAAATTAATTTTTTGTAAATGTAAATAAGTCAGACGTATCACTCATGGAACCTCTGGTAAGGGGGTGTCCCTAAAGTAAAACAGTGCCGAATAAGCGTATTTTAATGCAAAAATAACAGGGAGAGGGATTAGAAAGAGAGGAAAATGAGAGAGAACAGGAGTAACATCAAGCATTAAATGCAGGAGAGAGGCGCCTACGTCGAACTAGACAAGTGCCCTGACAAATACAAATGCCGCACGAGACTAGAAAATGGTTACTACCCTCTTGAGTTTCTCATGAGCAAGCCTTCTGCCTAAACATTAATGAAAATGGAAAATTCGTGAAAAATTAAACACACCTGAATATCTCCCATGTTCGCTCAAAAAACGTTGCAAAACATCATCAAAATTATAGAATAAACGCTTTATTTAGAGACCGTAATGAAAATATTTTGGTACGCTGTTTTTGTCTGCGATACTAATATTCCGTAATTCCAAACTGTTTGATAAATCGAATAACTTGGAATTTTCAACGGATTTACCTTTTTTAGGGCATGAATTATTGGTCCACCATTTAAATAGAAGTGTCACCAAATAAAATAGTAACGTCCACCAAATAAAATAGCAACGTCCACCAAATAAAATAGTAACGTCCACCAAATAAAATAGTAACGTCCACCAAATAAAATAGTAACGTCCACCAAATAAAATAGTAACGTCCACCAAATAAAACACTAACGTCCACCAAATTTTTTTTGTTGTTGTGAAATTCACCACGGCATTTTTTCTCACCTGACACCAACCTGTATGGTTTTTTCCACCAAATTAAAAGTCAACCAATTTTTTTCGTGAAGTTCACCACGGCATTTTTTCTCACCTGACACCAAAGGTTTTTTTCTCACCCTACACCACACCAAACTTTTTCTGCTCTCTCAGTGAGTTGTTTTTGATGGTTTTTTTGTAGTGGAGGTAATTTTCGCGGGAGTAAAGTTTTTATGAGTGTTTTTTGTTGTTGAATGTTTTCTTTAGGTCATTCTGTTGAATGTTTTGTTTCAGATTTAATTTAAAAATAGGTATAGGTAAATTCCCCTTCTCTCCTCAGGGCCCTTCTTCTTCCCTTTAGGGCTTTGGGGAAGACTGAAACTGCAGTTCAGTCCAAAAATTTTTTTTGTGAAAAAATGAAAAAAGTTTTGCAAGAACCGGATTTTTTGCAAGAACCAGAGTCCTTGATGCTCAAAATGAACATCTATGGAGAGAAAAAAATGAAACCAAAGCGTTTAAAGCCCACGAGCGCTGCCACTTAAACTGCAGAAGTGCCTATTTTTAAATTATATCTGAAACAAAACATTCAACAGAATGACCTAAAGAAAACATTCAACAAGAAAAAACACTCATAAAAAACTTTACTCCCGCGAAAAATACCTCCACTACAAATAAAACCATCAAAAACAACTCACTGAGAGAGCAGAAAAAGTTTGGTGTGGTGTAGGGTGAGAAAAAACCTTTGGTGTCAGGTGAGAAAAAATGCCGTGGTGAATTTCAAGAAAAAAATTGGTGGACTTTTAATTTGGTGGAAAAAACCATACAGGTTGGTGTCAGGTGAGAAAAAAATGCCGTGGTGAATTTCACAACAAAAAAAATTTGGTGGACGTTAGTGTTTTATTTGGTGGACGTTACTATTTTATTTGGTGGACGTTACTATTTTATTTGGTGGACGTTACTATTTTATTTGGTGGACGTTGCTATTTTATTTGGTGGACGTTACTATTTTATTTGGTGGACGTTACTATTTTATTCGGTGGACGTTACTATTTTATTTGGTGGACGTTACTATTTTATTTGATGGACGTTACTATTTTATTTGGTGGACGTTACTATTTTATTTGGTGGACGTTACTATTTTATTTGGTGACACTTCTATTTAAATGGTGGACCAATAATTTTCCCCCCTTTTTTATATATGTTATTCTGAGCGGTTCAGTCATTGTATTATGCCTCAATTAGTTTTAAAACTTGCGAAGAATTCTCATTTCAGTTCTAGCCTTTTCATCGGTTTTCTGAGTCGGGATTTTGGAGTTCTTGTGGAATGTCAGAGCTCAGGTACAGAAAAAAATTTTGCTTGTTTTTGATATAAAGAAACGAACTTTCGATTGCTAAAAGCAAAGATATTATTCCACTTCATAATGAAAAAAACTCAAGTTGACATAATGGTAGAGAAAATTAAAATTTTTATTGTTCCCTTAAAAAAATTGGCCTTTCGAAGTTAGGGCCACGCGCTAGAAGAGTATAGTCACTGCTTTATGTAGAGGTGAACTTTCGATTACTAAAAGCAAAGATATTATTCCATTTCATTAATGACAAATCTCAAGTTGACACAATGATGGAGAAAAAAATTTTTATTTTTATAATTCCCTTATGGAAATATGGCGTTTCGAAATAGAGTCACGCGCTAGTTTATTTAGGAGTGCACCCGTAAAAAATCTTTTTTAGGTTTATTAATTAAAATTAAACCAAAGATCGATTTAGCTAAGGTGCTCCAGTTGAGCGCAAGTGTTTCCATCGGAAACAAGCGTCAAAGTTTTCGCATTGTAAAATGTTTTATAAAATATTAAAGCAACTTTTTTTTTTTTAGAAAAAAAGAGATGTGATCGGAATCAGGAAGGCGCAGCTGTTTTTACGGCTGCAGCAACATGAAAGTTTTTCCGTATTGTATTGTATTTAATTTTTTCTGTGTTGTACTAAAACAGCGTTGAAGAAGAGCTTCGATAAAATTTTGAACTTAGGTTGAGGTGTCACGCTGACGAGGCCGTACGGCTTGAGAACGAGGGCCATTACTAAAGCACGCCGTGCACGCTGTTCGCTGTAAATCATTACTAATGCACGCCGTGCATGGGGCGGAGTTAAGAATTTTCCCGCGCGTTGGCGTGCATTAGTAATGATTTACAGCGAACACGGCGTGCTTTAGTAACGGCCAGAACGAGACCACTTTGTGTTAAGTGTGTGACTCAATGAACGAATTACCCTGAATACTGTAGTCACCTCACCTTCTTTTGTCAATTGATTGTTAGCTTTTATCTAGAGACCGCAGCGCGGAGGGGGAATTTTAAAAGAAAATTTTCGAAAGGAAACTTTTCCTATGTAATTTTTACTCATCAAGAAGAAAAAAACATTATAATAAAGTAAAAACGTGAATGAATAAAATAATTCAGGAAAAAAATTGAAGTGTCCTGTCTGAGGGAAGATATCGGTACGGTAGATCATCGGTGTGTTATTGGGTCAGATTGCGATGACAAGCAATTTTTATTCGATTTTTTCAATTTTATTGTTTTTCAATTATCACTAATAGATACATATTTTGTTAATTGAAATGTTAAAACAAAGCAAAAAATAGGAAACATCAATTATTATACATTCACCAGAACGAAAATGAGAATTTAAAAACCCGTTTATAAGTAAACCGAAAAACAGAATTCACAGGATAATAGCTAGCGACAATATTGGTAATCTCAGTTTCATTATGCTATATTTTGATAATCTTAATTTTACAAGCTAAAGTTAAACCACTATTAAATACATACATTTTATTCTCACTGTAATACAAATACTTCATCGGCGATGCATGAGTCGAAGTCTGTGACGTCAACCGAGAGGAGTTGTCCAGTATCGCTTCTAAGAGTTATTGCGAGCGAGTCTAGGGTGAACGCAACCTTAACAGTGTAATATGACAATCGGTCATATATAGTATGCGCTACAGTCTAACGCATTTTACTTGAAAGCGCAACGCCAACTTTTTCTAATTTTTTAACCTGATAATTCTGGAGGGTTTCTTGAACTAATACCGAAAACCCAATCTGTCTATTCAAAAAGTAAAAAAGTTGTGACGGTTTTCATTAAAAGTTTAAAATTCGCTATAGTATGCGCTACAGTCTAACGCATTTTACTTGAAATCGCAACGCCAACTTTTTCTAATTTTCTAACCTGATAATTCTGGAGGGTTTCTCGAACTAATACCGAAAACCCAATCTGTCTATTCAAAAAGTAAAAAAAGTTGTGACGGTTTTCATTAAAGTTGAAATTCGCTATAGTATGCGCTACAGTCTAGCGCATTTTACTTGAAAGCGCAACGCCAACTTTTTCTAATTTTTTAACCTGATAATTCTGGAGGGTTTCTTGAACTAATACCGAAAACCCAATCTGTCTATTCAAAAAGTAAAAAAAAGTTGTGACGGTTTTCATTAAAGTTGAAATTCGCTATAGTATGCGCTACAGTCTAGCGCATTTTACTTGAAAGCGCAACGCCAACTTTTTCTAATTTTTCAACCTGATAATTCTGGAGGGTTTCTTGAACTAATACCGAAAACCCAATCTGTCTATTCAAAAAGTAAAAAAAAGTTGTGACGGTTTTCATTAAAGTGGAAATTCGCTATAGTATGCGCTACAGTCTAGCGCATTTTACTTGAAAGCGCAACGCCAACTTTTTCTAATTTTTTAACCTGATAATTCTGGAGGGTTTCTCGAACTAATACCGAAAACCCAATCTGTCTATTCAAAAAGTAAAAAAGTTGTGACGGTTTTCATTAAAAGTTTAAAATTCGCCATAGTTCGCTATAGGCTAACCCATTTTACTTGATCGCGAAAACTCAGTTTTTTCTAATTTTTTGAGAGAATCTTCTTCGCACCCGGCTCTATGCTAAGATTCCAAAGTTAGAAAATTAGCATATCAAGTTTTCGAGAAATATTCTTTATTAAAATGTAAACTTTAGAATCAAAAAAACTGTTACCTGTATCCGAAGTCATCCCTTTTTCTCTCTGATAAGCCGCTCCAAATAATTCTCCTTCGAAAAAAGAAGGAATCGGTGAATTTACCTGAAAGTTTTGACGAATTAAAACGTAATAATGGAAAAATGAATTCCGAAAACTCAAGCCCGTGTTTTTGGTGCGTTGTAACTTGAGCTCCGTTGACAGGTTTTCTAGGGCACACTAAAATTCCATTGCGGTCTCTACTTTTATCATTATGCGTTCTTATGCAGCCTTTTTTCGGTACGATTCCTGCTGATGAACCTGCAAATGTATTGTCTATCCGATGTATTAACCATGGCCTACAAAGTACGAATTTTTAGACCGTTTTTTCCACTCTTAAATTTTACCGTGATGTTTTCGGGAATTTTCCTTCTGCTTCGACAAATTCAACGCTAAGGAAGTCGTGAGGGCTAGGAACAAGACCGTATAAAACAACAAGTTTCTTTTTCTTCTTCCTTTGTCCCGCCGCCGGGCACGGTCCGATTTATAGACTGAACCACGCCATTTCACCCGATCAGCTTCGTCTTCAGCCCGGTCGTCATGTCTACTTCAATGGAGTCTCGCCACCTAGTTTTGGGTCTGCCTCTGGGTCTTTTGCCCTCTACTTCGAAATTCTAGGACGATTGAGAAACGGAATGAGGATTTGATCTCATCACGTGCCCGTACCATCTCAGCCTTGACACTCGGAGCAACCGATCTGTAATTTTTACCTTTTCAGTGTGTCAGGCATTCGCTTGTCACATACTACACCGGTTGATTCTCTCCATTTGAGCCAGTTAGCATTGACTCTCGCATCAACTGTAGCCTTGGAATCTAGGTCTGAGGTGATGCAGGATCCAAGGTAATTGAAGCCATCCACTTTCCGGAGTTAGATGCTCTTGACTTTGATGGTATTCGAGGTACTCTTTCCCAATTCCATGTACTCGGTCTTTTGGAGGTTTAGTCGTAGACAGTCATTGAAACGTTCGTTCCACTCCTCTACCTGTCTCTCCAAGTGTGTTCGAACATAACACAACAGAGGACTGAAACAACAAGTTACAAATTACTATTTTGGAAATAATTGAATAAGAAAATTCCGCGGCTGACTTCTGCAGACACAAAGAACGGGCGTCACGAGAGGAATGTTTTTGTTCCCATTCTTTTCACAGAGGTATTCTTGAGTCAAAATCTTCATTCAGCTAAACTAAACATGTTTAAAAGGAGTTGGGCCCTCTTCTGCCTTTACAATTTCTAATACATAGGTCTCGCGCACTGGTCGACAAATTTATAAATAAACTACCGTTTACTTGAGCGAAGGGCCCATAACAATAAGAAGCAAGAAAAAAATTTTAGTCGTGACAGATTTTAACTACGTATTACTCACTCTTTCGCTTTATATCTCTCTCTCCCTATCTTATCTCTCCTCTCTCTCTCGCTCTCTTTCTCTCTCTCTCTCTCTCTCTTTCCTTCTCCCTTCTCCATTACTAATCTCTCGATCGCTTCTCACCATATTAGGTTCTCCGAGTGAGTTGATGTTTTGCATTGGAAAACTGTGGGCATTCAATTTTACTCGTCCATGTTGTCTCTTGTCTAGTTGATGTACCATCAGAGGACCTATTTTTCTCAAAGCATGATGAAGCAAAATGCCCGATTGTGTTCTGTCTTGTGACTTCAACAGGTTATCTAAAAACAACAAAAGCAGCACTAAAATCCATCATTTTTTAAATTCTTAATGGAATAAAAGAAAATAATGAAAATGCATTATACATATAAAAAAAACATGGAATTTCTTTATGGACATGGGTATATGAGAGGGCTGGCGATTGCAACTTTAATGTTTTATTCGTTATCGAAAATTAGATATTCCAATCTTGAATGAATGTTTTAGGCAGTACACACAAAAAAAAGGATGAGTTTGGTAAAGTGTACTAAAAAGGCATACATAAAAATTTATGAATAGTAACAATTTGAAAGTATTCCTGCGCGTAAGTATCAAAGTATGCTAGAAAGGGCATACGCCCTTCGGGAAAAAAAGGCCCTTCGGGAAAATCACAAACAAAGAAAAATGTTTGAATCAAAAACCCAAGAAACAGCATACATACATACTTTCTTTTTGTAGACAGCATACTTTCATTGTGTAGACAGCATACTTTTAAAGTATCCCTAGCATACTTTCATTTCAATACTATTCATACTTCCAAAGTATGAATAGTAACACTTGTGTGCGGAACGATTTGGAATAATTTTAAAGTATATAGTTCCATCCCAGGAAAGTAATTCAAGATTTAGTAGATATTCACAAGATTCTTCACGTTAAACATCGCTGAACTCTTCGAAAGGTCGCACAAACCCAGATTTTGAAGAAATTAGTCTTTCTTTTTAAAAAAAATTCTCAAGACTATTTAAGAGTCAAGAAGATTCGCTACTTAGGAACTAAAGGACAACAACAGAAAGCCAAGAGAAAAACAAGTCTCAATTCACTATGATAAAAATCTTCGAGGACCTCAAATCTAACTGAATTTACGGTCAGTTTGTAAAAATGGGATAGTTGCAGAGAGTGTGTTGAAATGAGTAGTCCAAAAAAATTGATAAACGAAAAAATACTGAAAAAAAAGATTACTTGACATTAGAAAATGAAAAAAATCAACGATTGGCTAAACCACATGAGTCACAACAGATACTGCCGATATCAAATGCCCCATTCGAGGTAGATAATGGAAAAATTTGAAGAGAATGCAGTGCTTTGTGATGGCTTCTCGATAAT
>OZ057406.1:7896377-8167580 GCA_964056735.1 Allodiplogaster pararmata
CTATTTTCAATCTGCGAGCGCACCATCGTATCTGATTTGTATGGAGAGTAAAAGGATGATTATAAGGCACTTTTTCACTTTAGCCCCCGCCTCTCAGAGGTACCATGGGTCATACTTCTGACTTATTTACATTTACATAAAAACAAATTTATATTAAAAAACGCTTAGGCTTATAATAAGTTCGCCTATAATAAAAACGCTCGCAAAAAAACTTTTTTTTCTTGTTTCACATAAGGGTACCCCGTTATGATATGGAAAAACAGAGGCCCGCCGACAAAAGGTCTGACATGACTATTTAACCCCTTTCTGCAAACTTTCCAAATGAGTTTTTGTAAAGAATATATCAATAAACCAACCTGAAAGACGTGGTATAACTCTCCGATAAACCTCAGAGCTTTAACTCCACCACCCACGTAAAACGAAAAAAAATTTTTTTCGCGGGCTTCTGTTTATTTATCATAAATGGGGACCCTTAAGTGAAAATTTTCTTTCCGCTTTTGACGGGCGCCTGACCTTTTTCTTGCACACTAAAAAAACCCCTGGTTTCTAAGATTTAACTCTCACTGGCCTACGCTTCATTCGTGGGTCTTTGTTATTTTTCATCATAAGGGGAGGGGGGGCCCTTATGAAACTTTTTTGAATGAACTTTTTATTCTTATAATTTACACTGCTTAAGAAATCCGAACTCACAGTACTCACTACTAAAACAGATCAAAAAAACTTTCGCGTTTGGCGGGCCTCTGTACCTTTTCCTTGCACACTAAAAAACCCCTGATTAGAGAGACATCCTTTTCTTTATTCGCTCAGAATAGAAAACCTGTTACCTATACTTTTTGCATTTAAATTTGAAGGAAAACTATTAGAAAAATTTGCTGAAGCGAGAGAGGGCAGCACTTTACTTCGGGGGGCGGCATCTAATTTCAACATTAAAATACGCTTAGGCTCAGTAATTTAACGCTAAAGAGGCCGTACGGCTTAGGAGACCGTTACGGCTTAGGTACCTTATCATATCTTAGGTACCTTATCAAACAATTTATTTAATTAAAACAATTAATTAAATTTAAAATTGATTTAATTTGAAAAGACCTGTCTTCCGGAGAGACCTCTCGAATGCCTTCGCTTTCCGGCCTACAGGTGGACCTCAACATCCTCATATTTCAACAAAGGTCACTTCATTAGTTGAGATAAAGTTGAGAAAAAATCAAGAGAAAAAAAGAGAAAGAGTCTGATGAATGAGAAGCGAACTAGACGTGAAGGCTTCAGAATGGAGTGATTCTCATCAAACTAATGCATCGTTTCTCGAAATCCCCAAAAATTCTACCTATGCACATCTCACAAAAAGGTTTTATACTGCGTCCGTGCAATGCATTGAAATTAAGAGAACAAACATTCATATACATATAAAGGATTTATAACGTAGAAGAAAAAAGGTGTAAAAACTCTCAAACAACCATTTTCTTGACATACATTCTATTGGAAGTTATCAATATATTCAATGATTTCTAGCAAGTTGTTCTTAACAAACCTTCAAAATCGAAAAGTTTTGTTTATTAGGAACATTACGCTTTGTAAAAAAGAGCGATTGTTGAAGCGATTGTCGAAAAACAGTGAATGTCATCAAACCAAAACTACGCATGACTGGTTTTTCGGGGAGTTGATAGATTTGCGCATTAATTCAACTTTGAGTACGAATTAGAGAGACATACTTTTCTTTATTCTTTCAGACTAGAAAATCTGTTAACTATATATTTTGGTACTTCTGCAGTTTAAGTGGCAGCGCTCGTGGGCTTTAAACGCTTCGGTTTCATTTTTTTGTTTCATAGATGTTCATTATGGCACTTTTTCGGTTCATCGGGTACTCGCGTCGCGGCCCCCTTCACGTCGCTTAAACCGGATTGAACCATGGAATTAAAATTATTTTTACATTAAAAAAAAACGCTTAGGCTTAGGAAAAGTTTACGCTAACGAGGCCGAACGGCTTAGCTAACGAGGCCGAACGGCTTAGCTAACGAGGCCGTACGGCTTAGCTAACGAGGCCGAGGGCCGCGGCGCGACTGCGACGCAAAAGCCCGATGAACCGAAAAAGTACCTTCATTATGAGCATCAGGGACTCTGGTTCTTGCAACAAAAAAAATTATGTTAATTTTTTTCTTTTTTACAAAAAAATTTTTTTTCAAAACAAATTTTAGGCTCAACTGCAGTTTCAGTCACCCCCAAAGTCAAAAAATCAGGGGGGAAGGGAGTTTTCATGAATAAAATCTTTTTCTAAAAAATCTTTGGACGGCTAAAGTAGATTAGAGCCAACTTTTTTCCTAAGCCTAATATATATGTATATAATACTTTACCGCAATGGGTTAAGTTTGGGTCTAAGGGGATATTGGATCCAGGTTGAAGGTGTTGACCCGAGCGTGTCACTTTGATAACTAAAGTGAGAAACATAAAACGAAGCACAGTCGGAGGCTGATTGCGACCATGATGATCACTAGCCTTTTTGTCTGCGTTGAACAGTACACTTGAGCAGTAAACTTGTCAAATATCATTTGAGACTTTAGTGAGCGTACTATCACTGCTTTTAGATAAATTTTGAATACTTATTTTAAAACTGTTAAGATTATCGGTTTTTCATTATAAAACAGCTATATATTAATTAGATTGTAATTCACTTAAATCAGCTTCCTGAACAAGTGGGCTGATTCAGTTTTGAGCACATCGATACTTAGATTATTCCACGCGTCACAAACTCGTACCGGTAACATATTAGAATGAGAAACAGTATTCAGACGAGGGACATTCAGTGCCCAACTATGGGACCTAGTACTGTAATGGTGCGCTCGCAGATTGAAAATAGATTTAGGACTAAGAGGCGTCCTATTCTTGATTATTTTGAAAGTCATTACAAGGTCAGCTTGTTTACGTCGCTCCTCTAAGGAAATTAAATGTAACTGCTTTAAACGATCCTTATATTGCAAATACAAACCTGCTCTAGCACACACACGTTTTGTGAAAGACCTTTGAACTTTTTCCGCAAGTTCTAAGTCTTTCTTGAAGCAAGGATTCCAAATAACCGAGCAGTACTCCAATTCAGGTCGAACGTAGGTAGTGTAAAGCGTTCTATACAAGTTGAGGTTTTTTGACTTGAAAGTACGTAGTATGAACGCACATTTGCAGTTCGCTTTCTGACAAATGTTCTCTATGTGACTACCGAAGCTTACTAGAGTACGTGACGCCCATGTACGACTAAGACTAAGCGTTTTACTATGACTAAGCGTTTTTGGTACTTTTTCCGTTAACCGGATACTCGCGTCGCGGTTCCCTTCGCGTCGCAGTTTCCTCGTTATCTAAGCCGTACGGCCTCGTTAGCTAAGCCGTACGGCCTCGTTAGCTAAGCCGTACGGCCTAGTTATCGTAAACTTTTACTAAGCCTAAGCATTTTTAATGTAAAAATAGCTTTTTTGATGTAAAAATAAAACGCGAAGGGAACCGCGACGCGAGTATCCGGTTAACGGAAAAAGTGCCGCGTTTTAATGTAAAAATAACCCCCCTCCCTTCTCCCCCCTCCCTTGTTAGTGCGTTTGTTTGCTGTAAAATCTGGTTTTTTGACTTTGGGGTGACTGAAACTGCAGTTGAGCCAAAAAAAAATTTTGAAATTCTTTTTTTTTTGTAAAAAAAAATGAAAACATATTTTTTTGTTGCAAGAACCAGAGTCCTTGATGCTCAAAATGAACATCTAAGAAGAAATTTTTCGAAACCGAAGCGTTTAAAGCCCACGAGCGCTGCCACTTAAACTGCAGAAGCGCCTATATTTTGCATTCAAATTTGAAGAAAAACTATGGGAAATATTCGCTGAAGCGAGAGGGGGCCGCACTTTACTTCGGGGGGCGGCATCTAATTTTTACATCAAAATACGCTTAGGCTTTGTGCTTTTACGCCAACAAGCCTATCAAACACGCCAACCTTATCAAACAATTTATTGAATTAAAAAAAACTAATTAAATTTAATTGATTAAATTATTAAAAAACCTTTGTTCGGAAGAGACGTCCCGAAGAGGCTGTTACAGAATTACACCGTGGGCACCGTGGGCACTGTACACCGTACAAATGTACACCGTACACTGCGGCCGTTACAGAATTACACCGTGCAAAAAAAAAGCGTCTGCTAAGTCGATGTTTTTCTCTCTGAACTGGTAAAAGAACCCTTCTGGACCTTTCGCGTCGTACGGCCTCGTTAGCTAAGCCGTACGGCCTCGTTAGCTAAGCCGTACGGCCTCGTTAGCTAAGCCGTACGGCCTCGTTAGCTAAGCCGTACGGCCTCTTTATCGTAAACTTTTACTAAGCCTAAGCGTTTTTTAATGTAAAAATAACTTTTTTGATGTAAAATTAATGTTTAAAAAAATAGCAACGCGTTTGTCCGGTGAACGGAAAAAGTGCCCAAAAAAAATTTAAGTGTGCACGGTGTAATTCTGTAACGGCCGCAGTGTACGGTGTATATTTGTACGGTGTACAGTGCCCACGGTGCCCACGGTGTAATTCTGTAACAGCCCCCGAAGAGACGTCTCGAATGCCAGGTGTACCTTAACATTCCTCATATTTCAACAAAGGTCACTTCAATAGTTAAAAAACTACTCTTCGAGAGAAATAGTCTGATAAATGAGAAGCGAATTAGACGTGAAGGGTTCAGAATGGAGTGTTTCTCATCAATCAAATGCATCGTTTCTCAAAATCCCCGAAAATTCTACCTATGCACATCACTTAAAAAGGTTTTATACTGCGTCCGTGCAATAGGGAAACGCGTCGCGTTCCGTGTTCTCCAGGTCAAAGTTGTTTCAAACCATCTAATAAGGCGGTTTAAACCGTTTTTGTGTAGCAGTTGAAACATTTTTTTTAGAAAACTGTTTTTAACAGCGACAGTTATTTTTCTGTGTGTTCCGAGTGGAGTCTTGCAAGGCGCAGGTCTTGGTTGAGCGTGTCCATATATCTTGTCTTCGGTTTGCATGGTACTTCCATGTCAAGAGCGTGTTTTTCGATGTTGGTCGCGTCTCTTTATGTGTCAAAGTCTCTTCGCGTCTCTTATTTCGATCAAAGGTCAATTAATAAACTGCAAACTTGTGTTTTACCCAGTGATCCTCTCTCCTCCCTATCTTTCTCTTTAAATTACTGAAATAATGTATAACAAGTTATAATTCTCAAAAAAGTTATCGTTATACACATCAGAATGGAAATTTTGAATGTCGTATATCCACATGGCAGCTGTAAGAATGAGCTTAATGCAAGATGTCGTATATCCACATGGCAGCTGTAAGAATGAGCTTAATGCAAGATGTCGTATATCCACATGGCAGCTGTAAGAATGAGCTTAATGCAAGATGTCGTATATCCACATGGCAGCTGTAAGAATGAGCTTAATGCAAGATGTCGTATATCCACATGGCAGCTGTAAGAATGAGCTTAATGCAAGATGTCGTATATCCACATGGCAGCTGTAAGAATGAGCTTAATGCAAGATGTCGTATATCCACATGGCAGCTGTAAGAATGAGCTTAATGCAAGATGTCGTATATCCACATGGCAGCTGTAAGAATGAGCTTAATGCAAGATGTCGTATATCCACATGGCAGCTGTAAGAATGAGCTTAATGCAAGATGTCGTATATCCACATGGCAGCTGTAAGAATGAGCTTAATGCAAGATGTCGTATATCCACATGGCAGCTGTAAGAATGAGCTTAATGCAAGATGTCGTATATCCACATGGCAGCTGTAAGAATGAGCTTAATGCAAGATGTCGTATATCCACATGGCAGCTGTAAGAATGAGCTTAATGCAAGATGTCGTATATCCACATGGCAGCTGTAAGAATGAGCTTAATGCAAGATGTCGTATATCCACATGGCAGCTGTAAGAATGAGCTTAATGCAAGATGTCGTATATCCACATGGCAGCTGTAAGAATGAGCTTAATGCAAGATGTCGTATATCCACATGGCAGCTGTAAGAATGAGCTTAATGCAAGATGTCGTATATCCACATGGCAGCTGTAAGAATGAGCTTAATGCAAGATGTCGTATATCCACATGGCAGCTGTAAGAATGAGCTTAATGCAAGATGTCGTATATCCACATGGCAGCTGTAAGAATGAGCTTAATGCAAGATGTCGTATATCCACATGGCAGCTGTAAGAATGAGCTTAATGCAAGATGTCGTATATCCACATGGCAGCTGTAAGAATGAGCTTAATGCAAGATGTCGTATATCCACATGGCAGCTGTAAGAATGAGCTTAATGCAAGATGTCGTATATCCACATGGCAGCTGTAAGAATGAGCTTAATGCAAGATGTCGTATATCCACATGGCAGCTGTAAGAATGAGCTTAATGCAAGATGTCGTATATCCACATGGCAGCTGTAAGAATGAGCTTAATGCAAGATGTCGTATATCCACATGGCAGCTGTAAGAATGAGCTTAATGCAAGATGTCGTATATCCACATGGCAGCTGTAAGAATGAGCTTAATGCAAGATGTCGTATATCCACATGGCAACTGTAAGAATGAGCTTAATGCAAGATGTCGTATATCCACATGGCAGCTGTAAGAATGAGCTTAATGCAAGATGAATAGAGCTTGGAGATCATGAAAACAAAACGATTCTCCGTAGGCTCTATTCAGAAGTTCAATAGTTTTCAAGTGTATCATAACTGACGGTCACCCTGGTATACCCTGGTATACCAATCACTGACGGTCACCCTGGTATACCAATCATCAAGACCGCACGAATTTTTCTTAGATTGGATCATTTCTTCTGTTTTATGCAAGTTAATGTTCCACTGTAATCACATTCGTATGAAGTTTTGTCATCTTCTTGGCTTTTCAATCTCACGTTTGTTAACATCGGTGTTTTCGTGAAACAGTATGAGGCGATTGACCTTTTTTCGAGAAGCGATGAAGTATCGTGAAATCGATGTGAACAGGAAAGTAGGCGACAAGTATTAAGAGGGAATGAATTTTCTCTTTCTCTCTCTCTCTCTCTCTCTCTCTCTATTTCTCTCTCTATTTCTCTCTCTCTCTCTCTCTCTCTCTCTCTCTCTCTCTCTCTCTCTCTCTCGCTCTCTCTCCTAGACTCTCTATCAGATCTCCCATCTACAATCCACTCCTGCCTTTTTTGAGTCACGAGTACCTTTGCACTACTCTTCTGAGGTGCTTGAAAGACGAGATTGTGTTATAATTCTTTTGCGGGTCACCCTTCCATATAACAATCAATGTTTTCTTTCAGCTTTTTGTAATCAAATGCTTGGAGACGTTTTTACGCTTGTTCATGCCCACATGCTGTTTTCTATACCATTAAAAATTGTTGATATTTGTTGAGTGTTTATTTGTTGAGCGAATTAGGGTAGCAGAAGAAGGAAAAGGGAGAATTTGTTCTCTTGAGTGTTAAACCGAAAGGATCACGCGGTGGGATTGCACCTAATGTGGCTAACCAAGTTCAATCGGAACATGCTTAGCCGTCAATGGCGAGACCGAATCTCATATAGGTGGAGAAGAAGACGAAATTTCGATTGAAATGGATCAATTGAATCCTAGAAGGTAGAATAGGATTAGCCTGGTCACTTCTTCCTTCCGAAGCATAGAGTTTTCAGTTTTTTGGTACCATTAGCGGTCTCCATAGCTCATCGAAATACCGGCTCTAGAGCGGACAATTTCTTGCTGACGGTTCTTGTTCACTCAAAAGGTACTTGTAATCTATGCACTAAGAATCATTTCTGAACTGACAGTAATGAAAACATTTTCTGTAGAACTCTTTTAAATAGTATTTTCATGCATCAGGTCTGTTGAGTTCATGATGATATTGATGCGAAACATATCAAATGCTCGCTCTTGTAAAAGACGCCTTGTTTACAGAAAACTCACTGCGATTCCTTCTCCTTCTTGTGTACCTTTCCAGCTTCAAAGCACGCGTTTATTGTTCTAGCAATAAGAACGAAATGGAGGCCATCGATTTCGCTTGGAGAGCGGAGAAGAGCACACGGCTATACAACATTCCCAGAACAGTCTCAGATGGGCTACATACATACGAGTGTACGTATATTGTCTGCGGTATTTTCAGCATTCTCTTCGTTTTCTTCTTCTCTCTATCCTTTTCTCTCTTTTCCCTCTCGCTTTCTCTATACCTCTCTATCTGTCTCTCCCCCTCTCTCTAAATCTCTTTATCTTATTCTGCCTCTCTCTTCCTCTCTCTTTCTCTCTCTCTCTTTCTCTCTCTCTCTCTCTCTCTCTCTCTCTCTCTCTCTCTCTCTCTCTCTCTCTCTCTCTCTCTCTATCTCTCTCTCTCTCTCTCTCTCTCTCTACCTTTTTCTGCAGCGTTCTACTCAACCCAACCTGCGTCGGCTTCTTTCCTGTGTAGCCTCCGCTAGTATCTTAAACTTTTCATGTTGTTGAATCACTCTGCAAACTAACCCATTGCCCGCCCAAGCACAGTTCTAGAGAAAACAGAAGAAGAGATAGTTCCGAGGCGATTACACTGGGGTATTAATTACTCTAGTGGCCTACATACTCCTTAAATTAACTTTAAAATTTCCGACAAACTTTTAGTGAGTGAAGTCGTGATTCTTACGATCTAACTTCAATTTACTTTTCCAAAGTTCAGTTAACTTTTTTAATCATTGAGTGACTTTCATATCTTCGTCGTTCAATTTGTTCAGAATGCTAATTCACCTAATGAATAGAAATTTCTCTTTTTTGTTATTTGTTTCCATAGTTGAATCAAACCTCTAAAACATGAGACTGGTTTTCAAATTTTGTATCCTCGTTCTTCGTCACCCGGCTTCAAGAGAGGGCCTACCTGAAACACTCAACTGCTCTTGGCGCCTACCGTTTACCAGAGATCAGGAAAACCGTGCGCACGAGTTTTGAACAAATAAAAAGGTTCTGCTAAGGTTTTATTTTCCTTCCCACCTTCTTTCCTGAACATTCCATATGCATAAGTCATTCAATGCTCTTCGTGTAATTATTGATGTCGCTGTAGTGTCGCTCGCTCCACTGAATCTCTTTCAATAATTTGCATCATGGTGGCTATCAGTCTTCAAGTTAATATCAAGAAGTTTCGTGCTTCTTTTCTCACACACTGAATGACTTTTCAAAGAAATGCATGCTCATCTATACCCAGGTTGAAACTGGCTCTTCAGTCTTATGTTCACTTAGTTCACGATGGTACAAAATCATTTCACTTTTAATTGTTTTACTCCATTGGTTTGTTTCTGACCAATTTCCAATCAATCCAGGCGATTATAATGTGTAACTAATCGATATATTAATCGATATTGTTTCGTACTTTACCAAATTTCAGAAAAGCTGGCTTCATTATTATTTTTATGCTTAGGAGAACTTTTCTGAGAAGACTTTGAAATATTATTTGTTGAAAGTCAAGAGAAGAGAGGCGTTTATATAGTAAATTATTCATGAATGCAAAGTCCTTTACTCTAATTATCGTTTAATGTCCTTTACTCTAATTATCGTTTAATGTCCTTTACTCTAATTATCGTTTATTAGTAAAACTGTCAAATTGTGAGTGGACTTTTGTACAAAAAAATATATCTTCTCTACTACTGTAAAAAGATTTGAGCTGACAGCCAAATTATAAATGGAGAAAAGGAAAAGAGATAGACTCCAAAAGAAAATCAAAGAACGATACAATTAGGAAGAGAAACATGAAAGAGAAGAAGATCGGAGTCAGTAAAAGACTTTCTCGAAGTCTCGCCTTGACATGATTTCACCTTTATGAACATGGGCAGAAGAAGTAGATGTTTTAACAAGGTTCACATTGACTGTGTAGCTTTATGAAGAAGAGAAGAAGAAATAGAAAGAAAAAAACAGTACAAAATAAATATGGAAATATGAGAAACAGATAAATTAGTTAAATTAGTGAATTAATTAAATTAGATGATTTAATTAGTGATTACAATTTTAAAATTTTCTGCTCATGAAAAATTAGACGGTTGGCTTAGAGGATGTGAACAAACGAAAGTTTTGGTTCGTAATGAGATGCTTTTATTTCGGTTCCTCAAACATTATTTCATAGTTTTTTTTCAAATGTTAGAAATTATATTTTCATCGCCTCAGAAAGACTTGCATTCTTGAAACATACCGTTACTGTACTGCATGTATCCATGATTGACCTCTCACACATTCTAATGAACCATTTAGTTATTGTTCTAAAAATAAGTGAATGACTTTGTATGTATGAATGTGAAGCTGTCTATTCTTTGAGAACTAGAGTACCACAATGTGCAAAGCAACAAATAAATAAATAAAATAGAGTAAATTATAAATCTCAAAGCGAAAAACTTGTTTGATTTCATTGGTGGGTATGCGTATGAAGAGCACGTGCAAGTTTTGAAAAATTAATTCAACACATCTATGATTTTAAACAGATTTGAAGAAAACTTCGGAAGGCAGTTTTTTTTAATACAACACTTGGTAATCGAGTTCTTGCAAAAACTGTTATAAAAAGCTCATTCAACAAGTGTTTGAAAGATTTGTAACTTTTTAACCTTTTAGCTTTTGATTCGAGGACCACTCAATATTTTTACGCAAGAAGTAAGCGTTAAGAGATGACGGAAGAAGTTGAGAGAGAGATAATACAGCACTGGACATCAGCTGCTGTGTTCCCACAACAGAAGTGAGGGAGAGGGTTCGTTTAGTCGTATAGGGAGGAATAGAACCGAAGAAAACTAGTAAAGAGAAAGAGTAGAGGAGGCAGAGAGAGTGGAAGAGAGAGAGAGAGAAAGAGAGTAAGAAACATAATGAGTTCAAAAAGAAGCTATACATATTAGGTGACCGAAAAAGAGTTAGAGCAGAAGGTCGGAGAGTGAAGTATAGAGAGAAATCAAAGCTTCGAATGGCCTATCAAAGTTTTCCGGATTGTCGATGTTCTCTCTTCAGTCTCATTCATTGGTGAGAACAACAAAACTTGAACGTATTTTGTTGTTTTTTATGTTCATCCAGTAAAAAGTACATTAAAATCCTCTTTTTATTAAGCTGAAATTTATTTACCACTTTTAACTCTTAATTTTCATTTTCAAAAAAGGGTTTAGTTTCTTAATATGCTTTATCCCCTTCTCAGCCCGGTTAAATTTATCTTTAACAGGAATAGGACACTTTCAGAACTTTTCCAGTGAGTTTTAGCGTTCTACTTTGAAAAATTTCGTGTGTTTTTGTGACTTGCACGCGATCTTTTGAAACTGATGCTAAAAAACTGTTCAGGGTTTAATGAACAAACAATTTGGTGTCTCCGACTTGGAGTTGGATGACGACTTTCCGATGGTAGGTAGATTTGACTATTCACTGATCTGCCCTGTAGGCCACTGAGATAAAAAAGCTGCTTATTCGATTGAATCTCTTATGTCGAGTCGAGGCATCAGTAAAATAGTATGATACCCTTCTCCGATCAACGAATGGATCAAAGAGGTTTCCCCATAAAATTCGGAAGCATTTTCGCTCAATCGATTGGATGAAAATTTGTTTAAATGAAAAATTACGGTTACAAGAACAACATCCAGTTAAATCTCAGAGTCACAAAGAGCCAAGGGAATTAATTCACTCATAGATTGCGAACTACGATGGATGTTAGTTGTGATTATGTAAATGATGAGGAGAGAATCACGAGTCTATTACAGATGGTTCGCTCAGAAAGTGGGCATTGTATTGCTTCTTCATCGACAGCAGCCAATTCCCAATCGAACTGGCGCAGTTCTTCGCTAGACATTCCGGACCAGGTTTAATTCTGACCAGATTTGCTCCCAAAAATCCTGTTTCCACTCTGGTAAGATGTCTGAACGTACATCAACCAGCTCGGGTTTCCGATCACGTTTTGAATCCGACTTACTGTTTCTTACCAGCATAAATACTAATATATCAGCTGGCATACGCGGAAAGATGTATAAAACTGCGATCCGTCCCGTGCTTCTCTATAGACCTGGCCTACAACGCGTGTAACCGAGAACATTATCCACACGAATGAGATGAAAATGTTACGCTGGACACTAGGACTGACTCGCCTAGACTGTGTGCGTAACACAATTGTGAGAGGGAGACTCGGCGTGGCTCCAATACAAGACAAGATGCGAGAAGGGAGAGTTAGATGGTATGGACACGTGATGCGAAGAGATTCGACCAACATCGCAAGACACGCCCTTGATATGGAAGTACCAGGCAAACGCCCGCGAGGCAAACCGAAGACAAGATATATGGATACGCTCAACCAAGACCTGCGCCTTGCAAGACTCCACTCGGAAGACGCAACGGACAGATGTTTCTGGAGAGCTAAAAACCGTACAGCGGACCCTACTCCGACCTCGGCCGGCGCGGGACAACGCTAAGAAGAAGAAGAAGACCAGCATAAATACTAATAATGAAATAATCTTTAAAAAATCGTGTGCGTTTGATGAGCCATATCATATATTTTTCGAAAGGATAACGTGTTCAGAGTTATCGCTAACATGATGTACAGAGAGAGATTTGAAAGAACTTCTGAAGAGGAATAAGCAACTGTGGCGTTCCGCTGAAGAGTTCTAAAAGGCCTTTTAGTTTTTCAACCTCATATTCCGGAAGAATCCTTGAAATCGGATTAAAAGTCGAAGACCCAGTGGCTTTTTGAGTAGACGAGAATTCACGAATCAATTATTTGTAAGGAAAAGTCGTGGACGCGACCGACTTTCTTGCTTGGAGAAGGGAAGAATGTGTTATAGAGTATAATACATTTTATTAGGCGGTCCCAAAAGTTTTGTGAGTTTTCTAGAACTTTTTCATTTTGAATTGAAAAACATCGAATAACCGAGTGGGGCCTGGAAGGTTCGAGACCGTTCTAGAACCTTCTCTGAGGATGGTATAAATATCCCCTGCTGTGCTAAAGGCATCCAGTAATAAAATATTTAACTCGACCTCAACTTCGACTCTTGTTTTACTATGAGTTGGCACATCACGCCTCTGCAGCCGAAGCAGCCCGGAATATCACGGATGTATTTAGCGAAGACTTTGTGAAAGGACCGTTGCTGGTTCACTCGCTTTGAGCAAGGACAAATGGATCTCGAAGATGAAGACAGGGAAGGCCGTCCAACTGCATTGGAAGATGATGCTCTACGAGTCGCTGTGCAAGAGGAACCAGAACCGACAACGTGCAGTTTGGAGAAGAAGCTGGGCTGTGGCCACGCAACAATCGAACGCCACCTCTAGCAACTCGGCTACCGTAAGGTACTGTAAAGGTGGATTCCACATGTTTTGACCGACGCTCAGTAGGGAAGCCGTATGACCATTTGCCAATCGCTACTCTCTCTCAGCCGAATCGGAAGAACCTTTTGCAAGATATTGTGACTGGGGACAAATCATGGGTTCTCTACCACAACGATACTTACCATGCCGTCTGGCTCCCCCCTGGCGAAAAGCCGCCAATCCAACCTAAACTCGACTACCATCACAGGAAGATTCTCATGTGCTGCTTTTGGGATGCGCAAGGCTTGATCTATTACGACCTGATCCAGCAAGACAACACTGTTTCAGCTTCCGTATACATGAGTCAACTGGGTGCCCTGGCCCAAGCAGTTCGAGAGAAGCGCAGGCCTCACTTGAGCGAAGATGTGAAGAAGCTGATTACAGAACGGGACCAAATGAGGAGGGATAATCCTACGGACCCCTCACTCCCCTCAATAATGGCCGAAATCTCCTTCCGCATCAACCTCGAAAAGAGGAAGGCTTGGGAAAAGTACATATCTGAAATTAGCCACAACGAACCGGGCAACAAACTCTGGAAAACGATAAAGGCTATCGACGGCAAATCAATAAAACCGACGCACTTGACCATCACCCACGACTGGAAAAGTCTATGCCCAACATCAGCCTCAAACGCTTTTGCCAGAAAATTAGCCAAACAAGCCCCTAAAGAGGTCGACAAATCAGCAAGAAGCACAACACGACTAATTAAAGGCCTCAAACGGACAGACGCTCCCCAAATTTCCCTGGCACAGATCGAAGAAGCAATCAAGAAAACCAAAGGTTCCAAATGCCCAGACAGTGAAGGCATCTGCCCGCTACTACTCAAAATGGCCGGTGAAAACTTCAGAAAGTGTCTCTGCATCCTCTTCAATAACACGCTGCAAACCGGTATTATCCCGTCCAGATGGAAAGATGCAAGAGTGATAATGTTACCTAAACCAGGAAAGGACTCCAGCAACCTGAACGGCTATAGACCAATATCAATACTATCACCTATAGCCAAAACATTCGAACGGGTCTTATTACCATTCCTGGCGGAAGGCTTTCAAATCGCTGACTGGCAACATGGATTCCGCAAAGAGCATTCGACTACTACCGCACTCCTGGAAATAACCGGGAAAATAACAAACGGCTTCAATCGGAAACCACCCCCGGACCGCACTCTCATGGTCGCCCTTGACCTCACTGCAGCATATGACTTAGTGAACATATCCCTTCTCTGCAAGAAACTCACTGAAACGAATATGCCAAGAGCCATCGTCCGATGGATGTCCAGCTACCTAAGAGGCCGTACAATCAAGGTAGATTTCCAAGGAAAAAGCAGTCGACGTCTCACATGCAGATCTGGTGTCCCACAAGAAGCAGTGCTCAGTCCCCTCTTATTCAATCTCTACATAAACAACCTCCCGCAACCCACAGGAAACACGCAGATGACAGCCTACGCCGACGACATATCAATTCTCTCCTCAAGCCCCTGTATTGAAACCTGTGAAGATCAGATCAACCACTTCCTACCGAAACTCGTAGAAGAATTGGAACAACGAAAAATGATCATGTCCAAGGAAAAGACTACGGTCACTCTTTTCACAACCCATACAGGCGAATGTAAAAAAGAACCCAAGGTAGAAATCCATGGAACCCTTTTGACGACAACTAAAACACCCAAAATACTCGGTGTCGCCTTAGACCAACTCGGCACCTTCCGACAACATGCAGAATACCTTAAACAGAGAACGGCCAAAAGACTGAATATACTACGTGCCCTCGGAGGAAGAACATGGGGCCAACAGAAAAACACCCTTCTTGCAACCTACAAAACAATGACCAGATCCGTTATCAACTACGCCGCACCAATTTACTCCCCTCAATTGGCCGAGACGAACTGGAAAAAACTACAGGCAAACCAAAATAGAGCAATACGGATAGCAACAGGAAACCTAGCAATGGCCGGCACAGAGCACTTAGCCCTAGAAAGCGAAATGTTACCCATAAAGGAGCACAACACGATGCTTACCAAGCAATTCGTTGCAAGAGCAAGACTCCTCCCAAACCACCCCTCCCATCGTCGATGCATGGAACCCAAACCACCTAGAACTATTCGTAAACATGCCAAGGACTTAGAAATGATGTTAGTAGACAGTGATCAGAAAGCCGCACTTAAAAGAATACATACTGAGACTGTTAGAAATTTCATTAGATCTTGCTCCCCTAACCCAGTTCTAGGTAAGAAACTTCCCAGAATCCATAAATCAACGAATCAACTTCCCAGGGAACAACAAATAACATTATCGCAACTACGTAGTGGCTATACAAGTTCCCTTAACAGCTACCTACACAGAATAGGAGCTGCCCAATCCCCTCTTTGCCCAAAATGTTTAGAAGAGCCACATACAACTAGTCATTTATTCTCGTGTCGCTGTGACCACACACTTTTAAGAAGTATAGATTTGTGGAATAGCCCGACGTCTGTTGTTAAGTTCTTATACCAGTGATTCCTTTCTCTCTCTCTCAAAAAAAAAAACAAAAAAAAACCAAATAAACCCCGAGAGAGAAAGAGAAATAAATGTAATTAGATAAATGATGTAAGTAAGGTTATTGTTCTGAGCCATGTCAAAGAAGACCTCGTCTACCCAGCCGGAGACCTACGGCGGGCAATCTACAACAGAGAAGCGCAGGAGAAGGGAAAAAGTCATCCTCCTGCATGACAACGCCAGGCCACATGAGGCCAAGTCCACCCAGAAGAAGCTGGAGGAGCTGGCATGGGAAACCTTCCCCCATCCAACCTACCCTCATGACCTCGCACCCTCCGACTATAATCTCTTCCGCCCTGTGAAGGCTGTCTTTAAAGAAAAAAAGATGGCGAACTTCGAAGAACTCAAAAGGGCATTGGACGACTTTTTTGATTCGCACCCAGTTGAATTCTGGAGGAAAGGAATCAAAACCCGTCCTATTCGATGGATGAAGGTTGTGAATAGTAGTGGTGATTATATTGTTGGCTGAGCTCATTAATAAATGGAGATGAAACGTTCAGAAATAATACTGAAATTCTTACAAAACATTTGAAACAGCAATAGCAGATTATGAACATTACAAGCTTATTTTAGAAGAGAAAAGGTATGCGAAACATCCTGGTCTCCGATTAGATTTAACCGCAAACCAGAACATTTATCTCAGCAGGTTTAGCCTTTTTTGCTTATCCGCATTATTATCAGAAAATTCACCTCATGTGTCCTCTCTGGTCTTGTTGCATTTAAATATTAGCTGTTTAATATTTGAAGTGGTCTTCTCCGTATCGTACGCCCTCTTCGGCCCACACCTCAGAAGCCATTTCGAGGAGTGCCGTCACTCTCCGTCAGCACGAAACTCCCTCGATTCGTTACCGAACCCATCTTCCCGGTAACCGCCACTCCTACCATGGCGTCGCCCCGATATCTGAATCCGCAGAGTCAGTTGAGCCGCTCCCTGCAGGGAAAGTGGTTAGGTAATACAGTAAAATCAGCAAATGATCACTTTCACAGGTTTTCAGAAGTTGCACCTGTTTATAATACACTATAAATACTACCGCGTTAACAAAAGCTTCACCATGGGTGAGAGTTGAACCCAACCATTTATAATTTCATCACCGGGATCGTGAGCGCGTTATACATCACATGCATGTAGTGCAGGTATTTTAGTGACACGCTCGTACCCCTAGTTAGAGAGAGAGAAAGAGAGAGAGAGAACAAGAGAGAGATAGGGAGAGCAAGAGAAAGAAAGAGAGAAAAGAAAGAGAGAGAGATAGACATGGATGAGTTCTATCCTGCGCGTTAGACCAATGTTTGTTCGCATGGTAATATAATCGCATTCACAAATTTCGTCATAGACATAAAAAACTATCTAAACAATAACAAATCATTTCTTGCGTTAAATTCTGCAAGTCTTCTAGGGGAAAATCTTTTTTGTTGCAGACTGGGTGTAGTGAAGGAAGTAAGCAGCGCGTTCTACAATCGCCGCTTCTCTTACAATCCGAACCAGCAGCAACTATTTTCTCCGATGAGAGTTGGCTTTTTTATGAATATATATTGCCTGCATATAAAAAAAAATGTTCTCCAGATATGATTTTTTGGGCTCGTAGTCAACGCAGATTTTAAAACGACAGATAGTCAAATAAAAAACATAGGAAATAATTCTTGATTTTCTCCTCATTATTGAGACTCTCCCCACTGCTGCTATTCACACTAGCATTGATCTAGCAGGCAGCCACTGGTTCTACCAAGATAGGTCTGTCCAGCATCTCAGGGGAGCAACAAAACGGAACTGGTTTTTCTGTGAATCTAATTAAAGTAATGGTACAAAACTACTTATTAAGGTGAAAAGACTTCCCATGGAAAATGAGAATATCAAAAAAAATTATTAAATTTTTATTAAATATTCTATGCCGTTCTTTTTGACTAATTTCCTTCCCTAACAACCCTTGCCACTATTTTTTCCTTGCAGTAAAATAGGCATAAAGTTTATTATCATTATTATTGTTACCTATACCGGAAAAATTCAAAGAAAAAACCGTGTCATCTTCCAAGAACTTTTTTAAAAGTAACTGTTATCTTCATTGTTTCGTGTCTTTTTTCGTTGTTCGAGAAAAGAGTTTTAAAAAGACCGTCAATGCTTCGTGGTTGGTAGGCTATTATTCTAAGTTTTGGTGTTTGCTCCTTTTTTTCTTAGGACTGGTTATGAATGTTAATTAAACTACCACACGGACAAAGGCTAGTCAACGTGGCGACATCGATCCAACCATGTTTCTGTATCTGACGGGAATTTCGAGCGTCTAATAAGTTATGATAAGGTAAAAGACCACGGTTTTGTATATCATCATAGAAACGTGGATCTTAAAACAGGTTAAATTCAAAGAAACAATCCAAATCTCTGAATTATCTTCGAAAACACTCTTCTGTTTTTTTATATGTGTTTTTCAACAAGCGTATCGAAGGTTTAAGAAGTTGAGATCACATGATAAGAGTTACATGTATATGTACACTCAAATATGTATAGGATCAGGAGAAATGCTTTAGCCATAATCAAAAGCTATTGAATCTTTTTTATAATTAAATTCGTTCGCCAAGCAGTGCTTAATAATTAGTTCTAGAGTATCAGCCGATTTACATAGTAATGAATAGTGTCAACACTCTTCTGTTTTTTATGTGTATCAAACTCAATATCAAACTCTGTTTTTTTTCTTCTTAAAATTTTTGAATCTTCTCTTCCAAAACCTATTTCTGTTCGGCTATTTCTTCTTTTATCATGTGTAAACAAATAAACAAATAAACAGTTATAATTAGAAGAAATATTAATGAAGAAATACTATTAATTGTATACTTCTTTTTCGTGAATTGTCTGTCTCTTTCTCTGATGTTTCTTTTGAATGAAAAGAATAGTTGCCCCAGCTTGGAGAAACACTCCAACCGTAATCGATATTGAATGAAAAGAATAGTTGCCCCTGCTTGGAGAAACACTCCAACCGTAATCGATATTGAATGAAAAGAATAGTTGCCCCTGCTTGGAGAAACACTCCAACCGTAATCGATATTGAATGAAAAGAATAGTTGCCCCTGCTTGGAGAAACACTCCAACCGTAATCGATATTGAATGAAAAGAATAGTTGCACCTGCTTGGAGAAACACTCCAACCGTAATCGATATTGAATGAAAAGAATAGTTGCCCCTGCTTGGAGAAACACTCCAACCGTAATCGATATTGAATGAAAAGAATAGTTGCCCCTGCTTGGAGAAACACTCCAACCGTAATCGATATTGAATGAAAAGAATATTTGCCCCTGCTTGGAGAAACACTCCAACCGTAATCGATATTGAATGAAAAGAATAGTTGCCCCTGCTTGGAGAAACACTCCAACCGTAATCGATATTGAATGAAAAGAATAGTTGCCCCTGCTTGGAGAAACACTCCAACCGTAATCGATATTGAATGAAAAGAATAGTTGCCCCTGCTTGGAGAAACACTCCAACCGTAATCGATATTGAATGAAAAGAATAGTTGCCCCTGCTTGGAGAAACACTCCAACCGTAATCGATATTGAATGAAAAGAATAGTTGCCCCTGCTTGGAGAAACACTCCAACCGTAATCGATATTGATCAACATCTGGTTTCTCTTTTCTTCTGTTCGATCTGTTCGATCTCTATTTTTTCAGGTGAGGTTTGTATTTTCTCCTATAAACTCAGCTACATGCTCAAACCAATTGTTTAATGAAGCTTGACTCATGCTCTGCTCTTCAATGGCAGGTGGCTTGCTATGAAACTCCCTCTATGTCTCCAGCTGTTGAAACTTCCGGTGTCATAATTTAACTACTCCATTATCCTCGATAAATCTATGAAAACTTTTTTCAAAAAGTATTTTCGAAAATAATAGAAAACGTTAGGCGCGGAAAAGGTCTCAAGGGCTTCTTGAGGGAGAAACATTCAAAAGGTGCTATTTTGCTTAGCTATTAATTTGCTATTTTTTCTGTTTCTCTCTTCATGTTTCGTTATTTATTTCTAGATTTCTTTCTTTCTAATAGTCTAATGGAGCGTTAGAATTCAACTTTTCACTTTGCAAAGTAATCTCTGCAAAGTGATCCCGTTAAACGCTCTAGGCCGCATCCCTCACATGCCTGTAGCCCTGCCTGATAAAGTTGTCTGAATGGGCTGGTCTCAGCAACATTTCCGTCCACTCAAACGATTTGAGACTTATCTTGCCTCCTCAGCTCTAAATAATTTTCTTTGCTCAATTTCGTCCCTCACAAAAAATGTTCTGTTGTCTCGACTTCCGATTGTCAATAAATCTGATCTTTCAATATGATTTTAATCTAGAGTCTCCGGAAGGTGACTCTAATATCAATCTAGAGTCTCCGGAAGGTGACTCTAATATCAATCTAGAGTCTCCGGAAGGTGACTCTAATATCAATCTAGAGTCTCCGGAAGGTGACTCTAATATCAATCTAGAGTCTCCGGAAGGTGACTCTAATATCAATCTAGAGTCTCCGGAAGGTGACTCTAATATCAATCTAGAGTCTCCGGAAGGTGACTCTAATATCAATCTAGAGTCTCCGGAAGGTGACTCTAATATCAATCTAGAGTCTCCGGAAGGTGACTCTAATATCAATCTAGAGTCTCCGGAAGGTGACTCTAATATCAATCTAGAGTCTCCGGAAGGTGACTCTAATATCAATCTAGAGTCTCCGGAAGGTGACTCTAATATCAATCTCAACAACTCCCACAATTGAGTACAACTGAAAGGGCTTAATTTTCTAAGTGTTTTAACTCTCTCTTGTTCATTGATCATGGAACGATTCGTTCAAAGTGATAAATAAAAGGTCAGACAAAAATTTATCTCTCCTCGAAATACATATTTTTAAGCTTCTTGAGACGAAGGTGATCCTCAATAGTGAAATTACACGCCTTGCTCCATTCAGTCTGGGTTGAATTCTTGTTTTGAATGCTTGCCTTTTTTCGTGAAACTTTCCCCCCTCTTTTTTTATTTCTCTTTATATTTTTAACTTTTCAACCACTTCATGGCTCCGTTTCCTCTCAACTCCATTGTTTTTCTAAATGCAGTTGTCTTTCTCATGTAAAGAGTGAAACACCTGAAGAATAATTGAGCCACTTGAGAGAAGCATTCCATTGAATGAAAATACATTCAGTGCAAAGGAATTGGGGACGGAAGAACGATCAAGGTACTTTTTGAAGAATTGTAGTGCACTACAAACCTGGTCATTCATCGAGGCCGTGGCGAATCGAAGAAATTGGATTTAATCTGGCGTTTGGTATAGAACATGAAAGACGATAAGTAACACTTTTTAACTGTAAGTGGCATGTGTTTTTATGGAAGTAACTTTGATAAAGATGAGTGAAAATACGAAAGAGAGGAGGATTTTTATCCATATCAACTTTTCTGAATACTAGACCCAGCCAATTCGAGATATTGACTGGATTCGCAAACAGAGGATGCATTTCACATAGAAGCAACTAGAACCTTTTTGTTGTTATTCTTCTTCAACTAGAACGGAATCAGAATTTCTCGCAGATTTTAGTTGGAATAGTGTTGTATGGCTTTTAAAATGTGCATTATATTGTGTGCGTGTGTAGCTCAGTGGGTAAGAGCATCGCCCGGAAAGCGAAGGTCGCGGGTTCGGTTCCCGTCACACCACACGACTTTTGCACAAGTTTCTGCGAACAATCCGCTCCTCAAGTCGGTATAAAAATCTGTTGCTTGAAATCAACGAGGAGTAGGGCATACTCTTTTTACAATTGTGAAGGAAAGTAAAGTTCATCACGCCATCGCCTTCTGAAGTCTGTGCTTGTGAGTACGTCCCGAGTCTTTTCATGTGTTCTCCACAAACCCCCGTTTCAACGACTTGGTGCATCATAATTTAAATGCTAACCAAATCACTACTGACTTTCGCTTTATCCACTCCTTCTATACAGTTAAACTTCCAGCGAGAAACTTTTGTCATGATCACGGTCGTTTGAGAGGGGACAAAGTGGTTTTAAATGTCTTCCTTTGAAAAAGTTTATAATTGCGCTACATACTCTAATGTAAAACAAAAACAAGTTGTTACACTTATTTAAAAAAAAACTTATATACTCAGTAAAAAGACAAGTTCTTTGAGTGGTGCATCAATGAATAAAAAGCTATCCAAATAAAAATTTTAATTAACACTTGATTTGAAGAAGAAGAAAAATGAGACTTACTAATCGGCAAGAAAGGTTCCGTAATGCTAGAATTTTTCCATGAAACTTTTTTTAAATAATTTTTTCTCACGTATACACTTCGGGCAAGATTTTTTACAAGGGCGGATGCAGTATATATTGATGGGAATCTGGTTAATAGGGCTCAGAATTGGTTGAAGAAACTTCAGAGACGGGTATCGTTAATGTTTCTCTCTTGAATTGTTTTACATCACCTTGGATGCAAACATTCCCGTTTTTGCATCTTTTGCCTTGGTCTTGTTTGGAGCTACCAAGTGCTTATAGAATTAGCATTTTCTGTTCTCATTTTTTGTTGTTTCAATGACGAAGAATTATTATAGATTGAAAGGTTTGTTAAAAAGTATGACTTGTTCATAATTCATAAAAAATATTCGTTACCAGGTTGAGAGACATGGATTATAAATGGGGGAAATTGGGCAGAGGATTGAACAACTGTCACGGTTAACTGAAGCTTATGGTAGACTGCCAACCGTTTTAACCGCATGGTTTCAGTCCTTGAAGTGAGAACTTCATTAGGACAAGTGATTGACTAATGTTTTAACTCGTTCAGTTTTCCAATATTCAAGATTCTGGATATTCTTGTTCCATAACACCGCCACTTAGAAGAAAGTCCATGCATTTAACTTTGTTTTTGTTTGTGTTTTCATGATATCTCATGTGCTTGGAATAAAGAAATGAAATGAAGAAATGAAATAAGGGCACGGGCCTCTCTGATATGTGTCAATAATTCTCTTGAGTAATAAGCATTCGAGAGTGTTGTTCAGAAATGCCCTCATTGAGAATAGAGAATTGCGAAACAGGGAGTACCAAGCTGGTTATGAGCGAAACAATGAAATACTCTGAAAAGAAGTAGAGAAATGAAAACAGGAGATTGGGAAGCAAGAGTGAATGGAAAGGTGAGCGAGAAAAAGAGAAAAGCAGAAGAGATGAAAATGTAAAAGAGAAAAAGAAACAGGTGGGCTGAAAAGGAAAGCTGAAAAGAGGTAATCGGGAGTGCGAGCAGAGAGAGAGAAAAAGAGATAGAGAGAGGAAAAGAAATAAAAAAAAAGGAAAGAGCTAGAGAGAGAGAAGTAAAGTGAGAGGAGAAGAGTGGGAGAGATCGCGACCACTCCAGTCTTTCTTCCCTTAGTTCATCGAACGTTTTCGCTCAAGTTCATTCTAGAAAAGAGAAAAAGACTCTTCATGTGAGTTGGATGCTTCTTTTCTACTTACTCTCTCAGTAAATCAAAAGTAAGTGATATAGTGTTTGAAGGCGCTGATGAATGAGTTACCTGTGAAAAGTCACACCTTCTGAATGCTTCACGGTACTTAGTTAGAACTCGGCAGTCCTTGTAGCATTTGATGAACATTCACATTAAGTTTCTGTCAAGCTCATTGATTCTAGCTGATGTCAAGGAGTATCTTTTTTTCGGCAATTTTTGCGTTTAACCACTGTCCCCCTACAATAGGTTCAATGGGTCATATGTCTGACTTATTTACATTCACAAAAAAAATTCACATTAAAAAAATGCTTAGGCTTAGAAAAAAGTTTACGCTAACGAGGCCGTACGGCTTAGGCTAACGAGACGGTATAAAAAATGCCACTCTAATCTAACCATTGAACCTCTGGTAGGGGAGGGTTGGTTAAACGCAAAAAAAAGCCCTTTTTTCTTCAGCTTTGACATGTTGTTGTAAGCAACCATCCGGTGGATACCTACATACTTTTAAAATTATACATATCATCTGAATTTATTCATGGTATTTGAATTTCTTGAGATGTACCGTTCTGAAGTCGATTATATTACGTTGTTACCAATGCTCAGAAATTAAATTTTTTATGAAGTACTATTGCTAAATGAATAATTTCGCGTTGTGAACTTCTTCTTCTTCTTCCTAGCGTTGTCCCGCGATGGCAGGGTCCACTTTGTGGATCTTCTTTCTCCACTTGTCCCGATCGAGGGCATCTTTCGGGCTTAGATGACTGGCTTTCAAGTCCGCATTGATGGTGTCTTGCCATCGCTGCTTCGGTCGCCCTCTCGGTCGCCGGCCGTCCACTTCGAGATTGTAGGCTGTGCTGGCTACAGTTTCCGGTGATGCTCTGGTGACATGGCCGAACCATCTCAGCCTCCTTATGGTCTCATTTGGTAGGTGCTCGCGGAGAGAGATTCCCATGATCCAACGGATCATGCGCATTTATTTATTTATACCTTTGTAGCCAAAGGATAACTTGTTCAATGTTATCACTAACATGGTGGACAGAGAGGGTTTCGAGTTAACTTGGGAAGAGGAATAAGCAACTGTGGTGTTGCGCTGAAGAGTTCAAATAGGACCGTTCACCTTTTAAACCTCATATTTCCAAAGAGTCCTCTGAATCGGAGTTGGAGTAGAATACCAGTAGCTTTGTTAGTAGTCGAAAATAGACGAATCAAAATGAGAAGTTGTGGACGCGACCGACATTCTTGCTTGAATTTCCATAGTTTGTAGACGTCGCTCAACTGTTCTCGTAGTTGGCCAGCACTCGGTTCCATACAAAGCTACGGGGCGCACTACTGTCCGATATATCTTTGACTTGAGGCGCACAGGCATCTTTCGGTCGCATAGTACGCCTGTGAGATCTCTCCATTTCATCCATGCTCCGTTGAAACATGACAGCACGTCAGAGTCGATGCCTCCGCTGGTCTGGATGTTCGATCCAAGGTAGCGGAAGCAGGTGGACTTCGTCAATTCTTCGCCGTTTACCTTGATGGTCTCTTCGGATGGTATTGTTTCCAAGTACTCCGTCTTTGAGGTATTAAGACGTAGTCCAAACTGACTGAGTCGGTTGCTCCTAGCCTGCACTTTTTGCTGAAGCTCCTCTCTCGTTTTAGCTGCCAGGAACACGTCATCCGCGTACAGGATGGTCCATGCAAGGTCACCCTGTAGGTCACGAGTAATAGTGTCCATGACAAGAATGAAGAGGAATGGCGATAGCGCTGATCCTTGATGTACGCCCACACTCACTGGAAAACTATCCGAGATTCCGACGGGACACCTAACGTTGCTCGTGGCATCTACGTAGAGTAGCCGGACCCAATCAATTAGAAGTTCAGGCACTTTGTGATCCCGAAGGGCGTACATGATGAGCTCGTGTGGTACACGGTCAAATGCTTTCTCTAGATCGAGAAAAGCGAGATGGAGTGGTTGCTACTTCTCTCTGTGTTTCTCCATCAGCTGGCGAGCAGTGAAAACAGCGTCTGAAGTGCCTGTTCCTTTGACGAATCCACATTGGTTGCGTTGGAGCTTGAAGATTTTTCGCAAGCGCTGTTCGAGGACACGTTCGAAAATTTTCATTGTATGGCAAAGAAGGCGTATCGGTCGATAATTCGAACAGTTCGCTGGATCTCCTTTGTTCTTGAAAATCGGGACCGTGACACTTGTCAACCAATCTGCGGGTGCTCGACCAGTTTCCACTATCGCGTTGAAGAAGTCTGTAAGCCAGGGGATCGCGGAGTCTCGTAGTTCCTTGAGCTTCCATAAGTCGGCTGGTAGCTCGTCTGGACCTGTGGCTTTGGAACTCTTCATAGCGCAAACGGCTTTCGAGACTTCGGCAAAAGTGATGCGGGAGACTGGGCCAGCTAATTTCGGGCCTTCTGGAACATCCGGGTGTGGGAATTCTACATTTGAAATCTCTTCGAAGTGCTGTTGCCAGCGTCGGAGGATCTCTGTAGTATTCTGCAGCCTTCGCCCGTCTTTCGTCTTGACACATTTGTAGTGCTCGATGTCAAGAGTCGCCTTTTTCCTCGCTTTAGCTAGCTGATATATGGTCTTCTCTCCTTCCTTCGTGTCCAAGCTTTCGTAGAGTTCACGATGATGTTCAGAGCGTGCGGAGACTACGGTTCGCTTTGCTTCTTTTTTCGCAGCCTTGTACTCCTCCCAGTTCTCGTCTGTCTCCTCTTGGTGGGGCATGGCCTACATGCGTCGCTTCCGGGGGACGCCCTGTAGCATGGAGATGTTTGATCCATGTAGTTGCGACAAGAATTTGCCGACCGGCCTGTCGCTCGGGCCTGGCGTCGATGTCCGCGTTCAGCTCAGCTCACTCTTACGAGTTAGCAGTTTCCGATGGCACCACGTGGAGGAACGGACTCGCCATTGTTGTGAACACTGCTGGTAATATTAAAATTCTTCTGATTTCTAAACATTTTTCCGTGCTCAAATTGGAATGAATCATTTTCGGTGCGCTTAAAATTACGTTTAGAATGAGAAGCGGTCGACTTAGGATATAAGACGATGCTGGGAATATTTGTCACTGCCAAAATCGGGTTTTCGTTTGTCCTTGTTTTGTCACTGCCAAAATCGGTTTTTTATTTGTCCTTGTTTTGTCACTGCCCAAATCGGGTTTTTGTTTGTCCTTGTTTTGTCACTGCCAAAATCGGGTTTTTGTTTGTCCTTGTTTTGTCACTGCCAAAATCGGGTTTCTGTTTGTCCTTGTTTTGACACTGCCAAAATCGGGTTTTCGTTTGTCCTTGTTTTCTCACTGCAAAAATCGGGTTTTCGTTTGTCCTTGTTTTGTCACTGCCAAAATCGGGTTTTTGTTTGTCCTTGTTTTGTCACTGCCAAAATCGGGTTTTTGTTTGTCCTTGTTTTGTCACTGCCAAAATCGGGTTTTTGTTTGTCACTGCCAAAATCGGGTTTTTGTTTGTCACTGCCAAAATCGGGCTGTTTTGTCCTTGTTTTGTCACTGCGAATATCGGGCTTTTTTGTAGCCTCAGCAACCCCTTGGCCCTCGTTTCCGGGATGATGGAGAATCGCTCTAATGAACTCTTTGGGGAGTGCCATTACTAGACTTCGATCTCAGCCAAAAGGGTGAGAAGCAATACCAGCTCCTACAACCGCCACACACCAACCATTTCTAGCGACGTACTCCAACCGAGTTTATTAAACTCGGTTGGGGTACGTCGCTAGAAGTGGTTGGTCTGTGATCGTTGCAGCTTTTGGTATCGGTTCTCTTTTTCACTGTCCTCAGAAAATTTATAACATCGAAATTTGCTTAGGCTTACCAACTCCTAGCCGGCCTTAGGCTTACCAACTCCTAGCCGGCCTTAGGCTTACCAACTCCTAGCCGGCCTTGGACTAAACAAACCTGAAACGCAGTAAGCTGTGTTCAACGGACATGAAGTTTTCAAAAAAGAGCCGAGTTTGGCAGTGCCAAAACATGTCACAAAGGAAAAATAAAATTGTACGTGATTTGGCAGGGACAAAACCTGGCCAGAGAGTCATTCAACACTTGGCACTGCAAAATAGTGGCCGATTCTTCGTCCCTATTTTGGCAGTGAAAAAAAAAGACTAATATCAGAATTTCCTTCTCCCAAGTTCGCATACTCGAAATCTTGGCGAAATAAGGTTTTTGGCTAAGGAAAAACATTTTAAGCATTTTGGCGAAAATTATTCCCAGCATCGTCATGTCATAAATCTCAACTTATGAATAACTTTCGCTTCATTCATTTATACTTCAGTTTTTGCTAAACTTTCTTTCAAATAATTGAAAATGGGAGAAAAAATACACGGATTAGAACAGTATAACAGTTGCGCATGCGTTTAGTTTCGAACGATCACACTCTTTATTGCTTACATAGGGTAGTGCGGGTAGTGTATTAGCGTGGTGTCTTCATTGGGAAATGTCGAAACTTTGTAACCGCGACACCTAGCCAGCGTAATCTTAACCTGAGCTTGAGCAACAAAAAAAATTAGTTGAAAATACTTAGCAGCCTAAGCATTAGCGAAAAAAACATCAGTGAAAAGAACTGTAAGTGTCGAATGTGGGTTGAGTGTGTAGTGCAAATTACATCCACTTCCCCTTCGTTTTTGTCAAGGGCTTTCCAAAAGCTTCGACCGATTAAGCTGAAATACTTGTAAAGTTCACCACAAGTTTGCCCTATTATAATCCGTTTTGAACACTAAATTTAGCATAGCGAATCATACCTCTTCCATTTTTCACGATACAAGAAAATATAATTTGTAAATTTGAGAGATTTCACATTTCAATCCTCATTCAATCACATTGTAGTTATTTGCGCAATCAGTTCTGTGACTAGGTTTCAGATGAGATCATACTTTCTGATTATATTTCCGCTTTGTTTCTCCGAATTATTACTTTTTAATTGCTCGACTTTATGTTGTTTTTCAGAGAATTTGATTAACTTTGATAAGCAAATTTGACACTTTTTGCGTTTAACAACCCTCCCACTACCAGAGGTTCAATGGGTCAGATAAGAGTGGCCTTTTTTGATACGGTCTCGTAAGCCTAAGCCGTACGGCCTCGTTTTTTGTTGTTGTTAAATTGGGTCAATTCGATTGGGTCATTTTCTTGATAAAACGGGACGGAACATCTCAAGAAATTTAAATACCATGAATAAATTCAGATGATTGTGAGTCTTTTTCAAGTAACCGCGTAGCTCAGGTTAATTTTTTCAACTGGTACTCCGTGTTTTTTCAGGCGTCTCTTCAACAGCAGCGCTCATTCGAAGAGGCTGCCAATGCTTCAACAGGCAGAACAACAAGCCGATTAGATTGTAATTTACATTTATTACAAAGATTGATCTTTGGGGTGTAAAGGGTGCTTGAATTTATTTTTTAAAAAGGCAGAGGAATGTTTTTCAGGCTCGTCGAAGTATTAACGAATAATTATCAGTTGAAGAAGTCTATTATGTGTCCTGAATAAGACGCAGTAGCCCACAGAAACCGAAAATGTGCCTGAACAGTAAACTAACCGTCGTGAATGATTAAATTAAAAACAAATGTGTCCTACAAACATTCGCTTTTCAAAGGAAACAAGCCAAAAGTCATGAGGGAGTAGTACCTGATAACTGACTATTTTATCACTTGCTCGAATGCTACAGGATGTTTCTCTGACCCGCACTGCGGGTTACAAAAATCTATGCGCTCTTCAAAAACCCCGAAAAACTTTGAAAACTATGCGCTTGGAAAAAATCATTTATCGGATTATTCGTAGGGAAAGTATTCGTAGGGGAAGAAATTTGAATGTCGAACTCTGAAATTTTAAAAGTCTATGCGCTCGAAAAAAGTTGTGCGGGTGCTAAGAAACACCCTGATGCTCTAGCGAAGCAGGCAGCATAGGTAAAATAATGATTTCGGGAAAATAGCAGAGATCCGCTAAAAGCTGAATTATTTTGAAACATGGAAACTGTTGCTCTCTCGACAAAACTGATTTGCTTAGCCACATGTGCGTTTCTGTTCAAACCTATTCTCTTTTTTGGGGCTTGGTGCACTTTTCGAACGCATTTCATCTCTGGATCAGCGTGTCCAAGTAATTCAAATTTCATTGAAATATCCCCTCTGAAAGCTTTTCATTGCTTGTTCTGGTTGTGCATTTGCTCACGCAATCGAGTGAAAAGCGTTCCTTTGTCTTCTTGAAACTCATTTGGAAGTGGGTGTGACGAGGCAGGCCCGGGATGCCATGCATTAGTTAAGGTTGGGGGGAAAAAGAAGGGAAGGGGCGCTTCTGAGAGGAAACGGGCAGCTGAAAAGAAGGAACAAAAACTCAATTTGAGACAAAAGAAAACGTAAAGTTTGTTGTAAGAGGAGCAACAAAAAAGCAGTAAGAAATGGATAGCCGGCCAACCTTGCGGGTGCACAATTTCATATTCAGACACATAGGAAGTACTTCGCCTCACACAATAATCGCAGCGTTCGAAAAAAGGCTGATGTAGTTTTTTGTTATCAAACTCATTTCTTCATATCTAAGTTTAAAAGATTTTTGAATAAAGTTAAACCAAAATGGTTCTAGTAGAGCAGGATGTTGCTCTGACCCGCACTGTGGGTAAATAAAAGTCTCTGCGCTCTCCGAAAACATTGAAATCTATGCGTTTGGAAAATTTTTGTCTCGGTTTTTTTCGTTGGGAAAGTCAAAATCATTGGAAAAATTGAATTTTGAACTCTGAAATTTTGAAAATCTATGAGCTCGAAAAAGTTGTGCGGGTGCTGAGAAAAACCCTGTAGTAGAGTTCCTTTGATTTCGAAGGCTAAGTTGACGCAAGCCTTTTTAAATTTTAAAGTATATACACGTGTACTGGTTTTAAAGTATGTACTAGTTTGGGACTTTCATAATCATCCAAACTGTTACAGTTGGGTTGTTCTCCGTAGAAGAAGGCGACGACAGGATGTCGGCAGGCAACAATTACGGCGTCGTTGATCAAGTTAGGCGGGGTTTTTGCAAGAGAGCATCTTTTTAATCTTTTTCAAAATGATATCATAATCAGGGTGTTCCTCCAACCCGCGAAAGTAAGGATGCGTTTGGTAGAGTTCTTAAACATCATTCAGTTGTTCGACAACTGGACAAATTGATCATATTGACTCCAACCTTTTTAGCTGATTAGACTATGACTCTCTCCTTTTCTCACTTTAAGTCCATTTCTATCTCTTTCTCATTCTATCGAAAGAGAGCAGCTGTTTCGGTTAAGAAGGGAATAAACACAAATAGGTGTCACATAGTCGCAGAGTGATTTTTTTTCTTCAATTTTTTGTTGAATTGAAAACAGCTGCAATGGCTTGGGTGAGAAGGCTTAAATTAGAAAAAAAAGATCATTAGCAAATCGGGTATAATTTCATCCATAGGTAAACTGCAATTCGCACATTTCAACCTCCTATTCTGAATGAGGAGTGGGGTAGAATAATAAGGTGAGGAAGGAGATAAGGTTCAAAAGAGGCAACGCTGAGAAAGAAGAAATCAGCAAAACGGGCAATTACAAAAGCACACCGTGCACACTGTGCGCACTGTACACTGTACAAATGCACGCTGCACACTGTATAATTACAAATGCACGCTGAGGCGCGGGAAAATTCTTAACTCAAACACTCTTTCTATCTTTCCCGCGCCTCAGCGTGCATTTGTACTTATACAGTGTGCAGCGTGCATTTGTACAGTGTACAGTGCGCACAGTGTGCACGGTGTGCTTTTGTAATGGCCGCAAAACGGTACAGAGAGAGGAAAAGCATTTAATTGAGGTACGCGTAGAGCGGAGGGTAGGGGGGTATTCTTGGTGAATTTCGGTTGGATGTTTGTGGTGAATCTAGTGGAAATCAGTAATTTTTAGTCAAATCTTTTTTTTTTAATGTTTCATCATGTCTAAATTCTCATAACCGTGCTATTTTCAAATATTTACTGAAAAGAGAGTAGACCAGAAAGACTTCTTTTGAGAGAACGGCAGACTAGATGAATATACATTCTAACACAGAATTGATTTTACTAGTTTTAAGGAGAGCTTTTCAGTAAATAAAAATAGAAACCGTTCATTCAAAGTTTTAAAAGTAGAATTTCTTTCTTCAACTTTGCGTGTTCTCTTAGGTAAATTAAAAGACAAGATTTTGTGTTGCTGAAACCTCGTATAAAATATCTGAGCTCTTTAGTTTTTAAAAAGCGATCAGTTTGAGGGCCCAGACCTGGAATCAGGAAGCTTTCCGCGGCCCGCCGTGGATGGAGCTGAGGGGAGCGGAGCAGATAAAGGACATAGTTCAGCATTGTCCAGTCATCACTTCCAACCACAGACACAGCATGTTATCACCCCAGGTTAGCTCTCATTCAACTTATATTCCACCTACGAAGTTTAAGTAAAGAGATGAGTAATCGATTTGGTTGAAGGAGGGAAGAAAAATCATTCATTTGATTATTGATTGAAACCATCGTTTTTCGAGCGGCGGTTTCTGCTTTAATGAGAAGCAGAGGAGAAAAAGCTGTTTATCATTAAAATTTCTGTTCTTCGAAGAACTGTCGTTTTACAAAATTCTCAACAGGGCTATTGACCTATCAATAGAGTTGAAGGTGGGTTTAATAGATCATGTGAATATGAGTATACCCTACTTCTCGTTTATCTTGAGCAACGGATTTTTATACCGAGCAGATGAGCATTGTTCGCAGAAACTTGGGAAAAAATCGTGTGGTGTGACGGGAACCGAACCCACGACCTTCGCTTTCCCGGCGACTGAGCTACACAAGGGCCCATACAACATTCATTGTGATGATGATAATATGACTTTGATGCTTGAGGTCATCCGTTGCCAGGTCAAGTATTGGTGGATCCAGCGACAGGGCAACACTACATCATTCCTTCCAGCAACCCCTCAGGTTCATGAAACATCAAAAAGCAATTTAAAAACAAAAACAAAAAATTTTGAAACAAAAAAAGCAACCCATCACCAAACTTGTTGAATTTCTCCCGGTCGTCCGCCCTACTTCCCAGAAAAAAAGTTTAATGGTGAAGAAAATATAACATATAATGTTTTTTTGAGAAAAAAAAACTAAGCGTTTGTAAGTGAAAAAAATACTCCGGCCTGTGCTAGGTAAATTGAAAGATCAATTCACTACGGAAAACTTGAAAAAAATTTTGTTCATTACTCCCCACCCCTTTCCGGTCGCCCGGTCACCCGCCCTCATTACTCCCCACCCCTTTCCGGTCGCCCGGTCACCCGCCCTCATTACTCCCCACCCCTTTCCGGTCGCCCGGTCACCCGCCCTCATTACTCCCCACCCCTTTCCGGTTGCCCGGTCACCCGCCCTCATTACTCCCCACCCCTTTCCGGTCGCCCGGTCACCCGCCCTCATTACTCCCCACCCCTTTCCGGTCGCCCGGTCACCCGCCCTCATTACTCCCCACCCCTTTCCGGTCGCCCGGTCACCCGCCCTCATTACTCCCCACCCCTTTCCGGTCGCCCGGTTACCCGCCCTCATTACTCCCCACCCCTTTCCGGTCGCCCGGTCACCCGCCCTCATTACTCCCCACCCCTTTCCGGTCGCCCGGTTACCCGCCCTCATTACTCCCCACCCCTTTCCGGTCGCCCGGTCACCCGCCCTCATTACTCCCCACCCCTTTCCGGTCGCCCGGTCACCCGCCCTCATTACTCCCCACCCCTTTCCGGTCGCCCGGTCACCCGCCCTCATTACTCCCCACCCCTTTCCGGTCGCCCGGTCACCCGCCCTCATTACTCCCCACCCCTTTCCGGTCGCCCGGTCACCCGCCCTCATTACTCCCCACCCCTTTCCGGTCGCCCGGTCACCCGCCCTCATTACTCCCCACCCCTTTCCGGTCGCCCGGTCACCCGCCCTCATTACTCCCCACCCCTTTCCGGTCGCCCGCTCACCCGCCCTCATTACTCCCCACCCCTTTCCGGTCGCCCGCTCACCCGCCCTCATTACTCCCCACCCCTTTCCGGTCGCCCGCTCACCCGCCCTCATTACTCCCCACCCCTTTCCGGTCGCCCGGTCACCCGCCCTCATTACTCCCCACCCCTTTCCGGTCGCCCGGTCACCCGCCCTCATTACTCCCCACCCCTTTCCGGTCGCCCGGTCACCCGCCCTCATTACTCCCCACCCCTTTCCGGTCGCCCGGTCACCCGCCCTCATTACTCCCCACCCCTTTCCTGTCGCCCTGTCACCCGCCCTCATTACTCCCCACCCTTTTCCGGTCGCCCGGTCACCCGCCCTCATTACTCCCCACCCCTTTCCGGTCGCCCGGTCACCCGCCCTCATTACTCCCCACCCCTTTCCGGTCGCCCGGTCACCCGCCCTCATTACTCCCCACCCCTTTCCGGTCGCCCGGTCACCCGCCCTCATTAATCCCCACCCCTTTCCGGTCGCCCGGTGACCCGCCCTCATTACTCCCCACCCCTTTCCGGTCGCCCGGTCACCCGCCCTCATTACTCCCCACCCCTTTCCGGTCGCCCGGTCACCCGCCCTCATTACTCCCCACCCCTTTCCGGTCGCCCGGTCACCCGCCCTCATTACTCCCCACCCCTTTCCGGTCGCCCGGTCACCCGCCCTCATTACTCCCCACCCCTTTCCGGTCGCCCGGTCACCCGCCCTCATTACTCCCCACCCCTTTCCGGTCGCCCGGTCACCCGCCCTCATTACTCCCCACCCCTTTCCGGTCGCCCGGTCACCCGCCCTCATTACTCCCCACCCCTTTCCGGTCGCCCGGTCACCCGCCCTCATTACTCCCCACCCCTTTCCGGTCGCCCGGTCACCCGCCCTCATTACTCCCCACCCCTTTCCGGTCGCCCGGTCACCCGCCCTCATTACTCCCCACCCCTTTCCGGTCGCCCGGTCACCCGCCCTCATTACTCCCCACCCCTTTCCGGTCGCCCGGTCACCCGCCCTCATTACTCCCCACCCCTTTCCGGTCGCCCGGTCACCCGCCCTCATTACTCCCCACCCCTTTCCGGTCGCCCGGTCACCCGCCCTCATTACTCCCCACCCCTTTCCGGTCGCCCGGTCACCCGCCCTCATTACTCCCCACCCCTTTCCGGTCGCCCGGTCACCCGCCCTCATTACTCCCCACCCCTTTCCGGTCGCCCGGTCACCCGCCCTCATTACTCCCCACCCCTTTCCGGTCGCCCGGTCACCCGCCCTCATTACTCCCCACCCCTTTCCGGTCGCCCGGTCACCCGCCCTCATTACTCCCCACCCCTTTCCGGTCGCCCGGTCACCCGCCCTCATTAATCCCCACCCCTTTCCGGTCGCCCGGTCACCCGCCCTCATTACTCCCCACCCCTTTCCGGTCGCCCGGTCACCCGCCCTCATTACTCCCCACCCCTTTCCGGTCGCCCGGTCACCCGCCCTCATTACTCCCCACCCCTTTCCGGTCGCCCGGTTACCCGCCCTCATTACTCCCCACCCCTTTCCGGTCGCCCGGTCACCCGCCCTCATTACTCCCCACCCCTTTCCGGTCGCCCGGTTACCCGCCCTCATTACTCCCCACCCCTTTCCGGTCGCCCGGTCACCCGCCCGAAAACGAAATTTTCTACACATCCTGGTGAGCTATGCTCAGAATGACGAGAATAAATTTGAAATTGAAGGTTACCTATATTTCACCGACTAAACACGGAAAAAAGATCAGTTCAATACGTTTCGGGGTCGTTTCGTATATCATATGTACCTATATATTGTTTGTGTAATGAAAAAACTGAAATATTGAAATAGTGTCAATTATAGTATTCCCTACTCCTCGTTGATCTCAAGCAACGGATTTTTATACCGAGCAGAGGAGCGGATTTTTCGCATGATAATGCACATTTAAGGCCCATACAACATGCCCCCCTCTCAACACCGAGGTCTCTCGAGGTCTAGGGTCAGAGGTCTAGGCGCCTTTGTTTCTGCGAACTAGCTCATGCTCGGGTTTTCTTCTTTTTTCTCTTTTTTCTTTCTTTTTTTATCTTCTCTTCTCATCCCGGTTCGGCCCCCATTTCAATTAGAGTATTCCCTACTCCTCGTTGATCTCAAGCAACGGATTTTTACACCGAGCAGAGGAGCGGATTGTTCGCAGAAACTTGTGCAAAAAGCGTGTGGTGTGACGGGAACCGAACCCGTGACCTTTCGCGTTCCTGGCGAATGCTCTCCCCACTGAGCTACACACGCACACATGATAATGCACATTCAAGGCCCATACAACAATAGTTATAAAGGAACTCATAAAGATCGAAATTCGCTTCCTTGCTCTCCTTTACTTTAAGTCCCTTGCAGGGGTGAATGCTCCGCAACCGCAGCCCCTATACTATCAGCCGATGTATTACCCGCCGTCGGCACACTCCCCTCATCAACCTATGTACTACCCGGCCTTCCCGACGCCTTATGGACAAGGTTATCGGCTGCTCTTTGACTTGGTTGACGTTTAAAACATTTTTGCTCAAAACAAAGTCTTTCTGATGATGATGATGATGACAGTTTTGTTCTGATGACAGCTCACTGTTTTCATTACTGAAACTGAGGAGGAAAATACGAATGAGAAAATCTTATGAAGGTCCCCATGCCTTACTTCAATTTCACAATTAATGTATCAGAGTTTTCACAGCTAGAATTGAAAGACAAAAATCTTCATTCCTCTACATAAATAGAAAGTTTCATTTGCCATAACTCAGCCTTCAACCCGTTTCGTTAAGTTAAATGTGAAACTTTTAGCCTAATTTAGTGATCGACCTATTGAAAAATCAAGACCTATTTTAACTATGTTTCTTACAATTAAGAATATTAGGTTAAGTCATAGTACGTCTCTTTTTTCAGTACCATTTCGTGCGCTTTTTTATGAACTCTTCCATTGATTTATCTGATACCATTTTTAAAAAAAAATAAAAAACCGTTTGTGCGCTCTTCCCTTAATTTTTCATTGATTGATTTTGAGTTCGAGTATTTTAAACAGAGACCAATTCGAGTAATTCGAAAATTTTCTGAGAATTTTTTCTCTATCAACTTTTGAAAAGTAAATTTCTTCTCCATTTTCGGAAGTCTGTTTGAAAAATTTTCCGCCCCCGACTGGTGTCTGTTCTGTTTTTGGACCTACCAAAAATGTGTGATCACGAGCAAGGTCCAATCTCAAGAAAGAAGGAGAAGAATAATTATCTGCTTCACTGTCTCACTCTCCAGTGTCCTATTTTACTGTCTAACTTTCCTTTGATTATTTTGCTTTACTCTTCTGTTACAGTTAAGATTGCTTATACAGTGCGCGTCATAATTATGCTAACACCAAATTTACACATCAATAACACCACAGAAACGTTTTTTAGCTCTATTTTAGTAAGCGATTGGCCCACCAGATGACTTCATGACACTGAACACACGATTTGGCATTGAATCAACTAGGTCATGAAGCGTCTGTGGACTGAGAGACTGCCAGGAGTTAGCTATCGCGTCTTTGAGCTCTTGTACACTACAAAACTGTTTTCCATTTGCATAGATCTGACCCACAACGATGCCCCAGAGATTCTCGATAGGATTGCAGTCAGGACTGCATGCCGGCCAATCCATGACATCGATTCGCTTAGACGCAAACCAAGCATTTGTCGAATTGCTCACGTAAATGGCGGCGTTGTCCTGCTGAAAAGTGTACTGTGCACGACCACGCTGCCGCAGGAATGGAACCAAATGAGTGCCTAGAAGCTGCTGATAGTCGCCTGAGTTCATACGAGTCGAAATAAAATCTAGAGCGACCGTGCCGTTGTCACAGAACGCACCCCAAACCATGACGGTATCATCCCCGAAATTGCGTTTCGAGAAATATAGGGATCTTTGAGTATATCTCGCCAGTAGTGCGAGAATCCATCGGGCCTGTCCAAATTGAACTTTTTATCGTCCGAAAAAAACCACCTGAAAGGTTATTAATTACTAAACTGACCGAAGAAAAAATAATAAAAATTAGACCTTTTTCCAGTTTCGTGTCATGTTTTTCCTTGCAAAATCAAGGCGCTTCTTCTTGTGGGATTCAGTCATCCGAGGCACAGTTTTGCGTGTGACGGGCACCAGATGGTCGGACTGTCGAATCGTGCGTAAAATGGTTGACTTGCTCACAGATGCGTTCGCTTCAGCACCGATTTTAGCAGCCGACTTCATAGAGTTCGAAGCAATCCTTCAGAAATTTGAAATTTTACTGAAGCAAAACATCAATAAAACAAGTTCTACCTGCAGATCCTCCTCCTATCTCGCTTCGACAACTTCTTGGGCCTCCCTGGATGCTTCTTAGTCCCATAATTGTCGGGTCTTTGAGGAACTTGCTGACTAAAACATAGGAACGTCCTAGATGAACAGCAATTCTTCTTGCGGAGATGCCATTGGCACGCAAGGCTTGTATCGTGTCTTGCTCGGAGGCAGAAAGCATTTTCGAGCTGGGCATAATGTCTAAACAGCAAAAAAATTAAGCAAACATGTTCAAAAAATTATGACGCGGCAGAAAAAACAAATTTTTTTTATAAAAATTTTTTTTTACGTCCATTGATTACCATAACTTCACATATTATTTCAAAAATATTTTCGAATAGGCCATGAAATAAACTATCAAGTATTATCAGTGGTTTTCCGAAAAATATTAAAAAATAAAGTGTTAGCATAATTATGACGCGCACTGTAGAATCGATTTAAAGCCAAGAACTTTTTCCCTAAAAAAGAGATAGAAAGAGGGAAAAAGAGAGAGAAGGAAAGAAGAGTTGATATTATGAAGGGTTTGCTGTGCCGGCGCCGCCTCTGCCGCCGTTTCACTCCCGCTTCGCGCTCCCGCCCTACGGGAGAACGAGTCTGAACTACCAGCAGGCAACCTGCTCCACCGATGACCTCACTGCAAGGAGAGCAGCCGAGAATTCAGGTTTACTTGAAGACTGTGAAGGTTCATCGAATAATAATTCCACAAAGTTCAGTAATTTAAGATAGTTTGGTTTTGAAAGAAAAGATAGATTATTCATTAATGAGAGGCTCAATGAGAGCTGCTGCAGCTCAGCTGCAATATGGTCGGCGGACGTCTGAGATGAAAAATAATATCGTGACTGGGTAGCACTCGAAATACGAACGATTGTGCTTCAAGATACGGATCCCAACCAATGTTCAAGCGCAGTTTTCACTTTTCCATTCGCCAAATTTGAACATTTTTCTTACGGTGTATGCGAACCAGCGGTTACATGGAGCCGCCCAATTTGGGTTTACATGTATCCGCCGCTCAAAGTTTGAAAGAAAAAAGAAGAGGGGATGAAGGAAAAATGTAAGAAAAGAAGGAGTTTTTTGTCAATAGTGTGTTTACATACATTATGTCCAGCACTGTATATCCGCCTACGGGACCAATCCGGTCACTATTTAACCTCTGATGCGAACACTGAATTATTTGGTAATACTAATAAAAGCTGTTTGTCCGGGCGTGGCATAATTGGTAGTGTGTTAGACCATTGTGCGAAGAGTCCCGAGTTCGACTCCCACCCCGAACAGGTCCACCCAAACCAAAGGGGTTAAGAAATGTTGGTAGTGCTCATGCAAGAATCTGACTCTCCACACTGCTGTTAATCACACTAGCAGTGATCTAGCAGGCAGCCACTGGTTCTACCAGGATAGGTCTGTCCTGCATCTCAGGGGAGCGCGTACCCTGCCGCGAGGCGGGAACAAGCGCGAGGAAGATTATTATTATTATTACTAATAAAAGCTGTGCCTGGGACGGTAAAGGTATCGTCCAAGGTTGGATGAAAGATAAGGGTGGAGACTTGACCTCTAGCCCTCACCTCACATGCAGGCTCAGGGACAGTTCCACGTGTTTCAGGTGAGGAAGCTCCTGTGCCGCCCGCATCTCCTCGCCTTTCAGCGAAAGGGGCACCCTTTTCCGCGGGCTTCTACCATCCGAGAGCGCAGCAACCGAATCCATCGCCGCCCTCGAGTCAACCAGAAGACCCTGCCAATAGCAGAGACACCTTCAGGCAAGTTTCCAATTGGGTGTCTGTACGTATCCGCCACTCAAACGCGAAAAAAAAAATTGAACTCGAGATTGAACTAAAACCGAATCCCAGAAAAAGAAGAAAAACTCACAGAACGTAAGGTTTAGAAAAGCATTGAAAAATCACAGCAGAAAGGCTTCTGATATCACTCAGAATAGTAGAGAGTGTGTGTTCTTTCTCATGATAATGTACCTGTTCAAACGGGTCACATTCATGTCAGTTTAAAAAAAGCGGTAGGAACCCTGCGCGAACATGTTTTTGCACTTGAACGAACGCAATTTTTCCATGATAGTGTAGCCCGCTCGTGTGATAGTCTAACGGAACGTTTGCGCGCACGTGGAAATGACTTCAGCAAAAAAAATCTAAATTTTTTTGAAGCTTGTCCTCCCAAAAAAATCTTTGAAGCTTGTTCGTGAAGAAATAGGTCTATTTTAAGGCAACGACTTTTTGAAGAAAAAAAAAGTGAAACACCGAACTGATTATTGTTTTTTTTTTCATTCCGATTACTTTTTTCCAGTCCTTTTTCCCAAATTTTTTTTTTGCTTGTACTTATCCGCCGCATAGGAGTGGCAGGCAGTGTGTTTCTCTAACCCGCAGTGCGCGTATTAAATCTATGCGCAAATCTATGCGCTATCCTACAAGGCTAGTGATACAAATGCTCTGTTCGTCTGCATCCTCTCCTTACATCACAAGCTCTAGAGATCTCCTCTCCTCTCTCGAGGCTTGTCGTTTTTCTCATGATTAGAGATCTTGACATACATATATACAGTACCGTGCTGAAGGATACCAAAAAGTGTATTTTACGGTGTTTCTCTTCAGTGAACGCGAAATAAAGGCAAAAATTTTTATTAGATAATCTTCAAGTTCTTCGAATTTCAACATAACTTTTGAGATGCAGTTTAAATGTGAACAAAATAAGCATAAAATATGAAAAGCATGAAAAACACAAATTGAGCACATATTCTTAAGTAACCTATGACATCTTCAATAACAACTTAACCGTCCAATGCTAACCGAAATTTGATTATCCCAGTCTAATACTTCGTCGCCATACTTCTAGCGTCAATGAATGCCTTGCATCTTTGTGGCATAGAGGTCACTAAGTTGCCGAGGGTTAAAACCGGGAGGACGTGCCAGGCCTGTTCGAGTTGGGCGAATTTCTCCGCCGCATTCCGAGCAGTCTTGCCCTGGATGGCCTTACCCATCGGATTTAGGTCCGGTGACTGGCTCGGCCAGTCCATGAGGGTCACTCGACGCTGACCAAACCAATCTTGGACCACATGCTTTGGATCATTGTGTTGCTGGTTTATCCAGCCCCGGGGCGTGTTCGAGCGCGCATAGGGCAGCATGACGTTCGATAGTATATCTATGTAATCTTCCTTCCTCATAATATGTCAACAAAAAAAACGTATGTCAAAAATCTCGAAAAATACTATTTCAATAAAAAAATTGCTGAGTTGTTATGACTTTTTCAAAAACGGCTCCATTTCATTACAATATGACGTACATCACGAGCCACACAACATATAAAAAATTCGTAAACTTTTTGCGCCAGTGGGCGCAAAAACAGAAAAGGTATACGACAAAATATACTTTTTGGTATCCTGCACGGTACTTTATGTATTTCTGCGGGTAGGAAAAAACAGCCTGGTGGCAGGTATATTATAACTGTATGTGAGTAATCATATCATATAACCAAAAACTCGATGCTTTGTTGACGAGTGTTTTGTTCTTAGCTCATCATTCTTGTCCTTGCTGGACTCGTCTTGGTGCTTGCGAGAGTTGTTTTTTTTGTTTGCGTCTCTTGTATTTTCAAGTGTGAGACAGTTCTAATTTCAGGCGAGACCTGACTCGCCTGAGCGGTAGTGGTGGCGGTTCAGCGCCTTCCGTAGACTTCGCTCACTTCGGACAGCATCAGCAGACGGCCGATCATGTAAGAGATACTTCTGGGGGCAGTAAATCACCTGCACTGGTCCGAAAGTTTAGAAGCACTGACTCGTCTAAGCGTGGGAAGGGGCTTATAATAATTAGTGTTTGTTAATCCCTCTCCTTTATGTGATTTCTACTTCTAACGCGCTTCTCATTGATTGAGGCCGCCGCCCGAACCCGGCGGTTTCTTCCCGCCCACAGAAGGAATTTGTAATTCAAGATGAATAATAACGGGGGAACGGCAGGCCTTTGGGAGGGCGCGAGAGCTTGTGTTGTAAAAGAGAGGATCAGAGCAATTGTATCACTAGCTTTCTAAAATATTGCTTGAATTTTTCACGTACTAAGGGCTATAGAAACACACTGACCCGAACTTGCGTTCCTTTTCAAAGTTTTGGAGGAAAAAGCAAGGGATCTATACTGATGAATATTGTAACCAGCATCGGCTGTCCTTCTATGGTACTTTTTCACCGGAGTGGTCTTATTTGTTAAATAATGTGGCTTCTCATGTTTGGAAAAACTTGCAATCAAGGGTTCTAGTGCGTCCGAAAGGAGACAGAGGCCCGTCGAAAGCGTGAATGTTTGAGAGAAAAGACGCGCAGTGGGCAAGCAGGCTCTTTATTTCCAACAACAGAAACTATCGCATGCAGAACAACAACGAAAAAAAAACCAAGTGTATGTAATGCATTGGTAAGGCTGCGCACTATTTTGCTCATCAACCGTTTTTAAAAAAAAGAAACTTCTTCCGCCAAAAAGTCCCGCTTGCAACCATCACTGTTTGAGTACACTAGAGTTATTGGTTTCAGCTGCAGCCGCAGCCGCAGCCATTGTGGTGGCCCCCCAGGATGCGGCGGCCGGCCCAGCTAGACCAGCAGGAGTCACTCACGGACGTTGAAAGGTTGGATTGGAAAGAGAGACATCCAGATATAAAGACAGATAGATTGAAAGAGAGGGAGAAGAAAGCAATAACAAAAGATAGTTACGGATATAAATGCTGATTAGAATTAAGAAAAAACAGATAGTGGTAGAAAAAATGCAGGATATTTTCTATCAGAACTCTAGTAAAGTTATTAAACATAAATTGGGTTCATAGTTGAATCATTCGCTTCTCCGTAGCCGAGAAAGTTTCAAATGAATCAAAACTCGTGATTCTTACTAGTTTTTTTGGGTATCATTTTTGTAGCTCGAATTTAATATCATAGACCTTGAACTTTTCTTTCACCCAAAATTACTGTCTGCGTGAAGCGGTTAATTCTACCCATTCCAGTAACATTCCTCGCTCTCATGGATCGCCGACGACTATGACGACGTTCTCCGACTGTGAATCAGCCAGAGCGGCTCCCTTCTACTTTCAGGCGCAGGTTCTTATCCATTGTAGTCTACATCAAAGTTCACCAACACGGTTCGGTATTTGAAAAAAGGTCTTTATTTGATTGGAGAAGTCTAAAATAATACTAAGCTTTCTTCTCCTTCTATCCCGTTAACCTCTAGCGCACTTCTCATTATTATAAAATCCCTTGCTCGAAGAGTGGCAGTTTGTTTTGAGTTTCTAACGATTGTAAGATACATTCGTTGAGATATGGTTCACATATATTATATATGTGTTTTCCCATAAGTTTTGGCAATTTTTTTCATCTGTACCAGATTTTCGAAGAATTTTTCAACGATGGATTACTGAGTGGAATTTGGTTTGATGTTCCAAACCTTTAAAAAAATATATTCGAGGAATTTTTGAGACCAATTTTAGCGCCCATGAGGCCGGACAATTTTTGCATAAAGTATGCGTAACCCTGTAATGATTTCGAAAAGAAAACTCTTTGAGCGAGGGTTGGTCTAAAATAATGAGAAGCGAGCTAGAGATGAAAGATAGAAAAAGGTCGGATAATATGAGAGGGTCAGCTTTTGCAATTGAGTTTGCAGATTTGTAAAGTATAATATCATCGCCTTTTTAAAAGAATTATTGCTTAATACGAAGAAAAAAAAGAGTATCTTCTGTGTGAAAAAGTTATTGTAACCCACTGACTTCTCAATCTTATTGTAACCCACTGACTTCTCAATCTTATTGTAACCCACTGACTTCTCAATCTTATTGTAACACACTGACTTCTCAATCTTATTGTAACCCACTGACTTCTCAATCTTATTGTAACCCACTGACTTCTCAATCTTATTGTAACCCACTGACTTCTCAATCTTATTGTAACCCACTGACTTCTCAATATTATTGTATGTAACCCACTGACTTCTCAATCTTATTGTAACCCACTGACTTCTCAATCTTATTGTAACCCACTGACTTCTCAATCTTATTGTAACCCACTGACTTCTCAATCTTCGAAACTTTCCGCTTAAGAACAAGTCGTTTTTCCAACCTTTTGATTCTTTCAAGAAACTTCTTGAGTTTAAAGATTTGAGAAAGGTCCTATCTTAGAAACGCATATAGACAGACTATTAGCCAAAAACAAGTAATTTTGTTTTTAAAAAAGCTTCTAATCGAGGTTCTATTTTTTGTTCAGACATCCTCTGGTAATAGCCAATCACAACAAGCGCAGCCTCCTCTCGGGAATCACCAGCTTCCTCCCGGGAGTTCGTCCTCCCATCAAAGTCCACCCTCTCGCGTTCCGCCAAAAGCAGTGCGTATGGACATCGACCTGAATAAGCCCATGCTTGAAGAGGAGAATATAGAGGAGAAACCCAAACAAAAATGTCAGAAATTATAAACTTCAAATCTTTATTTATAACAAATGGTTTTATAAAGCATTTCTGCAGTCTTCGTGGTAGTTTTCTTCACTATTGCGCGAAAAATCTCAAGTTTGACCTTCCTTCCCAAATGACTCTGGACAATTAACAAAGCAACAGCAACCCTTATTCCGGACAGATCTACCCAATTTAAGGGGGTTGAGAAATGTTGGTATTGATTCGTTTCTCTCAACTGCCGCAATGCACACTAGCAGTGACCCTGAAGATACACACGGATACAGTCACAGCGGTGAAAAACAAATACTCACCGCCTGTGGTACTGGGAGGATACCCACCACCGCCTATCTCCAGAGAAGAGAGAAATCTTCCGAGATCTACAAGACGAACACTCGCCCAGCTACGGTCTGGATATAGCCCATTTCTGCGAAGCTATATGTCCAGAATTGACTCCACAACCGTGGACAGATGTCCGGACTGCGACGAACCCGGACACACAACGACTCACCTTTTCTCCTGTCCAGATAGGCCGACTAGTTTGACGGCTTGATCTCTCTGGACCGACCCAGTAGAAGCTGCAAGGTTTCTAAAACTACCGATCACCGAAGACGATGCCGAATAGAAGATCTATCGGCTACAACAACAACAGCAGTGACCCTGAGGCCTCCAGGTTTTTGATACATAGCCTCATAACGCGGATTATCATAGTGTCCCCGATTGTTAATGCGCTTTTATTCGCGATTCAGAGGTTCGATCCCACCCTCGGACAAAATTTTGTCGGTTTATAGTTAACTCATATACCAATTAGTGAGATTAATGGCAGAAAGTTATGATCGGACTTGCGGAAAGCATACATTGTACCTTTGAATGCCAATTGGGATAACCCAAACCCTAGAGTTTTCAGCGAATCGAGCTCCTCCAACAGCATTCACAGTCAATTTTGGCAGCGAGGAGACGCCAATTTCTTTACAGGTAAACTTTTTCGCTTTCTCTCTCTCTTTCTCTCTCTCTTTTTTATACCCTCTTTTTTCTCTTTATCTTTGCATGTTAATTTCTCTCAATATTTTGCTATGTAATTGTTTTGAATTCTCTTTCCCTCTCATTCACACTTCCGTCTTAGCTTCTTCGTTGCAGGACGCAGCTGCAAGAAAGAGTGGAAGTGGACCGCGTGGTCGCCTGCTGAGGAAACCGGCAACGGCCCATTCTGGTTAGCCTTCTGCTCAATCTTCCTCATTTTGAATCTTTTTTTTTCTAAATGTGAGATTTCAAAAGTGAGAATTTTTTGTTCAAAGTATTTATCCCTTTTTTATTGAGAGAAATCTTTCCGGGGAATCGGCAAAACGAGACAGTGTTGCGCTACGTGCGGTCACTTCTCCAGGAAATGTTCTCGAACATTTGTAACACTATTCAGGGGCCAGCCTGTATAAGGGATTCTTATATGTTTTGTTTTTCTACAAAAAATGTTTGATAAGGTTTTGTAGTAAGGCGGTATTCTAAGATGAAAAAATGAGTAAAGAAAATGTCTTAATTGGATGGAAGAGGAGATCTGAGTGCCCAATGTGAAGATGTAGCGATTTTTCGCTGAGTGATAATCGCCTTAGAAAAAAAAGAAGATATTATGCTGCAGGGAGGCCCTCTACGCAGCAGAACGAAAGAGAGACTGCAAATTCATCGGCTGCGGGCCAAGACGACAAGAGCTTTTTGTTTGATAAGCTGCTGCATGGCGAAGGTTAGCAGCAGGGCAGGTGCTGCATAATGCGTCTAAACTTGCCTTGACAGAAACCTTTGAGTTGAAAAGTCGTTTTTTAGAGATAAAATATGTTTTACGTTAGGTAGTGCCCTCGAAATAAAAAAAATACTTTGACTTGAATATGGGACTCTTAAGCAGATAATGAATGATGATGTCTGGCCGTGTGTTGATATTCCCATTGTTTTACCCTTTAGTGGAACTCGATATCCTAATCGGAAAACGAATGCATGTATATAATTATTCGCGTGAGAAATTGACATATCATCAATGACGATTCTGGTCTCGCCTTCGATGGTGCTACAGCCCACAAGTTTACACCATCGCAGGGACCGGTTCATCCTCACCGGTATCGAGCGCGTCCTCAGGTGGCGGATAGAGGGATGTCTCTTTGCACAAGTGCTCTGGAGATAGAGGGCTTGCCCGTCGCGGACCAAAATTGGATAGTATAGTTCGTCAAAGGAGGGCGATGCCGAACTGGCCTGGGCATGCCACCGGATGAAACATCAGCCGATACTCCCCTATACTTTGTAATGGCGAGTCGAGGCGCCAGTAAAATAACCTCTTGCCCTTCTCCGGTTAACGAATGGGTCTCGCGAAGAGGATCGCCGACCGCTGTGCGAGTGTAGACGGAGAAAATTTCTCCGGACTCGAAAGGATGGATCCACACCAAACTATCCCAAAGGACTCCCCTCGACAGGACCTATGGGCAAACAACAACAACAACGATTCTGGTCTCAAATATAAAAAATTTTGCTTTAGCGAGCTTCTGTACTTTCTAAACGCACTTATTAACCTTTGATTAGGAAGTGACATTGACTTTGCTCTGATTGCTCTTCCGGACCCCACGACGTCGCGCATCTCTTCGATTGCCCGAGCCACCCGACCGCGCTGTCTCCGATCGACATATGGACCGAGCCGCTGGAAGTCGCAGCGTTCTTGAAAATAGAAGAACAAGAAACGAAGGAGAACAAATCCCGAGACATTCGTCGAAGCCAGCTATATCCTGCTACAACAAAAACAATTGACATTGACTGATTGCCAGACTGAATGATGAGAATCTCATTTATGGGACCACTCATCCGGGCTCTTTTCATCTCATCGCTGTAGGATTCTAGAATCCGAAGAAAAATATTTCAGTTTGTCTCTTCTTGTTCTTCAAAAGCATTTCTTTTAGTAGTTAAAATGTTTCATGTTCTTTATTCCGTGCACACATGATATCAAAATGATGAAATGTTGAAATGATAAGTGACAGTACAGATTTAAAAAAAACCGCGATGGATTCATCAATTGCTGATAAAACCTATTACTGGGTGAAAACGGAGTACGACTCATTTTTTTAACCTTTAATTTCACTGTAAAACGCTGACTGCAGGTGCTCGCCCAGCCACGGCGCCTTCTTCAAACTGGCCGCAGCCGCCCGGAGGTGAAACGGGTGTGAGCTGGAGAGGCGGCGGCCCGCCCGCGGCGCCCTCAACTACCTCCAGAGAGAATGACAACCTGAGCGATGCTGGCACCTATATTGTCGGTAGGTGGTCAATATGAATACATGATGAAACCCTTTCGTCGGCCGGTGGTTTTAAGTTTTAAAAGACGTCTACTGTCCTCTTATAGAGTGTACCCTATTATTCAACCCCCAATTGACCTCCTGATCAGGGCCGTTGATTTTTCGTTTTGGTTTTTTTGGTTTTTACGAACTTTTTCGAAGAAAAAAAAACTGTTTTCGAAAATTCGAAAAAATTAAATGTCGAAAAAACGTTTTCTTTTCGAGGTTGCGACAAAAAGGTACAACAAAAGTTTTTTCAAGGTGTCGAAAATTTTTTCGAGAGCAAACCAAAAAAACTGTGCTCCAAAGTGAACTGAATATACAGCTATGTTTGTAAACCTTGTATACTTTTAGTGTTCAGCCGCCCTGTACAACTTATAGTGTGAGGAATGAGTTCTGGTTTTGATTAAAAACCTTTTTCAAGCACAGATACTTTTGAGAACGGCCTAAATACGTCGAGGTTTTTCTTCGATGTGAACCTCTCATTTGAAGGAGATTATTAAAATAACATGGTAGTTCTATAAACTTTTCCTTTCGCTCTTGTATCAGAAATAATTAAATTGTTTGCTGTTGTTTTTGCTAAACGAGTCTTAAGCTTTCAACGGTGATTTTCATGATGTATGATTGTTGGAAACTGTTAATCAGAGACAATGATCATCTGAGATGATTAAATGTATTACAACTTTAAGAAGCATCTTAAAATGACACTTTAAAAATGAGAAAAAATGTTTCATTCAGATAAAACAAATTTTTTTGGTTTCAAAAAATCAAAAAAAGTTCGAAATTTTTTTCTATTTATTTTTCAAATCGAAAAAAAAGTTCGAAATTTTTTTGTTTTTAATATCGAATTTTTTTTTGTGTTTTGAAATCGAAAAAAAAGCCGAAAAAAATTTATTGGTTTTTTTTTTTCGCTTACCTCTGCTCCTGATAACTATTTTCTCCCGCTAGCTACGTTCTTGAATATAGCCACTTTCAACAGATCTCCTTTCAAAAAATCAAAAATAAGGAAAGTTCTCATCATCCGCCATTTTTTTCAGCTAAAAAGAGGCAGTCTGGTAATAACTTCAAGCTATCGTGGCCGTATAACCAATGAGAAACATTTAGTTTTTTTCCAAAACAAGTTTTTTTCTCACAGATGAGACAGATGTGAAGAAAGCGTCGCATTCTGCGATGATAACTTCGCAAATCGTGGAGGGAGATTCAGATGCGACGTCGACCGCATCGTTACTTTTTTTTCTTCAAAACTTGACTAGTTGAGCGGAAAACCACAATTGAGTTTTAAACGAAAAGTAGTGTTATTGGATGCTTCCAGTTGGCTTCGAATAGAATATTTGTGAAGGAGATGGATTCGAATCTGGTGTTCAATAGCTATGTTCATAATATAATCGGCGGTCCTCAGTGTTTACTATAAAGGTTAACAAGCGACGTTTCATACTTATTAGAAGAATCATCTGAAGGCGGGAAAGAGTGAGAGGTTTATGAAACACCTTGGAACAAGGAATTCATGTTTTGGTGGCTAGTTTTCTCTAGATACCGCGCTGTCTTTTGGATAAGTTAGAATTGAGAGTTGAAATGATTTGATTGAGAGTATACGACACATAGATCAGAAATGATTATTCCTCACTTAGACCTATTTTGTAATTTTTTGGTTCAATTCAAATTTAAGAGAGAAAGTTGAGATGTTGTTGTTGTTTGCCCATAGGTCCTGTCGAGGGGAGTCCTTTGGGATAGTTTGGTAAGGATCCTTTTGAGACCGGGGAAATTTTCTCCCTTTACACTCGCACCTCAGTCGGTGATCCTTTTCGCGAGACCCATTTGTTAACCGAAGAAGGGCAAGAGGCTATTTTACTGGCGCCTCGACTCGAAATTACAAAGTATAGGGGAGTATCGGCTGATGATTTATCCGGTGGCATGCCCTGGCCAGTCCAGCATCGTGCTTCTTTGACGAACTTTGGTCCGCGACGCGCAAGCCCGCTATCTTCAATGCACTTGTGAAAAGGGAAATCCTTGTTTCCACATCCTGAGGATGTGCTCGATACCGGTGAGGATGAACCAGTCCCTTGCGATGGTGTGAACTCGTGCGCTGTAGCGTCATCGAAGGCGAGGGAAGCTATAAGTTATAACTTGTATCACTGTAAAAATTAATTTCTTGTCTCATAAATTATTTTTAATTTTATTAAATTAGTATATAAGAAAGCTCTTAAAACTCGAAGTTCTTTGATAGATGACTGAGATTTGATTAAAGGTCATCTCGATCCGCATCGCCTGCTCGTCAATCATCAACGACCGCTTCCGCTGACAAGAAGGCGCTTTTGCAGCGACTACTACAGTTGCAGGAAGGAAAGAAGACTGGTACGGTTATTATCATATGTCATCTGAACTTTCTAAAATTTGAATGGGCCGACCGGGATGACGATAGAATGCTGAGGAGCAAGCAAGGCTTTCACAATTTCAGCCTTTTATATCGCCTTGTATCTCTCTTCTTTGTTATATTCTGCTCGTTCGGATTTTTATTGATATAACGGTGAAAAAGACTATGAGAAGGTTTAAGTAAAGGCGAGCCAAGTTTTAAGTAAAGGCGAGCCAAGTTTTAAGTAAAGGCGAGCCAAGTTTTAAGTAAAGGCGAGCCAAGTTTTAAGTAAAGGCGAGCCAAGTTTTAAGTAAAGGCGAGCCAAGTTTTAAGTAAAGGCGAGCCAACAGATCAGAGACCTTGAATATTAAACCTCTGGAGAAGATAGAGCGCAAAAGAAAGCCGAGTTTTTCCAGAAAAAGATTCAAAAAGAAAATATTTTTTCTCTCAACAAAATGCCAGATAGCCTCAGCCGGTATCACGAAATTTTGCACCATGACAATTCACACCAAAAAATTCACAATGGAAAAAGTTATCATGTATTTTATCATTGGAATTTGTGCTTAGGCTCAGGTAAAGATTACGCTAACGAGGCCGTACGAGTTAGTACGAGACCGTATACAACGACCCAGCACATAATTAGAACTTTGATGATATTGCGAAATCCAGGTGCGAGTTGCCGTGATGCGAAAAGTCATGGAACCGCCTCAGCCTAAATGCCTCTAACCCATAATGATGAGATGATACAAAATCTGAGCGTGTAATCGCTGCTCTCGGACTTTATATTTTAACCTTACGGAAAGGGATACAGAAGCTTGCTGAATGTAAGCCTCTTTTGTGAAAGAGATTCACAGGTGGTTGTTAAAAAAATTTAATCAAGAATCAAATCTTTATGTAAATGTCTCACCTTTATGATTATAAAAGTTTGCGCTCATTTCATTTCATTTCTTTATTCCAAGCACATGAGATATCATGAAAACACAAACAAGAACAAAGTTAAATGCATGGACTTTCTTCTAAGTTGCGGTGTTTAGGGGTTGCGGTATAGATGAAAAAGGGGGGGAGGGTGATATACTTAAAATCGACAATTATATTAGTCATGAACGAAAGGTTTAGGTAATATCTTTTCAGTAGGCAGAGATAATAATTGTTTTTTGAAACTAGCAGTATTAGGTGTACTGACGATCTCAAAAGGTAATGAATTCCATACTGATAGCTGGCGAGAAACACATGTAGAAATAGAACATTTGCTAATATTATGAGGTGTTTTTAGCCTGAGCTCATGAGAATGGCGAGAAAATCTCTGTACTGCAGACAACTGAAACAAGTTCATAGTTTCAAGTTCACATTTTTTGTGGACACATTTATGAATAAATAAAAGGTCTCATGAAAAACAGATGCTCGCAGAAGATCAAAACATAGGAGCACCGAGTTAGGGTTGAACATAACCATTCTAGCCCTGCTTTTAGCTGCAGCGGTGTCTTCATCGCCTTCTTCTCCGCCCTCCTCCGCCCGCAGTTCTTCTTCTGCGCAAGAAGCGCCGAAGGGGCGACTCTGCCTGATGACGTCGGCGCCAAATCGGTCGGTGTTTGGGCAGGCGGCTTCATCGGCGGGCCTGATGGGTGGGAGGACGTCGGGCCGCCTAGGCTCATCTAACCTCTCCCAACACTCACCCCAACAACAACTCTCCTCCACTCCCAGCTCACTCTCCTCAGCCACTCACAATAACAACAATTCCAACTTCAGGTAGATCCAAAACACGTTTTAAACTAATCAATCAATATCTTTTAGTTACCTTTAGGCGGGTGTCACACTGACAGTTGGTCAAGCCATGGGATTTCTTGGACACTTCTGTAACACTGTCAGCAATTCCGAAATTGGAGCTCCTGTAGAAAAAAATTTTATTTTAGCTTTTTTTGAGATGCAGTAGTCCTTGAATTTTATTAAAACTTTTTAACGTTGAGAAAATTGTTGTACACTAATTTTTCACTAATTTAATAAATGAAAAATATATGAGGCCAACATATAATAACAAACTGACAAAGAATATCAGAAACAAACAAATTTAATCAGGAGAGCAAAATGTCGCTGCCAAAGTGAAACGTAAGCGATTCTTGAGTTATGAAGCATGTCTATATGATAACGCTCCGAGCAGTTTGTTCTGGAATCACTTCTGAGATCATATAAAGGCAGACTTTTCGAACATACAAAAACAGTGCAACTTTGAACGAATCGAGTTGTTGCGAATAATTGTTGGCCAAACACAAGTCCAAACTGCTGGGAGCAAGATGAAAGTCGTATGTGATCTTCTTGACTGTTCTAGATGAGAGGGATTGATGGATGTTGTTATCATTTCCTGTAAAGTCATCGTCAATAATTGAATTTGTGAATCTTTGGGTGACTGCTCTGTATAAGGTTGATGTTTGAGTGTTAAAGAGACCAGAGCTGAGACTGGTCTGTTGAGTGACGCTTTCAGTGTATAACGATTGAACCGACGTGCATACCAGTTTATAATTCGCCGTTGTAGGGCTGGTTTTCCTTTATATCATTGAAAATGGCTACCGATTCTGGTACAGGTAATGGTCCTTTTTAAAGAGAGCAGGTTGAAGGGTATTAAGAACACCGAATATGATGAATGAAAATTTCTTTCCGTTGTGTTTCAGTTATGTTAGATATCAGTTCAAAAGGAAATGCTAATTATCGGTAATCTTTCAAAGAATAGGCAGTTCTCTTTGTGAAATGCCCACGATTGAATATAATTAACCTACCACTCGGCCAAAAACCAATTGGACCAAGCCGTTTTTTTGTTGTTACATGATCGGTAATGCGAGCTCGTTACCGATTATGATCGGTAATGCGAGCTCGTTACCGATTATGATCGGTAATGCGAGCTCGTTACCGATTATGATCGGTAATGCGAGCTCGTTACCGATTATGATCGGTAATGCGAGCTCGTTACCGATTATGATCGGTAATGCGAGCTCGTTACCGATTATGATCGGTAATGCGAGCTCGTTACCGATTATGATCGGTAATGCGAGCTCGTTACCGATTATGATCGGTAATGCGAGCTCGTTACCGATTATGATCGGTAATGCGAGCTCGTTACCGATTATGATCGGTAATGCGAGCTCGTTACCGATTATGATCGGTAATGCGAGCTCGTTACCGATTATGATCGGTAATGCGAGCTCGTTACCGATTATGATCGGTAATGCGAGCTCGTTACCGATTATGATCGGTAATGAGAGCTCGTTACCGATTATGATCGGTAATGCGAGCTCGTTACCGATTATGATCGGTAATGCGAGCTCGTTACCGATTATGATCGGTAATGCGAGCTCGTTACCGATTATGATCGGTAATGCGAGCTCGTTACCGATTATGATCGGTAATGCGAGCTCGTTACCGATTATGATCGGTAATGAGAGCTCGTTACCGATTATGATCGGTAATGCGAGCTCGTTACCGATTATGATCGGTAATGAGAGCTCGTTACCGATTATGATCGGTAATGCGAGCTCGTTACCGATTATGATCGGTAATGCGAGCTCGTTACCGATTATGATCGGTAATGCGAGCTCGTTACCGATTATGATCGGTAATGCGAGCTCGTTACCGATTATGATCGGTAATGCGAGCTCGTTACCGATTATGATCGGTAATGCGAGCTCGTTACCGATTATGATCGGTAATGCGAGCTCGTTACCGATTATGATCGGTAATGCGAGCTCGTTACCGATTATGATCGGTAATGCGAGCTCGTTACCGATTATGATCGGTAATGCGAGCTCGTTACCGATTATGATCGGTAATGCGAGCTCGTTACCGATTATGATCGGTAATGCGAGCTCGTTACCGATTATGATCGGTAATGCGAGCTCGTTACCGATTATGATCGGTAATGCGAGCTCGTTACCGATTATGATCGGTAATGCGAGCTCGTTACCGATTATGATCGGTAATGCGAGCTCGTTACCGATTATGATCGGTAATGCGAGCTCGTTACCGATTATGATCGGTAATGCGAGCTCGTTACCGATTATGATCGGTAATGCGAGCTCGTTACCGATTATGATCGGTAATGCGAGCTCGTTACCGATTATGATCGGTAATGCGAGCTCGTTACCGATTATGATCGGTAATGCGAGCTCGTTACCGATTATGATCGGTAATGCGAGCTCGTTACCGATTATGATCGGTAATGCGAGCTCGTTACCGATTATGATCGGTAATGCGAGCTCGTTACCGATTATGATCGGTAATGCGAGCTCGTTACCGATTATGATCGGTAATGCGAGCTCGTTACCGATTATGATCGGTAATGCGAGCTCGTTACCGATTATGATCGGTAATGCGAGCTCGTTACCGATTATGATCGGTAATGCGAGCTCGTTACCGATTATGATCGGTAATGCGAGCTCGTTACCGATTATGATCGGTAATGCGAGCTCGTTACCGATTATGATCGGTAATGCGAGCTCGTTACCGATTATGATCGGTAATGCGAGCTCGTTACCGATTATGATCGGTAATGCGAGCTCGTTACCGATTATGATCGGTAATGCGAGCTCGTTACCGATTATGATCGGTAATGCGAGCTCGTTACCGATTATGATCGGTAATGCGAGCTCGTTACCGATTACAAATCCGATGAGACATTGCTTATGCGTGTGAATGCCTGAGAGTAGGCGATAGGTCAATGCTTCACAAGGAAATTAATTTCGAATGCGTGCAAGCATAACTTTACCGTCAGTTTTGTTTTGTTGGTGAACATTTATCATTTTTATCTGTGTACAATTTCTGATAATTAATGTTTCCGTCACAAAAAAAGTTAGAAATGACAAGTATAGCGGTTTTTTCATTCTTCTAGCGAAAATAGAGATGATAAATTCTTGATGGTATCGCTGTGGCTTGCGGTAAAAAATTTTCATATCCTAATAACTAACATGTGATCTGAGCTTATTTAGCCCATAAAACCATCCTGTTGTTCATAAGCAATTGTCTAGAAGAATATTTAGCTCAATCGTGAAATTTGCGTAGTTTTAAGATGGCTCGAAGCGCGCTACTTTTGAGATTTTTATGAGACGACTTCGATCCATTCTAATCACTCTTCTATTCAATTGTCGTAGTTATTAAAACTATGTTGCTATATCATCCAAAGATATTTTGATGGAAAGCAGTTATTAGCAATACTGTCAGTCTGTCTCACGATTGGCTCACCTGCATGCGCCAATCAAAACTACCGCTCAAGAGCTTGTGGGTTCCATAAGTATGAGAAGCAAGCGATAGGGGATGAAAAGAAGAGAGAGAGAGATTCGAGGTAACCAACGAAATGTCATGCTGCATTATGAAACTTAGCACCTGAATATCGAAAATGACCAATTATCATAAATTTGTCTTTTCTGAAATGTCTACTAAGGCTTAGTAAAGTTAACGCAAACGACGCCATTAAGCTCAGTACGTGTTTTTAAACGCTTCGTTGGTCGGCTAATCAATCAATTTATCTCAATTATGTTATTGTAATACCAACTTTGAATGATAGCGCCCCATTCTCTCTTAGAGATCGGAAGGTTTCACGAATTGTTTAATCAATCAGTTTTAAAAAGCTGCTGAACTCTCGCAAATTTTACACATGGATTTTTACTTTTTTGAGAATGTTTTCCCGAGATTCACTCTGATAGAGAGAAGATAGTTATCATTTCCTTCGTGATAGAGAGAAGATAGTTATCATTTCCTTCGTGATAGAGAGAAGATAGTTATCATTTCCTTCGTGATAGAGAGAAGATAGTTATCATTTCCTTCGTGATAGAGAGAAGATAGTTATCATTTCCTTCGTGATAGAGAGAAGATAGTTATCATTTCCTTCGTGATAGAGAGAAGATAGTTATCATTTCCTTCGTGATAGAGAGAAGATAGTTATCATTTCCTTCGTGATAGAGAGAAGATAGTTATCATTTCCTTCGTGATAGAGAGAAGATAGTTATCATTTCCTTCGTGATAGAGAGAAGATAGTTATCATTTCCTTCGTGATAGAGAGAAGATAGTTATCATTTCCTTCGTGATAGAGAGAAGATAGTTATCATTTCCTTCGTGATAGAGAGAAGATAGTTATCATTTTCTTCGTGATAGAGAGAAGATAGTTATCATTTCCTTCGTGATAGAGAGAAGATAGTTATCATTTCCTTCGTGATAGAGAGAAGATAGTTATCATTTCCTTCGTGATAGAGAGAAGATAGTTATCATTTCCTTCGTGATAGAGAGAAGATAGTTATCATTTCCTTCGTGATAGAGAGAAGATAGTTATCATTTCCTTCGTGATAGAGAGAAGATAGTTATCATTTCCTTCGTGATAGAGAGAAGATAGTTATCATTTCCTTCGTGATAGAGAGAAGATAGTTATCATTTCTTTCGTGATAGAGAGAAGATAGTTATCATTTCCTTCGTGATAGAGAGAAGATAGTTATCATTTCCTTCGTGATAGAGAGAAGATAGTTATCATTTCCTTCGTGATAGAGAGAAGATAGTTATCATTTCCTTCGTGATAGAGAGAAGATAGTTATCATTTCCTTCGTGATAGAGAGAAGATAGTTATCATTTCCTTCGTGATAGAGAGAAGATAGTTATCATTTCCTTCGTGATAGAGAGAAGATAGTTATCATTTCCTTCGTGATAGAGAGAAGATAGTTATCATTTCCTTCGTGATAGAGAGAAGATAGTTATCATTTCCTTCGTGATAGAGAGAAGATAGTTATCATTTCCTTCGTGATAGAGAGAAGATAGTTATCATTTCCTTCGTGATAGAGAGAAGATAGTTATCATTTCCTTCGTGATAGAGAGAAGATAGTTATCATTTCCTTCGTGATAGAGAGAAGATAGTTATCATTTCCTTCGTGATAGAGAGAAGATAGTTATCATTTCCTTCGTGATAGAGAGAAGATAGTTATCATTTCCTTCGTGATAGAGAGAAGATAGTTATCATTTCCTTCGTGATAGAGAGAAGATAGTTATCATTTCCTTCGTGATAGAGAGAAGATAGCTATCATTTCCTTCGTGATAGAGAGAAGATAGTTATCATTTCCTTCGTGATAGAGAGAAGATAGTTATCATTTCCTTCGTGATAGAGAGAAGATAGTTATCATTTCCTTCGTGATAGAGAGAAGATAGTTATCATTTCCTACGTGATAGAGAGAAGATAGTTATCATTTCCTTCGTGATAGAGAGAAGATAGTTATCATTTCCTTCGTGATAGAGAGAAGATAGTTATCATTTCCTTCGTGATAGAGAGAAGATAGTTATCATTTCCTTCGTGATAGAGAGAAGATAGTTATCATTTCCTTCGTGATAGAGAGAAGATAGTTATCATTTCCTTCGTGATAGCATAGAGAGAAGATAGTTATCATTTCCTTCGTGATAGAGAGAAGATAGTTATCATTTCCTTCGTGATCACAAGATTCTATCCTTCTTCCTACCAACCTTTCTGCTTACCTTTCCCTTCTGCAACTAATTCTCTCCTACTACCTGGAAGTGTTCTCGATTTCGTAGTTGGCACAACAAACGCTTTGACAAAAGAAAGTGACATGTTATGCATGTTGAATGTGCCTCGGAGGACACCTGCACTCTTCAAAAAATGACCGCTCACTTGAGGGAGACTATCATAATGAGAAGCGGGTGAGGAGTAATGCACAGACTTACTCGCTTCTCATTCCTCTTAGACCCCGTTCAAATAAACGGTCGTTTGAAAAGTATTTTGACAAGCGCAGGTGACCTATGCGGGATCCGCTTGACTGTCTGGTATTATTTTGTGGTTGCAGAAGAGTGGATGGCGGTCGCTTCTCGATGAGATCGGCCGCTGGAGGGTCGACTGCAGCGCCGCTAACCGGTAGCCCCCAGCAGCTGTCCAAGAAGCCTCCGTTCAAAGTGGGAGGGGCAAGGCCAATTGTGAGCCTCTTTACAAGGATAATAATGAATTGGATCATGCAAAGTTCCACATGGGATGGTATTTCATGTGGGTAGAAATAGGAAGAATAATTCTCGGATCAACCCATTCGGTCTTTTGAGAAACCAAAGAATGATCCTAAAACTTTCGAAGTAGGCAAAGAATGCTTGCTGTTTTTTAAAAGCTGTTAGTAAGTAAATATGTGGATTATTTGGTCAGCGGATTCAATAATGAACTTCCTAGTACCAAAATAAAAAGTGGGTGTCGTGCCTATGGTGTCAGCGTAGCTCAATGAACGTCGCATGCGAGTGGAAAAACGTCCGCTTTGCGAGTGGCATAGGTCTGGTCTAGTATGATAATGTGAAGCTTTCTAGAAAAAAAATGGATTACGTAGAAAAGAGAGGTTGAGCAATATAAGGAAGAGGTCAATACTAGCTCTTTTCTCAATAGTTCAGGGTCCTCATCGACTGCAGCGCAGTAATTATTTTTTAAAACTTTTTCGACAGTGTGGATAGCCCATAAGGTTAAGTATGATGAAAAGAAAGAAGATGCTCGTGCTGCAGTCGCAAATGTCGGCCGCGGCCCAGCGTGAGAACGAGAAGAACGCCTGGCTGCGAAGGAAGGACTACAACCCGATGCGAGCAGCAGCTGAGGCCAAGAAAGCTGCGCAACTGAAAGCCAGGTTGGAAAATCCTGATTACTAGACAACATCCTCTCAGATCTCTGAGGATTATGAAGATATCCTAGGGATCCTAGAAGAGTTACAAGAAAGTTTTAAGTCAAAATATTAAATGAAAAATGAGAAGACGGAGAGGTCCGAACATGGTTATTTACTATTGAAATACGGCTCAAACCGAATTTCGCTGTGTAGTTTCACTAATAATAATGTTGATCTGAATATCCAGAATGGGAGTAGAATGAAAAAGAGTAGAGACCAGGAATTTTTTAGTGTGCAAGAAAAAGGCACAGACGCCCGCCGACAGATGATCTTACATGACCATTTAACTCCTGGTAGAGACAAGTTCTGCCTGAAAAGCTCGTAGATGCCTCTTTTAACCGCCGAACGAAACCCATACAAACAACGAAATCAGGATTAGTGCCACGAGATGATTTCTATGAAAGAATTCGATGGTTGTATCAATGTGGCTTTGTATTGTAGCTCTAGTACTAGCGAAGCATCAGACATTGAAGAGAGGTGAGTTTCGCTCTGGGCTCTTTCGTGTTTTCAGTGTCGTTCGTTGGCTTGTTGAGCTGTTGTTCATGTGAAAGTCTTGTCTTGTATTCTATATGGCTCAGTGTTTAGATATTCCAAGCATGGCTAAGCCACACTCCCAACATATAGAAGGAACAAAGACCGCTCAATTCAGCAGGGCCAAGAATAATGAGAAGCAAGCGAGTTGTTTAGATATTCCAAGCGTGGCTAAGCCACACTCCCAACATATAGAAGGAACAAAGACCGCTCAATTGAGCAGGGCCAAGAATAATGAGAAGCAAGCGAGTTTTTTCAGTCTTGATATCTTAACCAAACTCTCCTTTCTGCCCCTCGCCTTTCGATTGCTTCTCTTTTTTAAAGGCCTTTCGCTCATATCATCCTTTTTGTATTGTTGATTTTCTGAGAAATGCATAGGCCTGTTATTTCAAGTAGATAGATATCCTTGTGAGACATTTTAAAGGGCTATCTTTTTGCTCGTAGGAGAGCAGCTTGTCATTTTGCTAGACTTCTAGTGCTGATCTGTAATAATTTTGGAGTCAGTAAAAATTGTTTCAGAGGAGATCAATTCGCATCAAATCGTTCAGTATCATTCCACATCGGAGCAGCTGCCGCGAACCTACAGGTGGCCGAGTCTACTTCATTCTGATTTTTTGGAGAGAGGGTATCAGAGTAACTGAAAGGGGTAAAATAAACTGATGAATCGGTAATGAAAGTTGAAGAATGCGAACCATTTCATTGGAGAAATAGGTTAATTAGTGCCCCATTCCCTTCACGAGTTTATTAACCGCGTACACTAAAGGGGCGGAGAGGTTATGATAATCAAAAGCAAAGGAGAAGTTAAAGGAGAGAGAGAGACGGAGATAGTGGAGAAAAGGGTACATTGGAACATGAATAGAGGCAATGAAGCAGAGTGAGGATAGGAGTGGGTGAGTTACTTCCTGTTAACTTCTGATCTAGCCTCACCACGGAGATGAATTGTCTCGGAACAAGTCGAGCGAGTCGCTCGCGACAGCAGAAGAAGAAGCCGCGAGTCACGCGAGTCAACGAGTCATTGCTGGTATGAAATCTCTTTGTTCAATCACAGAAGCGTCTCGTGGAAAGCCGCATCTACTGAGTTGTAGTTGCTCAAGAACTGTTTATGGGCTCGCTCACATGTTCCGATTCAGATAGGACTGTATAACAAACATAATAGGTGTTTCTCTCACCCGCACTGCGGTTGGAAAAGAAATTTATGCGCTCTTCAAAAACACCGGGAAACCTTCGGTACTATGCGCTCGGATTTTTTTTCGATTCTCACCTTAGGGAATTCAATAAATCATTGTGAAAAACACTTCGAACTTTTGGAAATTTTGAATATCTATGCGCTCGAAAAAAAATTGCGCGGGTGGTGAGAAACGCCCTGATAACAAATAGGAAATCAGAGCTTTCGAAGTGTGAACAGCTCTTGGGCATCACATTTCTTAATTATTGAGATAATTCACCTGAAAAATTAGTCTGGGAAAAAAGGAATCTAGAAAACAGTTTTTTCGAATCAAAATATTCAGATGAGAAAACTTTATCAAGTTGATGTATGCAGAGTATTCCCGAGGAGTCGTTCAGAACATTGATCGACTAACAAAGCAGCATTCCTCCTCCAAGGACAAGCAGGCATGGTTTCTTATCCATTAGATCCAATTTCTTCCTGTTCCTGTTCCTGAACGGCGTCCGTGTTTCAGCCGATCTTTTCCATGGCCCACCACTACCCTTATTTTCTTCCGGGTTGTATTGCTCTCTTTTGGAACCAACCCCTTTTTTCTTCTTTTTATGTCATCTTTCAAGCCTTTTCATCGCACCCAATCAATGTTTTAAAATGATCAAATGGTATCACCTGTTAGAGTTTTCTTCAGGTGGTTTAATAGTTGTTTTTTTTTACCACCGAAACCATTAATGATAAAAATATAAAACGCATTCAGAAAACAGTGATGAAGTTTCAATGAGTCATGGTTTAAGGAATTGGCGGGGCTTGCCAAAGCTGTCGACATCCTCTCAAACAAGTGTAAGAAGAGTATCGAACTCATCAGGTGATCCTACTCACTTCTAAATGTCTTTGTACTAGGAAACAATCTTAAGAGACAATTATTTTCTATTGGTAGAGCATGTTTGATTTATTTTCTGCATGAAAAGGACTTCACATTTTGAACATTATGACTGCTCTGCAGTGGTTTTCATTTCATGGTTTGTCGCCCTGAAGTTGCAGAAGCTATATTTTACGAGCGTTTGCGCTTACTTTCTCATAGAGGCCGAATTCGTCCTTGTTCGGTTCTTGAAAAAAGAACGCGAATTAAAATTAATTGAATGAATTTGGTATGTTGAAGCAAGATTAGAATAAGCTGTTGAAGCGGGAGTTGCTATCATCAAAAGAGAATTTTGAACCAGCCAGTATTTTTGTGCCAGTCTTCACTGATGAGAAAGATTTGCAGGGCGCAGAACAAGGGCTGCCTCTCTGTATCAGTGGAGGATCTACTTTCAACCGCAGTTGAGCCACCCAAGGTCCATGAGAGCCTAAACGATCAGCTCGACCGTCTTAGCAAGGCTTTTGATGCGGTCCAGAGATACTTGGAACAGGTTAGAGATGCGGGAATAAGAAGGCGGTTTCTCAAAGAGTTTTTGCCTGTTTGAGCCATGTGAGGGGTACAATTGTAAAGGATATCGGAGGGTTTTCTTCCACAATAACAAGACTGAAAGGGACTGGTTCAAATGTGTTCCCTGATGGGTCTTTATCTCAATTATATAAAGGCCGTTTTTCCTTTTTATCTTTTTCCTAAAGTATTCTTGTTTCGATCTAACGGCCTTTTTGCCTTACAGTACTCCTTGGAAGAAAAGGACTTCTGGTCAGAAGAGGAAGAAGATGACGAAAGCGGAGTGGGCATCTCGACCCGCTCCAGTGGGGGCTCCGGTCGTCGCGTGGCGGGATCTGTCGTCTCAGCCTTCGAGCGTCGCTCCGGGCGGCTATCGGGTGGAGGTGTGGGTCAACGCGCCGCCTCGGCCGCACTGGGACCCTCCGCAACACGACCACAACGCACGACAGCATACCGCGCGAGAATTCTCGCTCAACACCGTAGTCCATCGGGTGGAAGGCCAGCCAAAAATAATTAGATAAGGTTCATTTGAAGAATTACAGGGGTTCAAGGGTTAATCATTCAGCTTTTCATATCTGCGATGTCTAGATGCTGCTCTCACAGATTACTGTATATTACATGTGAATGGATCAAGATGAAAGCATCTCTCGATATATTAGGCCTTTCTGAAGTGAGCTTGTTCCTTGAATTACGCTCTTTTCATTGTATATGCGTGAAAAATGCCTTGAAAACTTTTACATTGTGCTGATTCGCACTCCAAACCACTCATTTCGTTTGCATAACAGTCGTTCTGTCTCGAAGGCACACCTCAGTCAAAAGCTGAATTGTGGCATCTGCTATATATATATATATATTTTTTGAAACTCTTTTTTAATAAGTTCGTACGGCTGTTTAAGAGGCCTATATAACGGAACTATTGTGAATATAATAACGGATTTCGCATTACTTTCATCAATACTATTGCGAAGCAAGAAAATAGGCAACACTTTTATTTGTGGTATGTAATCGTGCTATTTTGTAAGATTATAAGAGCTTTTTTTTTAAAAAAAGAATCGGTGAAAACTTCTATACATAATTTTAAATTGGATTTTCAATTGTACTAATCCCGTTTATTTATTAACAAACTCGCATAATTTTTATTAACATGAGTTCGATTTATAGTACTTTATAATACACACAGATTATTTGGATGCAATAAATGAGATTACATCCTATCTTTCACAAACAGTGCAAGTTCTGAAAGAAGATAGACACTCGCTACATGCAAACTTGCCTCCAGTTTGATTTAATTTGAATTTTCAAGGTTTAGGAACATTTTTTTGCCCATGTTGGTGAACTACGGTCTTTTGACAGCGGTAGCAACAGACTACGTGCGCCTCCTTTGAAGGCTTCTCTGGAAGAGAATCTGGGGACAATGCAGGCTGTCCACGTCTCCCGAACAGAACCCAGCGAAATTATAGCTGAGGAGGGTGCTCGTCAGGGCGAAGAGCTTTTACCAAAGTAAGGACTCTAGCTCTGAACGCACCGTGGCGGTTAAGTTGGTAATGTATGTGATAGCAATGGTGTTTAGGCCTGCTCCGCTGCTGATGAATCGCCCCAACAGTAAGCATCCTAGTTCTCTCGTTAAGTCGACGATATCCATTAATCCAAAGTCTACCGCATCCGGTAGGGCACGCAAAATTGGGACCAGTTCATTGGCCGTATGCACGTGCCATTTTTGGTGAGAAATGATAACACTGTTTTTCTAGGCTAACACTGTTTTTTCGGCCATTACTAAAGCACGTCAAATCATAACTAATGCACGCCACTGCGCGGGAAAGAGAGTGTTTGAAGCACTATCATGTCAATTTTTTTGATACGGTCTCGTTAGCCTAAGCCGTACGGCCTCGTTAGCGTAAACTTTTGCCTAAGCCTAAGCAGAAAAAAAACATGAAAAACTAGATAAAAATTAGGCACTTTTTTACTTGGTCTGATAGGGTGGAGCCTCCTCCGCGCGTTTCGCGCGCAATGTCTTAGGAAGAGATTTTATTCATGAAAACTCCCTTCCCCCCTTTCTCCTTAAGGCCCCCCTCCCCCCTAGGGCCCCTACTTTCCTTGCTTAGGTAGGGCCCTCTTCCTCCCCCCTTCCCCCTTAGGGCCCCCCTCCCTTTCCTGCTTAGGTAAACCCCCCCTCCCCCTCCCCCCTTTCCTTTCCTCAAAATTTCCTTTACCACACGAAGTAAAAAAATTTCGAAATTTTTTTTTGTGAAAATAATGAGAAAAAAAAATTTTTGTAAAAAAGGGTACTTTTTCCGTTAACCGGACACTCGCGTCGCGGTTACCTTCGCGTCGCGGTTTCCTCGTTAGCTAAGCCGTACGGCCTCGTTAGCTAAGCCGTACCGGCCTCGTTAGCTAAGCCGTACGGCCTCGTTAGCTAAGCCGTACGGCCTCGTTAGCTAAGCCGTACGGCCTCGTTAGCTAAGCCGTACGGCCTCGTTATCGTAAACTTTTACTAAGCCTAAACGTTTTTTAATGTAAAAAACTTTTTTGATGTAAAAATAAAACGCGAAGGGAACCGCGACGCGGGAACGCGGAACGACGACCTTTTTTACAAATTTTTTTTTGTTTTTTTGCAAGAACCAGAGTCCCTGATGCTCAAAACGAACATCTATTAAGAAAAAAAAAAACTGAAACCTAAGCGTTCAAAGCCCACGAGCGCCCTACCAGACCAAGTAAAAAAGTACCAAAAATTAAATAAAGCGCATGGGGCAAAGTTAAGGATTTTCTTGCGCAGTGGCGTGCATCAGTTATGATTTGACGTGCATTGCGCACGCAGCCTGTGTGGCGTGATTTAGTAATAGCCCCCACGCCCTCTTATGATCCACGCCACTGCGCGGGAAAATTTTTAACCGCCCCATGCGCTTTAATTAGTTTTTCATGTTTTTTCTGCTTAGGCTTAGGCAAACGTTTATGTTAACGAGGCCGTACGGCACTTTGAAGCATTTTTTTACGGGACCGAGGAAGACTACGCGAATACACTAAGCTTTAAAATTCTAACACAAACTTTAGATCTGCAGGTCTCAAGGTCCTTGCCTACAATTCATGAGCTATTATACGGTTTAGCTGATTGTTGATCAAGGTTCAGCCTTGATCTTCGGCCTCTTGCAAACATGTAATTCTTACTCTCTTACGCTCTGTCGCTCTGCTGAGGTCAAGATGTGCAGAAATTTGTAAATCGCAAAAATTAGTTGGTGATTTTCAGAAAACTTGACTTTTAGTGTGTTTAGGTAGGATTTTTTTAGAGCTAGGTTAGCGGAAAACAGTAAATCAAAGAAAGTATAAACTTTCTGTGTTTTTGAGAAGACAGGAAGGTAGAGAAACATATTTGCTGAAGACTAAAATTTTCTTGTTTGGTATTCAACAATTACACGCGAGCTTACTGTCGCACTTATTAAGTGAGAGGAAGAGGGGTAGACTGCGGACTATTCTGGCTGGTAGGCGTCTATTTTTTTCGATCATTACGTAAATGTGAAATTCGACGATTTTAGCTAGATCAAGCTTACTTCCGGTGCCATGTACTTTTTGCAAGCCTCAAAACTTCGGCCGTTACAGAATTACACCGTGCACACTGTGCGCACTGTACACCGTTCAAATGTACACCGTACACTGCGGCCGTTACAGAATTACACCGTGCAAAAAAAAAGCGTCTGCTAAGTCGATGTTTTTCTCTCTGAACTGGTAAAAGAACCCTTCTGGACCTTCTCGGAACTGTTCCATCAGACCTGAAAAATTACGATGAGGCGAATAACTTACTGATTTACTCAAAACTAGATATATTTCAATTATTGAAACTAATTCTTAACCGAAAATTTATACTTCGTCAATGGTTTATTAAACTTTCGCACGTTTGCTGCTTGATATGGCATGATATTATTGAAGAAAATTCATATTTTTGGAGGAAATTAATTATAGTGTGAAACAATATAGTGCGTCAAACACTCATGCAAATTTAAGTGTGCACGGTGTAATTCTGTAACTATACAGTGTACATTTGTACGGTGTACAGTGCGCACAGTGTGCACGGTGTAATTCTGTAACGGCCAAAACTTCCTGTGCTAAACGATCTAACCATTACTAATAACCGAGATTGCCTAGTTCTCTTTTTAAACAAGAGAAAACGTAATCTACTCCAGATAACCTCAATTACTTTTTTAAATTTTTTTTGTCCACATCAAATAGTGTGGTCACTTTTTCTCTATGGGGTACACTGAGGACGTTTCTGGCAAGACGCTCTCCGAGAGGCTTCTGTTGATTTTATCTGTTGTTGCATTGTTTGATGGAGAATTCATACGATCGTCGGGAAAGAACGCTCTATGTATGGATGCTGGAGCAGAATGTTACTGATCAACAACTCTACGACATATTTCAGGCGGTTGTTTTTTTTATTAAAATTTTCTAATTGAAATATCGACTTCCACTCGATCGTTTTTATATCCATACAAAAAATTTCAATCAACCGCTCAGCTTTACCGTTTCAAGGACCGTTGGTCTGTCGGAGTGCATCTCTGACACCAAATTGTTTGATTTCTGTGCTTTTGCTCATGTGGCTCTACAATCAAAGACTAGTGAAAGTGGGAAACTTGAGAACAGAAATATTTACTAGAACCTATCCGGGGAATTCCCTTGCCATTATTTAGTAACTTCATTCCAGTTTGACTTTTAAAAAAAACACAAGCCTGAAGATTTGTGTTTATTTTTTAGTCGAACGCAAGCGAAACCATCTAGGCTGAGAAACGAGATCATATATAAACGAGTATTTCTGAGCTTAATTTTAACTTTGTAACTGCTTATTACGTGGCGTACATGACATAAACCTCATCGAGTTTTATAGACGAGTAAGAAGTGAGGGAAAGGGGATTTGGTCGAAATGTCTTTATAGTAGTCATTCCTGGATCTATATTAAAGAGATTTTCAAGTTTTTAAATTAAGAAACGGGTTTTATTTAATTTGCTTCAATTTGCCTCAAGAAACAATTATTTCAAAGATTCAGTCTACTATATCTGATATCTGCACGAGAAAACCTTACCATTTGTTTTCAGTGTTTTTTTGTGTTGCAGATTGGTCCGATAGAAAAGCTAATTTTCAAGGAGAATATGGATGGTTTGTTTTACTTCGAGTTCATTGTTCCAAAATAAGTGGCGTTGAAGGTTCCAGATTATTTATTTTTTATATATGATCACATAGCTGACTATGATCATAATTATGATCACATATAAAACTGACTCTCCCCACTACTGCTAATCACACTAGCAGTGATCTAGCAGGCAGCCACTGGTTCTACCAGGATAGGACTGTCCTGCATCTCAGGGGAGCGCGTACCCTGCCGCGAGGCGGGAACAAGCACGAGGAATATTATTTATATGATCACATAGCTCTCCAAACTTGTTAAATTTCTCCCGGTCGCCGGCCCAGTATCCCATAAAAAAATTTTACAGATGAAAAAATCTAACTGATTCACGTAGCAGAAGATATATGGAGAGCATATAAAAATTACCGGCCTAGAAATCATTAAAGGAAAATTTGTTGGTGGGACGGGTATGATTGGGTAAAACGGAGAAAAAAATACATTTGTGGTTGACCCTCCACTTCCCTCCTTGTACAAGGATCGCCCGGTCACCCGCCCGGAAAAGATTTTTTTTAGCACATCTTGGTGAGCTATGTATGATCATATACGTGGCTCGATTTGGTCTAGTGTTAGATAAAGGGTTCACTTCTTCAAAGTAAACTTGCGTACGTTTTGTCAAGAAAAACTCTTGTAAGTGTATAAATAATATTGAGCTTCCTTCTTGCCTTATCAGCCGTCTGCTCACCGATGATTTTACTGTTCTTCTTTTATCACTTAAGTGTTTGGCTAACCCGCATTCCGCATTAAGTCAATTCGATCATTGGATAACAAGTGATACTGATTATCAGTTTTTATGTCACTCTCTAGTTTCTATTTCACGCTCTCTTTCTCCCCAAAGTTCGTCGTTTCCTCGCAGCTAGCGTCTAATTATCTAAACGCTTAGTTTGAAAGTGGTGATAAAAAAGCCTGATCTTTTTTTTGGTTTTAGGAACTCCTCAACATGCCCTGATTGTCTTTCGTTACGTGGACTCAGTCTTGCGAGCGATGTGTTGTCTGCAAGGAGCAGAGCTTAATGGGAAACCTCTCAATCTTCGCCCTCTCAGGTCCTTCGAGCCTTCCTATCAGCCGAGCATGTCTTGGAACGAAAAAAAGTGATATGCGAGAAACTATGAATGAAATTGAACGTGTTGTGATAGTAAAAATATTAAGTAGTTGACCCTAAAGCGTGTTGTGTAACGTGTACTATACAAGTGAAAAAACAACCATTCATTTAAACATCTTGCTTTGAATTTTGAGAAGCGAAAGATAGGTGGAGAGAGCTACAAACTTTTTTGGCAGTCAGGGTTTTTATGATGAGTCCGAAAAGGACAAAGAAGCCCACTGAAAGCGAGTCCGAAAAGGACAAAGAAGCCCACTGAAAGCGAGTCCGAAAAGGACAAAGAAGTCCACTGAAAGCGAGTCCGAAAAGGACAAAGAAGTCCACTGAAAGCGAAAATCAGCTCAAAAAGCAGCCCGCGTTTTGCAGTGAAAGTTTTAAAAATAAATTGGGTTTTCACATGCCATTTTGCACTGAAAATTTTGAAGGAGACCCGAGAAAGTCTGAGACAAAGACCCGCAAGCATACGGTAGGACTCGACTATTTAAGCCTTGGAGGTAGCCTCAACATTAGTAAATTATATAAACGCAGAGCCAGGGGTTAAATAATCATGTCAGACCTTCTGTCGGCGGGCCTATGTTTTCCAAATGAAAAGGGGGGACCCTTATGTAAAACGAAAAAAATTACTCGCGGGCTTCTGTTTTTTTATCATAAAGAGGGACCGTTATGTTGAAAACTTCACGTCCATGGCGGGCGTCTGAACCTTTTTCTTGCACACTAAAAAAACCCATGCTTAGAGCTATACTTCACTACATTCACATTCCTCAGAATATTGAGGATTCAAGACTGTAGAATCACTGCCTGCTTATTCATTATTCGATTTTTGATCTCGACTGAGCGGTCGTTTTCAAAAAATACGGTGGCCTATGGTAGTAGTTATGATGAGAGAGTGATACTACAGAGAGAGCAGTCACACGAGCTACTTGCCGGCCGCTCTGCCACTCTCACCCTCTTCCTCCTCATCTCTTCACTCTTCTCCCCGCCAGAATCCGCCCACTCCCTCCCACCAGCCATTCCCTTCTCCCACCTGCCAGGAGTATCTCCAGCTGAAGAGTTCACCCGCTTCTCGGCTGGTCAGTTCAGCATCCAACTTCGAAGACAAACGAGATTTTCTTGTAAGTGATTCCAGAAGATGATTGCATGCGTTTTTTGCGCGTCTACATTGAGGACGCAGGCTCGCTTGAAGTGCTTTTACTTACTGGCAAATTTAAATTCGCGAATGTGTAGTAAAAGTGTCTGTGTCGCGCACAAAACTTGGAAATAAATGTTTGCTTTTGTCATTGTGAAAAGATTTTTTTCGAAAGTCGAAACAAAACTGCACCGTTAGATCAATTCTCAATGCCCGAAAATCAATGAAGATTGATCGCTCAAGGGTAGCATGTTCAAAATTGTCGCTCTTATAGTTTTCAGAAAGAGAAGAGGGAAAATTGTAGTTAAATTCCAAGAATGTAGTTATTTATATTCATTCAAAACTATCAACTTGGTTGGGGTCATTTATAACATAGAAAAATGAATGTGAAAAAAGTTTATTTAGTTTTTGAATGAAGCTGCTAGGCGAAATTGATACCGGGAGTCATTTGAAGGAGTCGGCGAATTTCGCTGCGAGTGTTGCGACGACGAGGCCAACGAGTTACCATCATCATCAAGGCAGTATCCGGTATGTGTATATATGTATATTCTCAGTACACGTCACCAGCACTGTTGAAAAAAACCTTAATTTGAGCGGAAGACTGTACATATGCTGATGAGAAGCTCTCCCTTTTCCGCCCTCCGTCTCCAGCTCGCTTTTCGTTATTCAAGACTCGCCCTCCATCTCCAGCTCGCTTCTCGTTATTCAAGACTCGCCTTCCATCTCCAGCTCGCTTCTCGTTATTCAAGACTCGCCCTCCATCTTCAGCTCGCTTCTCGTTATTCAAGACTCGCCCTCCATCTCCAGCTCGCTTCTCGTTATTCAAGACTCGCCCTTCATCTCCAGCTCGCTTCTCGTTATTCAAGACTCACCCTCCATCTCCAGCTCGCTTCTCGTTATTCAAGACTCCCCCTCCATCTCCAGCTCGCTTCTCGTTAGTCAAGACTCGCCCTCCATCTCCAGCTCGCTTCTCGTTATTCAAGACTCGCCCTCCATCTCCAGCTCGCTTCTCGTTATTCAAGACTCGCCATCCATCTCCAGCTCGCTTCTCGTTATTAAAGACTCGCCCTCCATCTCCAGCTCGCTTCTCGTTATTCAAGACTCGCCCTCCATCTCCAGCTCGCTTCTCGTTAATCAAGACTCGCCATCCATCTCCAGCTCGCTTCTTGTTATTCAAGATTCGCCCTCCATCTCCAGCTCGATTCTCGTTATTCAAGACTCGCCATCCATCTCCAGCTCGCTTCTCGTTATTAAAGACTCGCCCTCCATCTCCAGCTCGCTTCTCGTTATTCAAGACTCGCCCTCCATCTCCAGCTCGCTTCTCGTTAATCAAGACTCGCCATCCATCTCCAGCTCGCTTCTTGTTATTCAAGATTCGCCCTCCATCTCCAGCTCGATTCTCGTTATTCAAGACTCGCCCTCCATCTGCAGCTCGCTTCTCGTTATTCAAAACTCGCTCTCCATCTCCAGCTCGCTTCTCGTTATTCAAGACTCGCCCTCCATCTGCAGCTCGCTTCTCTTTATTCAAGACTCCTCCGCTCGAAGAGCGGTCGTTTCTTTCTTCAAGTTTCGCAAAAATTGAAAAAACCACTTGAGCGATTCATGGAATTTTTATATATATATATATATATATGTCTTTATCTCCACAGGATGACTTGTTGAGGTCATCACTTACGTGGTATGACAATAGAGCTTTACAATCAAAAGCAAGCAACAACAACAAAAAAAACGAATCGAATAATGAATGGAAGGGAAATGGGGACACAAAAAAAAGAAAAATGAAAAATTGGGGAGGGGTAAATGGGCAACTCTCAATTCATAGTCAGAAAACGTGGCAAGTCGACGATGGTTTGCAGGTCTACGCTCTGTAAAATATATGAAAATTCTTCAATAGTCGTCACATTAGGATGATTCTCCGTGACCTTATTCCATAAAGTGATCGACCTCAAAAAGAAGAAATTTGAGTGCTTGTACTTTTTAACCGAGGAGAGTCTCAAACGAGATGTTCTTAGTGAGGTTCGTAAGTTGAGGTTACTTCTGTACACAACTAGACTTCTGCATGTTATACAATCGAATCTTCCGTTGAGTATTCTGAGCAAGAAAAGAAGATCTAGTCGAATTCTTCTTAAAATTAATGAATCTAACTCAAAGATCTCTAGTCGTCGAGGATAACTTAGCTTAGAGTAGCCACATCGGCTGAGTGCTCTGGTGGTATAGAGTCTCTGGGGAAATTCTAGTCGTTTGGATAAGTTACTTATGATTTTTGGTGCGAAAACCGTCGTTGCATATTCAAGGAGCGGACGTATGTAGGTGAGGTAGACAATACGATATCCCTTCATGTCCAGGTGTCGAAATGCTTTGAACACTTGAGAAATCTTATTAAGGGCTCTTGATCTTATGATCTCTATGTGTTTATCAAATTTCAAACCAGAATCTATGAAAACACCTAGATCTCTCACTACATTTTCTACCTTTATTGCTACATTATCTATGAAATATGTACTTCTGACAGATTTTCTACCTAATTGTAGGCAGAAGATTTTGTTTTTTGCAAGTGGAAGCTCACATTTGGAAGACCAGTCTGAAACTGAATTAATACACGCCTGGAGAGCAGTTTCATCTTCACTATACACTTTCAAGTCATCGGCAAACAGAGAAAAACTTACGTTACCTGGCATGCAACTCTGTATATCGTTTATAAAGCAGAGAAAAAGCAAAGGTCCTAAGACCGAGCCTTGTGGTACTCCACTCAAAACTGGAAAGTAATCCGAGAAACTCTCACCGATACGTACGCGAAACGATCTGCAATTCAGTAATTCTTCGACCCATCTCACAATACACGTGTTGATTCCAAAAGCAATAAGCTTATCTATTAATTTTCCATGAGGCACTTTATCGAATGCTCTGGAAAAGTCGAAATAAACTATATCTAGCGTGTGCTGTTCAGCCAAGGAAATTTCCCACTCACTTAATGTTTTGAGAAGTTGTAACTCGCAACTTCTTTTCGAGAGAAAACCATATTGAGACTTGCAAAAGACATTCCTATAGCTCAGCCGTATATGGTTACTCAAAATGCTTTCGAATACCCGACAAATCGCGGAGGTTATTGTTATCGGACGGTAATTACTAGGAGATGACCGGTGCCCTTTATTTTTGTAGACTGGAACTATTTCTCCAGTTTTCCATTGACTCGGGATCGAATTGAGACGGAATGATTCTTCAAAGATGATAGAAAATGGAAGTGCTAAAGAAATATCACATTTTTTGAGAACAAATTGGTTGATTCCTTCCGAGAATTCGGTGAATTTGTTCGGTAGTCTTTTGAGGATGTTATACACAATATGTGGTGAGAATTCTATTTCAGTGATTGACTCACTTCTCGCTTTAGGAAGAAGGCTAAGATTATTGCCAGAGAGATTCACAGGAGAAAAATTTGTGGAAAATTCTTGGGCAAAAAGAAGTGCCTTGGCTGCATCTTCTGAGATGAAATTGTCGCCTTCCTTAAGAGAAGGAAGTTTTGTACTGGATTTAAGAACCATTTTCACCCAGCGATGGATACCTTGGATTGACTTCGTAGCTTCCGTCTCCTGTTCTTTCAATCGAACAGAAATCATTGTCTTGATGCGCGCTTTGATATTCTTGTAATCGTCTCGGAAGTTAGGATTTGTTGATTTTCCGCGCCATAGAATTTTCTTCTCGTTGAAGAGTCGACGGATTATTAAAGGTCGGGGTTTCTGTTTCTCCTTCCGAGCTTTGACTGGGCAGAAGAGGGCAATCGCGTCATGTAAAGTGCGAATGATGAAGTCATATTTTTCTTGAAGAGAGGTGAAGCTGCCCAGGAGGGAACTCCATGGAATATTCTCCAGAAAGTGATTCATAGATTCGTAGTCGCCATTTTGGAAGTCAACGTATACTCTTGATTGAGAAGAGGTCGAAGAGTCTCGATCCAATCCAGCAGTCAGCAAGTCAAACTGAATGCAAACATGATCTGAGTTCAGCAGGGGCGGAAGGCACTCAAGCTTATTTGTTAGCAGTAGCGAACGGATTAACAAAGTCGCTGGACAAATATTTGCTAGAATTGTTAGCAGTAGCGAACGGATTAACAAAGTCGCTGGACAAATATTTGCTATAACCCAAAAGGGGGAGGAATTCAAACCCTGTTTACATCTTTTCTCCTTAAGACTCACGCCTGCTCTATGACTCAAAAAGTGAATACATGTTGACATCTGATTGGTAAATCTCAACGTTTTACCCTTATCTCATTCCATAGCGGAGTCTGTGTTCATATTTCCTCTTCGTGCTTCGTTTCTCCTTTGAGTTGCTTAAAAAATAGAGTAAGAATCGAATTTTCCACGCCTCTATATATATTTTTATGGGATAATCATTAAGGAGAGGCAAGGTTTCCACTGGATCAGTTCTCACTGGAGGAATCTTTCTACAACCGAAAAATCGCAGCTCGGACCACACGGTTCGCTCAAAAATCCGATCAATTACCGAGAACATGTAAGAATATGTCACCTTCACTCGTCAAAAAAGGGGGGTTTCCATCCGATCGTGGCCCTAAAAATCTGAGAAACAATCAGAGAAGGCAAGCAGGGAGTTTCTCTGACCCGCACGGTGGGTAAAAAAATCTATGCGCTCTCCAAAAACTTCTCTGACCCGCACTGTGGGTAAAAAAATCTATGCGCTCTCCAAAAACTTCTCTGACCCGCACTGTGGGTAAAAAAATCTATGCGCTCTCCAAAAACTTCTCTGACCCGCACTGTGGGTAAAAAAAATCTATGCGCTCTCCAAAAACTCTATCAAACATTTGAATATGTGCGCTTGGAAAAAGTTTTCTCGTATTTTTCGTAGGTAAATTCCAAATCATTGGAGAAATTGAATGTTCAACTCAAAATTCTTGAAAATCTATGCGCTCGAAAAATGTTTTGTGGGTGCTAATAAACATTTTGAAGGAAAGTTCGTCTAAGCCGGACTGCGGGCTAAATCTGAGTGCAAATATATTAGCTCTTCGAAAAAGCTAGTCATACTTTCTCACAGGCGTTAAATGATACCGGTATGAGGCATGTTTGTACGAGTGGAAAAAGGAATGGAGAAAGACAGTGGAAAAAGTGGAAAAAGTGAGTGGAAAAAGGAATGGAGAAAGACAAAAAGAGAGAAAAGAGAAGTAGAGAAAAAGTGAAACAGAACGAAAAAAGAAGATAATGTAGATCATTCTCGGCGCGAACATGTATGCGCCAACATAACTGGTCCTGTAACCATTTAACCCCTGCTTTCTCACTGTTTTAGGAAATTAATTTTTCTCATCGCGCGCACTCGGCCTTTCTCTCCCAAATGTGCCGTTCCCTCTTGATAAGTGTTTCAATTTACACTTTTTTCCACGGGCTATTTCTGATTTTGACAGGCGTTACGATACAGTTTCGTCATATACATTATATTCTCAGTAGTGATGTAAATAAATTAAATTTATCACCTCTTTTACCTTTTTCTATAATAATAATACCGAAATAATAATCGCTTCCAGAGTTATCCCTTCTCTCCTCCGCCTGAAAAAGAATCCCGTTCTGCGTCTGCTTATCAGCACCACCATCTATATAACAGCCGACCAAGTGCATGGGAGGTTAGACCAGCTGGGAGAGAGACTGTAGACACAAGGGTAACCAAACGACGTGACGGCACTAGTTTTTTCAGTGAATGCACTGGAAAGGTGATAATTTGCCGCCTGTATTTTTTTCAATAAAAAAATATTTTCTTTAGCAGAACAGGTGTTTTTGTTGCGTGAAATCGAAATACCTTCAGGTCAGACCATAAAAAACATAATCAGGCATCTTTTTTTAAAAGTGTAATCGAGATTTGGACCTGATCGTCAAAGGTGAATGTACTGAATTAGTAAGTGAAACAAGTATTTGCAGTGGAACGTTGATATAAAAGCGTGAAGTATTTAAATGTTGAACAGAATGCGGCGAGCGCAGCCAACCAGAGAGGGGCGTTCATGTCTCCTCCTCTTCTGCCTTTTTACTGGAGAGCACCCAATCAAGTGGCTTTCGGGGGGCAAACATCGCAGAATTCTCGAGTAGTTTCCGCCTCAGCTCTCCTCATCCACCGAAACCCTCCGTTTTATGAGTCGAGTCAGGTTAGATCGCTCAAGATATAGACATATTTCAAGTTGTGTGGTAAAAAAAGTAGGTCATTTTCGACCTCTGTCAGAAAAAAGCAGAAATTTTTTTAGTATGTAGGAAAAGTAGCTTTATAGTATTTGTATTGAATCACACATTTACTCATGTGATGTCATTCAAATATTTATCATGCATCGTTCTGGAATGTGAATCGACTCCCGCTAAGATTTGAGGAGGATTGTACATGAATCTTCGGAGATTCTAGGAGTTTCTAAGAAACTTGAGTGTAATAGAACATTGGATGCTTCTCAGGTTCACAAGGTATCACAGGTTCACAAACGGGTAATTGAATAAGACTGATCATGTAAAAAGGAAACGCATTGGAGAAAGGTAGAACGAAAGCGAGCAAGGAATAGTGTGCTCCGGAGGGAGCGTGTCTTCGTGTCTTCGGAGCTGGTCTGCTTCCGGAGAAGATTGGTGATGTCCTTTGCAGTCCTGAGACTGACGTGCTGCACCGCGAGTAGGCGGACATCGTTGTAGCACATTCCCCCGGCAGACCACCAACATGGCTTCACGGCAAGACGCTCTACAACCTCGGCCCTCGTAACTCTCTCGAAGAGCATCGCAGACGGTTTTAACCAGAAACGTCCCGCTAGTCGAACGGTCCTCATGGCAATTGATATGTCCAAGGCATTCGAAAGTATCGACATCGTCAAGCTCATCGACCTCATTGAGACAACAACCGCGCCGAACTACATTAAAAAATGGCTCGCCTCTTACCTTAGAGGAAGAACAGGACGCACAAGCTTCCGCGACTCGGTATCAAGTTCCAGACTCTTCAGAAACGGAGTCCCACAAGGCAGCGCCCTCTCGCCCACGCTTTTCAACCTTTACCTCCGCGATCTTCCCACAGACGATGCCCACACGAACGTCATCTCGTATGCTGATGACATCACGATCTGGGCGTCAGATCCCGACATCAACGTCGCCTCCGAAAATCTACGCAGGGCCATCACGAAAATTGAAACCTTCCTCAAAGAACGGTCACTCATCATTTCCCCGACCAAGAGCCAGCTCATGCTTTTCACCCCGTTCAGTCGTGAATTCAAGTCTACTCTGGACATATCAATCTGCGGATCACCCGTCCCCACCGTCAACCAGGCCAAGCTACTCGGCGTCACGTACGACTCGATGTTCACATTCAGCCATCATGCCAAAGACATCGCGAGACGGATGTCGCAGCGCAATAACGTACTGAAAGCCTTAGCCGGAAGCACCTGGGGCAACCAAAAAGAAACCCTCCGCCTCACGTTCAAAGCCATCTCGCAAGCGATCTGCAACTACGCCGCACCCGCCTGGTCCACCTTCCTCTCGGACTCCGCTCACGCCAAAATCCAACGTTCTCAGAACTCCGGACTCCGCGTTGTGACAGGGAATTATCAAATGGCCGACACTGACCATATTCATCGCGAATCAAAGGTCATGCGCACCAAATCCCATCTGAACATGCTCGCCGCGCAGTACCTCGCGAGATCGTTGGACCCAGAACACATCCACCACGGCCTCCTCGACTGCCCGGCTCCCCCTCGCGCAATGAAGAACAACCTCGTGTTGAGCTGCAAGAAGACTGTCGAAGCCGCGAAACAGATGTCAAAGGACCCGAACAATGGGAAATCAGTCGCAAACACCGTACACTCGATGATGGTCTCGAACGAACTCCAATCGTTGAAGGGTGCCGTCATCCTGGGAGGCAGACCTCCGCCCCTTATCCAGGAAGAAGAGAAGGAGTTACCCCGCAAGACTAGATGCACGCTCAGCCAGCTCCGTTCGGGATTCAGCAGATTCACCAACAACTACCTCCACCGCATTGACGAATCCATTCCCGACGTGTGTCCCGATTGCTCTTCCGGACCTCACGACGTTGCGCATCTCTTCAACTGCCCATGCCACCCGACCGCGCTGTCTCCAATCGACCTCTGGACCAAGCCGCTGGATGTCGCAGCGTTCTTGAAGATATAAGAGAAAAAAAAAAGAAAAACAAGAAACGAAGTACACAGACGTTCTTCGAAGCCGGCTACATCCGGCAACAACAACAACAACAGCGAGCAAGGAAAACTAGAGGGTGCTATACAAACAAAGAATTCGTAGTGCTAATTTTTTTTTCGAGAAAGGCATTGGTTTGCGCATAGAACTCAGCCGCAGTGCGGTTAGAAAATCTCCCTGATTGGATTTTCTATTGAGGAACGAACCGTGTTTGACTTCATAGCCGTCCGCAACAGCCAAGACATGGCGATGGAGTAGGCATTTCTTAATGCCAGCCACAACCTCGATATGTCTACTGAATAGTCAACAATGATGTATCGCTAGCAATAAACAATAGTCATTTATTACGAGTTCATCCGTTTAAAGCTTTTTTGATATATCTTGTGATGCAAAGGGTAAATCGTTTGTTATTCATAGTTTGTTTTAATAATTTCGATTATAAAGGATGGAAGTGAAAATAATGTCTCTCCGTAATCACCTGATTGTGAGCATGATGCTTTTTGTCGGAGCAGATAAGCTTGAAGTTTGTGTTTGCCTGCATAGTATGTTAAGTTGCTGTATACAAAAGTTCTCGATAATGTGGTTTGTTTGACAAAAGTTATCTCATTTGTCAAGACTAACCAGTTCCATGGCAATTTGCATTATATTTCGCACCCGAATTTCGCAATATTGTTTCAAGCTCTGATTATGTGGATGGTAGTTGTATAAGGTCTATTTCTAAGCCGTACGGCCTCGTTAGAGTAATCTTTACCTGAGCCTAAGCCCTAATTCCAATGAAAAAATATAAGGAAATATTTTGATTGTAAAATGTGGTGATACCAGGCTAACCATATGTTTTATAAATAAAATTAAACAATGAGAAATTGAGAATTGTTTTAATATTAGAGGAAATACAAATAATCTATAACTATAAATATTGAAGGATTATAGCCAATGGATGTTTGTTATTGTTTGAATAATTCTTTTATTCGTGTTTTATTGAACTGATCGCCCAGAACTGTTGGCCGTGTCTCTCAGAGAGCTGCTAAATCTGACAAACCCTGATCATATAATCGGGTATACCTATTAAGTTTTACACTCGAAATCCGTGATATTGGTTATTTGAATGCAATTATCGTCTAACTTATGATATACCAGGTAACAGCTTTACTGAGATTTATTAATATCAGTGAGTTAAGGAACTCAAAAAATTGAAAAGTTCCTTGGAAAGGATGAAAAAAGTACCTTCTATCAATGTTCACTCCCATTCTCATGAGTCGACGTTTCCGTATGGATTTCAAGTTTTTTCTTCCCAGAGTCTTCTATTTTAGGCCATGCTAATGAGAAGGATCTAAATGGGTCTCATCATTTCGGCTCGTTAATATAGGTCTCATCATTTTGGCTCGTTAATACACCCATTCGTTCCCCTGGCAAAAACATGCTGAACATGCTTGTTGTAAATATTCTTTGAGCAGGCAAATTAAACTGCGATTTCTTTCAGCACTTAGTCATTAGAAAATAAAAAAATTTAATAAATAATTTATTCTTCACTTCTCCCTTTTTCCTGAATGGCCGCTTTGGAACGACTATCAATAGCCCTTATCCTTCCTTCTCATCTTTCCTTACCGCTTCAAGGCTCTTCAAACTTCTGCTTAACTAAATCTTCCCTAATACCCCATCAAGCTCTATTATATATTGACTGATAATGAAAACTTGAAACTTATCGCTAGTCGTCATAAAAGTTTCAGATTAAGCTTAGATTCATCTTGCTAACCCCGCCCATTCTCTTCCTCTAGTTATGCGTTGTTTTAGTTGAATACGATGAGAAGATTGTAAAGGACCAGCTATGTTATAAGTTTTTCCAAATTTGTTTTGTTTATTAACCTGGTTATTGTTTTGTTTGAATAAATAGGTGAAAATATTCAGAGTATTCATAATACAACATCCCTGCAGCGCATACGTTACGTTCAAAACAACAAACAAACAACATATATGTAGAAGGTCTGTTATTTTCAGCCTGACCCTGAGATTTTCCCGTTTTGGTTTTTCTTCATGAATCGAAACTTTCCACAGACTTTAAAAACGCCCCAGGCGAGGCTTCACACTAACTGGGAGTTTTGTTTGACAGCATCACCCTTTTCTCTTTTAGATTTTGTACTGAACTCCTCATCGCTACTTAGCACTAAACAGCCAAATGGAAAGATCTAGTTCACCCGGTCATGTTTATTTCATTGAAAGAGCCAGCGCGTTACCGCTTTCACAACGGGGACACATTACTCTTCTGTGTGCCATCTCTTGCCTCAATTGGAGTTTATTTGAATGTCCAAAAGATCCTGAAGATTTCATTCTTCGTAGAATACATCATCTTTGCATCGGGAATGCAATGCGAATAAGGCTGCTTTTTAGTTGGGAATTCTTCCTCTCGTTCTCTTGTCTCTCTCTAGCCTTATATCTTCCTCCAAGTTTTTTCTCTTTTCAACACCGTCTCACCTACATTTTTCTCATTACTCTCTCTCTATGTATATCTCTTTCTTTCTCCCTTTCTTTTTCCAGCTTGGCTAGCTCTCAGTTTGTCGCACTCTCCTCTACTCACATTTACTCCCGAGCTTCAGTAAGAAATAAGGGTCGGGCCCGGCCGTATTCACATCGATTCCCCCGTGTCGGCAGATTGCGTATTTCCTCCACTCTAATTCATGAGAAGCTTTTTGCATTCCTCTCCCTTCTAGGAAAAAAGAGCATTCTCGTTATGTTACATTGGGAACTCGTGACAGATATGAATTAATTTCTATATAAGTCTTATCTCAGTGCTGATATGCGCTGCCCAAGTCTTAGAGGGTTCTGGCTTCTTAATCTTAACTTTATTCATTTGTTCATGTCTTGACGTCTTCATTTTTTAGTCGAACAACGCGCAATTTTTTGTCGGGCTTCTTTTAAAAAAATATTGTTCTATGTTGACGTTCGAACCATCGTGAGTTTATTGGTGTCCAATGTCGGCAAAAAAGGTGACTCTTTTTTCAAAAAAAAATCCTTAGAATGATAATCTGCCAGCGTACTCCACCGAGTTTTCATGGTACTATGATACCGGGATGATATTTTCATGGTCGCGCGTTCTCATAATGCATGGTTCGGCGATTATGACTTGACGATTGGATTTTTTCACACATGGCTCGCCGGCACTTTTTCAACGTCTTAACGAGAGAGAAAATCTTTCAAGCCTCACAGTGAAAAACATGCTGGGCTGAATAACTAGGAGGTAAGGTGATTTGCCAAGTAAGACCAAAAATCAAGGCGTTGCAATAAGCTTCTATTTATCATGCTTCTCCTTCTCGAGAATTTCGAAATCACCTGCTAGAAATTTAACTCCAGATTACTCCAGTTTACATTTAGCCGCAAACCTCGATGTTCAAGAACAAATTTAAATGCTTTTGGAAGCCAATTGTTTTTAATTTTCAAAATTAAAACTCAAGCATTAAGACCTGGCCGCTTATTTAATTTTCCATCAGTGTTTGAGGTAGACATAGTGCCTTCTTACGAATTCCGGACGTCGGTTATTTTTAACCTCATTCTTTTCAGTTCTTCGGGCAAATGAATAAGTGCATTGAATATATGAATAACTAAGTTCGAAAAAGAACTATTTAAGGAGGTAAACCGAGGAGGTACTAGCTGTTTGAAGTACTTCAAGTTTTCACATTATGTCGAAGTAAGATTTCGAAGACACTGCAAAAACAACGGGAACTCGTTTGCTGGATGCGTTGTAGATAAATCACCTTTAAGAGACATTCATTAACTTCACTAATTCAAAATATACGAAATTGCCTCTACTTGGACTCTGTCCCCCCTCTTCCTACTCGCTTGCTAGCGGATATCGGTCCCAAATGATTCATAAGATATGTTTGTGCAAATGTGTACATCACTGCACAATTGTGAATATATTCACATATATGTTAATACTTACGAATATGTTAACATCAAATATGAACCGTTAAAAAACCATTTAGAATTCAACCGATTCTACCACTTTTGTTCGCAGCTTCTTTCCCGTAATGTAGTTCTGACACGCTCAGAACTCAAAACCGACGGCTGGGTTTGATTTCATCGAATTGACTAGATTTATTCCCGTTATTTAGTTAACTCATACGTATGTGGTATTCTTATATTCACTTAGTGCTAGTGTTGATCGATTTTTCCGAGAAATGAAGAGCGGCGAAATACTGAGAACCCTCTAAAGAAAAAGTATGCCTGGAGGCAAGAGACTTCTTTCCTTTTCAGGCGGGGACTGCTTGCCATGTTGTATTTCAGTCATGACGTGAGGAGGAAAATGAATGCTCTCTCTATCATACACCACTTATCTCTCTCTTTCTCTTCCCCGCTCTCTCTATCTCTCTCTTTCTCTCTCTCTATCTCTCTCTCTCTCTTTCTTTTTCTCTCTCTCACTCTTTCTCTTCCCCACTCTCTATATCCCTCTCTTTCTCTCTCTCTCTTTCTCTCTCTCTTTCTTTATCTCTCTCACTCTCTCTTTCTCTTCCCCGCTCTCTCTCTATCTCTCTCTCTTTATTTATCTCTCTCTATTTCTCTCTCTCGCTGGTTTGCTCTTTACGTCTCTCCTTCTTTCTGTTTTTTGTCTCCATTTCTATTCTCTGACCCTATCAGCTCTTCTTCATACCTCTAAGAGCTCTCCTTAGATTCTCCTTACAAACACATTATTCATTTTCTCTATCTCTTTCTCTCTATATTTTGTGTTTTGCCCTAAAAGTCTCTCATTAAAAATCTCTCTAGATGTTTTTTTACCATCAACTCATATTTTCTAATACATATTCTCCCTCCGGTTTTCGTTCTTTGCTCCAAGCCGTATTTGTGCTCCATACGTATATGAATCGACGTATTTTCTACTCATACCAGTGTTGTTTGAAGAGAGGAAGTCTTTTCACTCCCACATTCTGCAGTTTTTTATATTTTGTATCTTTTATATGCTTTCTTATTTTATCTTCTGAATTTCCAAGCTGAGCTTCATTTTCTGCTAACCAATGTCCAGTTTGAGCGACGCCTGGGAACTGAAATGTGTATGGCAATGTTTAATGCTTTCATAAGCGAAAAAACTTTTTGAAGTTCTTCTGAAGACTTGGAGTTGAGGTTTAATATGAATAAAGAGAAATAGACAGTGATGAAAATGGGTAATCGCCGACATATTCTTATTTTTATCCTCAGCTTTACTTATTCGTGCGATTACCTTTTTCCACTCATGCTCTCTCTCTCTCTCTCTCTCTCTCTCTCTCTCTCTCTGACATTTTTTCTCTTTTCTTTCACGTACAAATTTCCTATTACTCTCTCTCTCTCTCTCTCTCTCTCTCTCTCTCTCTCTCTCTCTCTCTCTCTCTCTCTCTCTCTCTCTCTCTCTTTCTCTCTCTCTTTCGGTTCTTCTCATTCTGAACATATATCTCTTCCTAGGCATTGGGCGATATTAGCTGACAAGTTCAACATTCGGCTTGATTCATATTTTAAACCTTTAAAATTCTCTTCGCTGCTGCATTATGTATTGTATAGGAGCTTATGAGACTGCATGTTTCTGCATTGGGACAATTCTTCTCGGATGTTCCAGAGCTTTTGAAGTTTCGTCCCCTAAAAAGGGCGTAGTCTGAAGCTTCTCTCTACTCGGATGAGAATTGAGTGCTGCTTTGCCAACTCACAGTCACTCACAAGAAAGTCAGTTTCTTTGAGAAATCAGCTTCACTCTGCGCTCGATGATGCATCACATACGAATCATATTCAAAGCAATTAGTTATTAGCTATTCAGTCTCTACATGCTGAAAAATGAATAGGGATAACAATATTGTATGGTCAAGCCCTGTCGTATTTTGACAGGTAGACCTATATTGTAAATATCATTGTCTCTCTGCATCTTAACACATTAAAACCCTAATGAAGAGCTAATTTTGCTGTTCTTCCACCGGTCTTGTTCTGGGTCACACCCTGAATTTTTCAAGCGTTTGTTTACTTAAATGCCTTTTTAATACTTTAATCATTTTAAGTCAGGAACGTCTCAGAATACTTTCAGCGTCCTACAATGACCGGGTTTCGCCTCGGATGTGGCAAGCAGCAGAGCGGCGCCCGCGACAAGCTGTCGCCGCCCTCCAAGCCAACTGCTCTAATAGACGGCGTCACTGCTCCCTCGGTTCAGCATCAAAAATAGTTTTAAACCTGGAAATTCATGCAGAAAAAGGGACACCATATGAGGCAGAACGTTTGAGAAATGGGACCATATTGATATGCCGATTTAAAAAAAAGATTTTTAAGACAGATTTATTCAAGGAAACTTAATCTATATTTCGACTTGGAACAAAGTCACCAAACCTATGTATATATGTTTTGGACTCGAGTCCAAGGAATCCATACCTCTGAAACGCCAAAAAAACCCATTGCATCTAAACGAATAGGCTTACTTCAAAATTATGCTCACATAATTGAATATACTTGCCTAAAAAGTATTTACCAACTTTTTAGAGCATCTGATAAGTAAATTTGTGAAAAAACCAGTATATCGACTACTAAAGGTTCAAAAGAAAAGTTGTTTGCAGAGTTTCGGCATCAAGAACTACCTCCATCAGTTCTACCAGTCACCAACTGTGGAAGACATCGAGCATAGTGCCTGGTAAGATCTATGTCGTCACTTATTTACTAGAGGCAGAATGAATTGTGCAACTCATGTACTCCGATTAACGATACGGTGCCATTTGTGTTGGTTACGTACCATCGAGGCATCGCTTTCTATCTTACATTACAAATAAGTATATTCGTTCCGGGAAGCCTCGCTTAGGTATGTAGGAAAATGAAATAAATCAAATAATATCGCATGAGCAATCAAAAATATCTGCAAAAGCGTGTCATTTTTCAAGCAAAGGGAAGAAAATACTACAAAAAATAATTAGATTTCTTGTCTCTAGTTCGAGTTCTTTTTTTTTTCAAAACTAACATTTCGAGTTCGAATTAATATTCTTTTCTGCATTCAATAAGATGAATAAAATCAAAAAAACTATGCGATCACTTTCGGATGCTATTTATTTCAAACTCAAGCAAGCGACCATGATGAGAGGTGTATGCTTTGTTCACGTACAACTTGTTCATTCAGGACTGGAAGATTGGAATCTTCTTGAACATTTTTTTCTTTAAATAAAGAAATCTATCTCTATGAAGGCTGACTTCCAAAAATCTATAAACTAAAATTATGGATTTTCGCCAATGAGTGGTTTTTTGTTGTCCAGTGTATCTGTTACTTCCATTTCGAGTTCGAATTAATATTCTTTTCTGCATTCAATAAGATAAATAGAATATTAAAAAAAACTCTGCGATTACTTTCGGATATTATTTATTCCAAACTCAAGCGACCAGGGTGATAGGTGTATGCTTTGTTCACGTAATAATATAATAATACTATTTATCGCGATGTGTATGAATGACCGGCAAGGAAGCAAATAATGAACTGTTACAATCCAATTAACACATGCGTGACACTTTACTAACTAACGTGAGAATGAAAGAGGATACTAGGACAACACATTCAAAAAACACGAAAAAAACTATTAAAACACTATGTGTTACCTTTGAAAATTTAATCTTAGACTTACTACCAGAGTTCTAAACGCTTTGATGGATTGAGCTGAGAAAATCGAGTCTGTTAGAGAATTCCATCTGTCTACTACCCTCACAGGCAGAATGTTAGAGTGCTGAATGTTACGTACAACTTGTTCATTCAGAACTAGAAGATTGGAATAGGTGTATGCTTTGTTCATTCATTCATTCATTCATTCTTTATTCCTTGCACAGATTATATTCAACTTCGGTTCACAGTGAACAATAACAATAGCGGATATGCATGGACTGTCTTTCTAGTGGCGGTGTGTGTAAGCAAAAGGTTGCTTAACTAGGGAAAGGGAGGGAGATAGAAAATGCTATTAATGAAGAAACGATCCTTTAGTTATCAGAAACAAAAGTATTTGGTAAAACTAGGTTGACAGGCAACTTAAGTAAATTGTTCTCAAATACCTTGCAATTAGGATCGTTTACGATTTCAAAATCTAATGAATTCCATACTGATAACTGACGAGAAACACATGTTGATATGAAAGACTGATTAATATTATTGGGCGGAATAAGACGCAAAGAATGAGAATGGCGAGAAAATCATGTACAACTTATTCATTCTTTGTTTTTGACTTTTTGAGCCCGCGGATTCTGTGTAGCGTCAAATTATGGCAATGAGCGTAAGAAACGAAAAAAGCTTCGAACATGATATTGTATCTTATGGAGCGTTAAAACTTTGAAAAACTTAAAAACAAGTGGAGCGCTGATTTTGTACCTTCTTTAGTCTCACCATAAATTGCCGTGAAATGGCAGTAGATTACGATGTTGAGCAAAAAGAAACTTTTTATTGAGCAAAAAGAAACTTTTTGCTCAATCTTGTTTAAAAGAGATGGGTCCGTTCAAAAAGTAGCAACATAAAAAACCGTATTCCATTTTCATTTCACGGGAATTCGTGATGAGACTAAAGAAGGTACGATATCGGTGCACTACTTATCTTTCACATTTTTTAAAAATTCTAACGCTCCATAACATCTCTACTTGAAAAAGGCATGTATAGAATAAGACGTGCTGCATGGATGATGGAGAGGGTTGTTAAATGCGGCCTCTGATAAGGCAATGATATTACCGAAAGATTAATCCTGACTTTTTTAAACACTAAAAAGGACGATTTTTCCATAAAAGGTAGGTTCAGCAGAACTTCAACCCTTTCTCACTTTGATCACAAAAAAACCTTTCTATGCTTTAGAAGCACCCCATAACCAACAGGTTATTTTTGGAGACAGATGCAACTGCTCGTAAGTACATCTGTGACACTGAAGTTTTCCCTTTCAGTCATTTATAAGTAGGCGCTGGAGTACAATTTAACCGGGATGTTAACCAGGTAGCCGGAATCAGTAAACGGGAGCCTAAATGTGTACCAGCTAACCGAAGTTTCGAACTAAGTATTCGGGATGTGCACCAAGTAACCGAAATCAGAATAAACTAACCAGTATGTGCACTAGCCAACCGGGATAAGTGTCTGGTAACCAAAATGTGCACCAGGTACCTCCTGCCGCCTCCTCCTTCCACCCGCAGAGGCCTCTTCATCTGCCGCGTGTGCACTCTCATCGGGCTACTTCTGCTGGTAGGTGGAGCCTGCTGCATTGTCGTCGGATACACATGGCCGCACGAAGGAGTCCAGGACTCCATCTACCGCGTCGCTATCTTCCAAGTATGAGGCATTCTCAATCTTTCTTTATGTTGTATGGCCCTTGAAAATACGCATTATTTTGTGTGAGGGTGTAGCTGAGTCGGTAAGAGCGTCGTCCGTAAAGCGAAGGTCGTGGGTACGGTTCCCACTCAGCATACGATTTTTGCACGTAATACTGCTAACAGTCCGTTCCTCTGTTCCGTATGATAATCAGTTGCTAAAAAAGAAGCAAGAAGTCGTCAATACTCTGATTTATATTTCTATTTCTCTCTCGCACTATCATTCTTACTTCAGTTCTTTCTATTCTGATACCTCTCACTCTGAATGATGTTACTTCTGAAAACCCGCAGAAATCCTAGAAACTTGGAAAACAAATAAATACCCAAAAAGACTAATTATCAGGAAACGGCAGACTTTTAAAAGATCACAAGAGCTCAATCAAAATTAGCGGAAGAAAACATAATTTTTCCCTGACTTCTCAGCAAGCGCATAGATTTGCATAGGTTTTACTCGGAGTGAGGGCTAGAGAAACACCCTGCTCTTTATACTTTCATTGCCTTCTTTATCCCAGGGCAGTTTTCTCGGCCCATTACTTTTCATCATTTTCACTTCAGATATTGTTTCTAAAATTTCCTCTTCTTTTTGTAAAATAAAGGTCTTTGCCGACGATTTTAAAGTATATAAGCACTTGTCTTCTAATGACTCTCATACTCCTTTGCAAAACGCTATAGATTCTGTTCTTGATTGGTCAAAAGCTTGGTAATTACCGTTATCTCTTCCCAAATGTAAAGTTTTAATAATAGGTTCACAACAACCCCCTCATTATCCTTACTCATTGAACGGCTTCAACCTTGAATATTGTCATGAGATCCGTGATTTAGGTTTCATTGTAGATAATAGATTAACCTTCTCTTCTCATTGCTCTATAATCGCATCGAAAGCCAAACGTAAATGCTATCTCATTCTAAAAGTTCTCAAAAGTAAGAGCACGAAAGTGCTCATTGATGCCTATAACATTTATGCTAAATCTATTCTTCAACATTGTACCACTGTCTATTCCCTCCAATTCGTTAAAGATATTAGAAAATTGGAAAACGTCCAAAACTTTTTCACTCGCCGAGTTTTCTATCGCTGCTTTGGTACTGATTACATAAACATGCCAAACAGTCCAATTAGAAACAAAAAATAGGCCTTCTTTCATTGGAAAGCATAAGAGAATCGAACGATTTGAGTTTACTTTTAAAACTAATAGGGGGAGAAACAACTCTTTCAGACAGAAAACCCCATTTCTATAATTTAAGACAATCCGCGACACGTGGATCTAACTTCAAATTACATTTTCGTGCCCCGAAAACAATTTTTCGTATAAATTCATTCGCAATAAGATCTGCTCGTCTGTTTACTGAATTAAATTCAAGTGTTTAGTATTTATAATATTGTTCCGCTCAATGTGTTCATGTGTTCAGTTGTAATGTTTATGATCTAATGTTTGGTTTGTTCCTTTAATGCTTATTATCTTCCAACTTGTTGGAATCACTATAATCCACATGATGTTTGTGTACTATCATGGTATATTATAAGAACAACATGTAATAAATAAATAAATGAAGAAAAAAATAAAAAAATAAATAAATCCTTCTCATTGTTTATATTCTATGTATTGCTCTTCTCTCTTTTTTTCTACTCATTACTTCTTTTCTGTATGCCTTTGTTTTGCAGGACGAAGAGGGAAACTTTTACGTGCCTAGGGAGAAGCTGCGTGAGATTCTCCAAGATCCTCTCAGAAAATGGAAAACTTCAGGTGAACGGATGCTCAGTGTCTGCATTATTTTGAGCAGTCATTTTTTTCTCATGATGAACTTCATCTTTTTCACGAGGCACTTTTAAAAGTGCTTTCTCAAAACAAAAAAAAATTGATTGATATTTTAAAAAAAATGAAGGCAACAAGTTCTTAGAAGGTTATAATGATGTGAAGGTTTCTGCATCTTCTCTGCGGGAGCCATTCTGCTCGCCTTCTCACTCCTAGTTCCAACCCTGGCGCAGTGCATCGGCTCTCGTCACCTTGCCTCTTTTGCTTCGGAAGACAACAGTCCGAATGAGCCTCCTGTCCGGATCTTCGCCGGCCACCCAGGCCTCTCTGGGTATGTTGAGAGAGCTTTCATAGGAACCGGAGTGTGTGTAGACTCGTTTCAATACCAACCAATGGAGAAAGCTAAATGTGTTTGTGGTCGTAAAACTGGTGAAACACTCCCGGATGAAGAAGGAGAGATGGTTGAGTTCAATACTGTCCCGCGAACTAGATTTTGTTCGCAAGCTAGTATAATCGACTTTCACTCGAAACCTATGAGATTACTGATGAACGCATGAACTTTCGTGCGATTTCCGCCATGACTGAACTTTCCTTGACGCATACAATCTCTCTCTCTCTCTCTCTCTCTCTCTCTCTCTCTCTCTTCTCTCTCTCTCAAAGCAAATTCACTGTTGTACGGCCAGTGAGCACGTTGTACTATTACAACGTAATTACCGATCACCGAAACTTTGTATCCGACATTTTTTACCCGTGATACTTTGTGCCCGACACTTTGTACTCACGATGGAATCGACGAAAAATTGATATTGTGAGATAGTTTTTCAAACGGTCTTGTTCCTAAGCTTTACGGCCTCCTTAGCGTAATCTTTACTTGAGCCTGAGCGAGAAAAAAATATGAAAAGTAATTTAAAATATGAAACAAAGTTTCGCGGTACAAAGTGTCGGCAAAGTCTCTGGTACAAAGTGTCGCGGGTACAAAGCGTCTGTTACGAGTTTTCGGGTACAAAGTGTCGCGGATACAAAGTATCGTGATACGCGTATTTACTGGCCAAGAAATGGGCCTTTGAAACATCGCCGATCTTTCACTTTTTACATTTTTAACGAGGGACGTGTAGTAGTGATTTTGACGAAAGCGTGTAAACATCAACGGGGAACAATTGTAAAAGGGTTCCACTCTTCCGTATCAATATTATACATACATTCTTCCACTTCCAATACTTGGAGAAATTTGCTTTTGGACAATTCATGTTTTTAACATTGAGGTAAATCGTTTGAATTGAACTAAATTACATTGAATAAGAACAGTCTTATCTGTGAGAAGTTTAGGATTGAACAAAATACTCGTAAGATTCTTTTCTCTTTATTTTGAAAACTTTTGTCTAATCTTTTTTCGCTATAAAACGTCTTTTTCTGATAAATGGTTTTCTGATATCTCGTATTCACTCCGAGATAACTGTTATTATTATTATTTTTGGAATCGCGAAATGTAACTGGCTGCAAATCAAACTCTTCAACTTTCATTTAAGAGCTCCCATACCGGTCGCGGAAGAAGTGTCGAAGGTGCAGCCAGGGGAAACGACGAGACCGAGCGACGACCTTTTGTCCCATTGAAAGCAGAAAAGGCGAGGCAACCCAACAAATTCGTTTGCCTTCAACTTTTTCAATTGTTAAAGTTTTGACTCTGAGATAAATTAAACATGTGAAGTTTTTCAGTCCGACGTAATTTGCTGGATGGGCATAATTGGCTTATTTTACTGTATATCTTTCATTTTTGTTCATTACTTTCGAGAGGTAGTATAGTGTAGGGGTGATGGAGCTAGACTTTCAAGTATAGTGTAGGGGTGATAGTGTAGGGGTGATATAGTGTAGGGGTGATGGAGCTAGACTTTCAATAGTTCGGAAAGGGTTCCGGAACTCGGTTCGATCGGGTAAGTTAATTATTAACACGCAAGCGCTGAGACTTTGTTTGTAAAAAAAGCACTGAGACACATCAAAACCACCGCAAAAACTCTATTTTTGGCCATTTTTCGTTTTTTTTTCGGTTTGATCTCGAAAAAATTTTCGACACCTCGAAAAAACCTTTGTTGGACCTTTTTTCGAAAGTTCGAAAAAAGTTTTATGTTTGACATTTTGGTTTTTCGAATTTTCGAAAAAAGTTTTTCTCGAAAGTTAAAAAAAAACCAAAAACGAAAAATGAACGGCCCTGGTTCGAGCCCCCCATGTTCATTTGTTTCGCAACATTTCATATGTTGTTCAATTCATGTTTTCCTTTTTTTAAATTTCCCTTTCTTTTTTTTCATTAATTTATTTTAATTCAAACAATTATTTTTAGATTGAAAAAAATTTTACATAAAAAACGCTTAGGCTTAGTAATAGTTTACGCTAACGAGGCCGTACGGCTTAGGCTAACGAGACCTTTTTCCTTTGTAATTTTACATTAAATTATTTTTACATCAAACAATTAATTTTAAAATAAAGAATCTTTTTAACAAAAAAACGCTTAGGCTTAGTGGTTCTTTTAACTTGAAGGGGAAGTTTTAAAAATATCTTTTTTGAAGATTATTTTTACATTAAAAAAAACGCTTAGGGTTAGGAAAACGTTTACGCTAGCGAGGCCGTACGGCTTAGACGAACGAGACCGCATAAGAAAATTTACATTATTTTTATTTTTTTAAAAAAATCTTTTGAACGAATCGAAAAGAGCCCCCCAAGTAAAGCGCGCCCCTCCCAAGTGAAATTGTGCCGGCTTAGTAAAAATTTACGCTAACGAGGCCGTACGGCTTAGGCTAACGATACCGTATCATAAAAAAATTAAATTTGAAAAGAAAAATTTATAAAGATAATTTGAAAAGAAAGACGAAAACGGTTGAAAAATAAAGATAATTTAAAAAGAAATACAATTGTATGAAACATTTGGAAAGGTACAGTAAAATAAGCCGATTATGCCGATCCAACAAATTACGTTGGACTGCAAATTTCAAAGTTAATTTTTTTTGTTGAAACGGGATCCCTGATGCCCAAAATTATCACTTAGGAAAATTTTTCTCGAAACCGTAGCTTTTAAAGCCGACCAGCGCAATTAAATTGCTGTAGTGCCGTTAAGTTTACGCAAATGAGGCGGTACGCCTTAGTAAGAGACGGTATAACAACCAGTCATATAATTACTGCTTTAGAAAAAAATATTGTTAAATTTCGGATGCGATCTTTGCAATGTGATGAAAAAACAGTTAACGTAGTTAAATACGATTTTGTTCCTTCTAGACAGTCAACATAGTTTTGCTGATGTGATGAAGGCTTTGAATTAAAATTTATGAGTAGCGCAGTTGAGTCGAATGTTCATATTCTATTTTCTCGACGTTTGAAAGGAAAACTCAGGTTTTAATAGCTTCTTTTTCAGAATTTAAGTACTTTTTTTTTACAGATGTTAGTTGCGTCCGCTTCGTGACAACTGCAATCAGCGACTTCCATCTAGAAAACATGCCTTACAATTGACATAAAAGTTGCTTTTTTTATTGAACAGTTGATTGGAGCGTAGAATGATTTACTAACCATTATCAACACAGAAAACGGCGAAGTACTTCGAGTTTCATTGCAGGGAATGAAAAATTATAACTGTAAATGCTTCTCAACCATCAAGCCGACGGTGATCTCGTTGCGGATACCTAATAGAAGAACGAATTTTGTAGAGAGGAGAGAGTGAAGGTTGAAAATTGTAACGTCAATTTTTTGTCGCCAGGCATTCGAAATTCAGAATCTTACTGTATGTAATTTAAATTGATTTCATTTCCAATGAAGACATTCATTCCTAATCTTGTTGCATTTTGAAATAAAGTCTGAGCTGATTGGTTCGAGTGGCTCATTCAATGATAAACCTTACATCTTGTTGCTTTTTTGATTTCGAACACTTCACAAATACAAAATATCAAAAGGTAGTCATATTTCAAACTTACCAGCCTTGGTGGCTCAGTGCGAAATTTCACGTTGTAATGAGAAGTATGAACACATTTTATAATAAATAATAATAACAGCAGTAATACGATAAAAAATCTTAATTTTAACTTTCTTGTGATTTGTACCTCTTCGTGGGAATAGTACACACTTTTTATGAGATGAGATAATCGAATTCAAACAGTCACTTCCGATATTTCTTCATCCCTCAAGGTGAATCTGTACGGGGTTAGATTTGAGCTTGGTACCCTTTGAACAAACTTCGCGCACACTATTATTCCACACTCCAAAAAAAAACAAAGTTACAGAATTTTTTAGTAAGCATAATGTTTTAAAATTAACATATAAATCTACTAATCATTCGGCAAACAAAGGAATGAATGAGGATAACTCGACGTTAAATATGGTTTTAACTTAACGATCAAACTTTGTTCAAACATTGCTTGAAGTTGCTGGAATGTGATGTTCCAAGTATGCAAGAAGAATAAAAATTCAAACATTGCTTGAAGTTGCTGGAATGTGATGTTCCAAGTATGCAAGAAGAATAAAAATTCAAACATTGCTTGAAGTTGCTGGAATGTGATGTTCCAAGTATGCAAGAAGAATAAAAATTCAAACATTGCTTGAAGTTGCTGGAATGTGATGTTCCAAGTATACAAGAAGAATAAAAATTTAATCACTATTAACATCGAAGAACACTCGTTTAAACAAACATAATCAAATATCAAAAACGAATCCCTAGATAAATGTATATCATGAGGCTAATTGTCGGGCTTATCGCACAACAAGGCTCCCACACTTCCTTTTTAGTACTTATTTCAAAACAAATGCATTCAGTAAGAACGACAATCAATAATTTCAACAATTTGCTTTTCCAACAAGAAAAAAGCTAGTTCATCAAAAATGCTGTAATGAACTACATATAGAATGGACGATTTTCAACTACAAGCCCAGAGTCTCTTTGCTAAAAATTATTTTTCTGATAAAAATTATTTTTTTTGCTAAGAATGATTATTTTGATAGCGGTGTGAGAAAATTTGATTTGTTTACGATACGTTCGTAAGAAGTTTGACACAAGAATTGGGGAAAAAGAAGTAGCAAAAACTGAAGAGAAAGAGAAAAATAAAATTGAAAAGTCGCACACAAAATCTTTTCCAAATCCTTTCAACATCGTGGATCGGCGGGGCATCACTTACAAAATACGAAAGAATTTGTTTGTGTATTGAAAATACTAAGTTTATATGTCAATTAGTGAGCAAAAATAGCGAAAATCATTAGCGGCTTAGTTGACTTTCTGTATCAAGTATTTTTCGACGAGAGTATATTATCAACCAAAACTTCAAATAAAGCTTGAAAAGCGGTGGAAAAAAGAAAAGGCAATCAGCCATTGATATCAGCGCAGGTTTTGGAGTAGTTTTTAAAAACTTCTATACTAAAAGGTCTCCTTTAATTAAAAATATTTTGATTAAAATACATAGTGTGAACTACGTATATTTTTAAATGAGCCTTTTCCAATCACTTTTTGAGCCATTAGCGTATCATTTCTTGCATTAAAATTGTTCGGTGTTTTTTCACCATTTAACTTTTTTCTTTTAAGGAAAAAAGTTATCTTAATTTTCTCAATCTCTCTCTCTCTTTTTAACCTTTTTATTTATTCTTCTATTTATTTCTCTCACAGACATACTTCAAAGTAAAATGGATAAAGAAAGAAGTAAGAAAGTGAAGAACAATTAGACTTGAAGAGCGTGTGAGGCCCAGTAAGAAAAATAGATAGAGAGAAAAAAGAAAGAAAAGCAGAAAAAGAGAAGAGAATTAGAAGTTAAAATAGAGAATGAGATTGAAATATATATTTTAAAAACTCCATTAATCAAAAATAAAATAAAAACTAGAAGAGTTTTAGAGAAACAAAAAATTTAAGTCTCGGTTACCTAAAAAGAAATAATTTACAAGTTGTTGAGTAGGCTAATTTGAATATTCAGTTAAGCCTTAATTGTCTAAAGCCGTTCGAGTATCTCCTTTCTTTCACAACCCTCACAATACTCATTTTGAAGATGATAAAAACCATTTTAAAGAAGAGTGTTTCACTGCTCTTTTCGAGTTGCTCAACCACCTCCGTCACTCTCGAATCTTCTGTTGTCTGTGTTTACCCCGATAAAATACACTGCCTTTCCGAGAAGTTTCTCTGTGACTTTCAAACCTCGCTGCTCGCTGTTCACACGGAAGTAATCGATATCTGCCCCCTACTGTTCTATTCCTACTTCTTCACGTGTTCCTTCTTCCATTCACCCTAGTCTTTCCATCGGTCGTTTGTGATTTTCGGTGCATATCTTATCATTGGAACACACATGTTCGTAGGCCGTTTGACTCTTAACTTGTTTGTAAATAATACTCTGCATACGGCTTCTCTTTCCAATCTTTCCTCTTGATTTATAATTTCTGATGCCTCTTAAAAAAAGTTCAACACTGTTTCTTGCGTAACTCCCACGTTATACGAACGATGAATCTTATGGAAAATGGAAAAATTCGGCACAATTTTACTTAGGGGGGCGTGCTTTACTTAGGTAGGGCTTTTTTATTGTGTTCAAACTACTGTAATTATTACAACATTTTCTCTTTTTTTTTTTTTTAAAAAACAACTTTAGTCATAGAATCGACAAAAATTAAAAACGAAAATTTTACCTCAGCCTAAGCGAAAAATTCAGTGATTATCTGACCCCTCAAGTAAAGCACGGTTCCCTTTAACTAAAACACGCCCCCTCAAGTAAAATTCATACCGATCATCATAACTATGGTCCCAAAGCGTTTTCGGATGCAAGTCTTTTTTCAGTTACTGTAAGATGTCTGACATCAAGAAACGTCTCGAGGTTCGTTTTTCTTTCTTTCTTGTTTTTAATCAGAAAACAACTCACAAAAAACATCATGTTTGTGGTACTATAGGACATTTTCCTGGGTGGAATCACATCTGCATCGATTGTCCTTGGATGCGAACTCGGTCTCTTCGACGCCCTGCACGCAGCTTCGGACGCGACGTCTCCTGCCAGCGCGGATGCGGTTGCTCTGAAGGCTGGCTGCAAGCCGAGGTTGGCTCGAGTTATTGGGTCACAGCGATGAAGAAAATGATACGTGCTCTTGCGTCTATTTCCGAAGTGCGACAAGGTACGCGCTGCCCCTTAAATAATAAGCAGACCCCCTGTCAATGAAACCAGCGTCTGATTCCTGGGTTACTGATCGGGTATAAAGAAGTAATCGGGAGAGTCAAATTTCAAACACTACTAAAATTTCTCAAACCCTCAAGTTTAAATGACTTTGCCCATGTTGGAAGTGGAACTTGGGACCCTTCGCACAATAGCCGCGCACACTACCGTTTTGCCACACTCTGGCTTATTGAGTTGCTGAGAGACGCCTATCATGTCTCGCTTAGATATGTTCGGGAATGGCTCTCGTCTATGGCGTGTGCAGGTATCATCGAGGTGACTCCGGACGAGAAGTTCTACATCAAGGAAGAAGTCTTTCATGTCAGGGCATACTGAAGAAAAACAATCTTTCAAAGAATTGTCACTCAGAGATAATTTGAAAACCTTCATACGGTTTGTAATAAAGCATCAGAGCTTATCAGATGCGTCACACGGATTAGAGATGTGTTCTCAGTAAAGCGATTGGTAAAGCGCTTGCACTACCAGTCGAAAAAGAGAGATGTTTAGGTGGGTTCGACAACGCCCCGTAGAATGACTCTTGTCCGCGTTGTAAAATTAACATATTTCATCTAAACTAGAAATTACTAAGTTTCAACGGTGAAACTGAGCATATGCTGATTTCTTATCAGTGGCATATTCTGGAGATGTAATATGAGGTCAAAAACTTTACTCTGAACAGTTTAACCTCTAGGAAATGATTGGCGTGAACAACTTCGAGGTGGCGAAGATGACTTTTCTGCCGACGTTCATGAAAAACTTTGAGGAGCTCAAAGAGGTCTTCAAAGCAGACTCTGGCAAACTTGGTTTCTTACATCCAGGGCTAATTTTTTACCTGCACTGGTATCAAAACTTATCTATAAATCGAGGCATTAAGACAAAAAGCTGGGGATTTGAATGCACCATTTCAACCACATCTCTCTTTTATCTTTTGAATTTTCCATCCTTTCGTAGACAAGAATGCATGACAGAGAAGAATACTGCCTGCGATTACAAAAACAAAGTGACTGTGAAAATAAAGGACTTAGTTTTGGAGGACTGGACTATGACCAATTCCGAGCATTCTACGGGAATATGGAAAAAGTTTCCCGGTCGATGCACTCCGAGCACCTCATCAAGGACTATGTCCCTCTGGTTATTCCTTCTTTCTCATTTTTTTTCTCAGCCTCTACAACATAGCGTACACTAGAAGGAGTGTTCTAACTTTGACGAGTTGATGATTCAATGTTTTACTTCATTTTTTATTTAGTGTTTATTTACTTTGTTATCATCGATTTAATCTGTTCATTTTATTCACTCACTTTTTTCCAATAATTTTTCCCCAACTTAGCATATCATCGGGGCGATTGTCTATTCCTTTTGCTCTGCAGATTGGAATGGAAGACCGTCTCAAATCGGGTGGCATTCAGCATCTCGATGTGGGTTGTGGATCCGGATTCCACGCAATCGCTTTCGGTAGAGCGCGTGCTTAAAGTATTTTTCTCCAAATACAGAGTGCGGCAAAAGTATGGAACGGTGTTTATTAACCATTCGTTTTCAGAAAAAAGCAATAAAACCAATTCTCAAGTAAACATATTTATTACATACAGGTTTAGTAACAAATATGAAAAAATATTCGATTCGACCTCCTCTTTCTCTTACAACATTCCTTAGACGATGCTCGAATTGCTGGACCGTGTCTCGCAGGTATTCAACAGAAATATTGTTCCATTCTGTTATCAGACGGGCCTCGAGAACATTTTGATGTTTCCTTAAACGAAGAAAAAAGGACTCTTGCCTGAGGAGCAACTCGCTTCCCACGCCATAAACCTGAGCAGGGTGTTGAGTTCTTTCGATGCATCTGCCTTTTTTATCAGCCTCCAGAGAAGTGTGAGCAAGAACGCGTTTGTTTTGGGGGTTGAAATCCTCTTGTACTTTGAATAATTTTTCATCAGAGAAGATGAACTGAGGAAGCAAGCGATTAATTTGCGAGACACGACACAAGAGCTTTGAATTTTTTTCCTTTCTGGCAAGGTTGTTTAGTTTAGTTATGAGAACTGTATTTTTCCTCGGTAAGAGGAAAGTCTCTGCTTGTTATGAACAATTCTTCTGCCGGATCTTACTGAGATCTTGAGCTCTTTCGCCATTTTTTCGCATGCTCATTTTCGCATTATGGGAGTTCCTGCTTCGCACTCGTTTTTGCAAAGACTGTGGTGGTAGCCGTCTTTGGTCGTCCACTTCTATGACGATAAAAAAAATCCTCTTGTCTCTTTAAAACGAGCCACAGTTTTCGAAACGACCGAGTGCTTAATTTTGAGCGTTTTTGCGATGTCTGAAATGGACCTTGTTCGGAGATGGAGATCGATGATTGCAGTACGCATGCGATGGGCAGCCACCATAACCCGTAGAAACAACCGACCAACGTGAAAATTTGAATCACAATGAAACAATTCTCTGAGATATTTATAAAGCAAACCGCATATCATTTGAACCATTCTACCTCAAATTATTTTTTGTCAAACTTTTGTTCCATACTTTTGCCTCACCCTGTATTCATCACCCTACCGGCCTGTAACATTTTCATCTCTGAGGGTAGGGGTGAACTAAAGTTTATTTGACCAAATAGTAACCGGACCAGCTATAATGGAGCTTGCATTTCCACGCCGAAAATAATCCACCTTTTCTTATCCTACTCTTCTTTTTTTCGTTTTGCCATTCCTGCCCTTTCCGAATCTTTTTTAAAATGGCAAATCCCTTTGCCGTCTCACGCGCCGCGTAGACACAACGATTTGACCGTTCTCATTCAAAATTCGCTGGTAGCCCTCTAAAGTTATCTGCAGGCTAGTCAATGTCATGAAAATAATAATAATATACTAAATTGGAGCTCCTAGAAATGAAGCGCAATGGTGTGGTAAAGACTCCACAGCGCATGGAGTAGAGAGTTACGGTAGCTAGATTTCCTATTGACTCATACAATCATTTGCAGGCTTGAAAGAATCATGGATGTCAAAAAAGCTGACACGAAGCTCTCAGAAACAAAACTCAAAAGTTTCGTAGGGCCTTTATATAAAATTGGGAGCTTTGGTAGTTGGATTTCTTATTGAATGGGAATGTGGTTGTACAAAGAAAGGTAAACCATTGTTTTCATGTTCAAATTTTTCCTTCTGACGGTTACTACATCGTTTGAAATAACTGTATAAATGATTGAAGCTTCGGCTTACCCGGGGATTTCGGTGACTGGTTTGGACATCAACCCTCATGCCATCGACATGGCTCTGGCTGGGAAACAGGCAGAGAAAATTGAGAACATTGTCAGTCTGTGATGACTCTTCCTTACAATCACTCTTTTCAAGCATGTCATCAAAAACTCATTATCACACAGTTTAGCAATACTACCTTGAGTAAGGGGATTCGAAACGCACTCTCACCGCATTTTAACAAGAGAGAGACACACACACAGAGAGAGAGAGAAAGAGAGAGAGAGAGGGAGAGAGATAGAGAGATAGAAAGATAGAAAGATAGATAGATAGAGAGAGAGTGAGAAAGAGAGGGAGAGAGAGAGAGAGAGGGAGAGATAGATAGATAGATAGAGAGTGAGAGAGAGAGAGAGAGAGAGAGAGAGAGAGAGAGAGAGAGAGAGAGAGAGAGAGAGAGAGAGAGAGAGAGAGAGAGAGAGAGAGAGGTTTGATCCCGTTCTTTGACTAGTTTCTGTCCCTATAGCAGTTCACTCGTATTTTATCTCAATCAAGCGTCATCGTCTGTAAAACCCTCTTTGCCTTGAGACAGTGTAACTGGGTTTTCTCTTCGCATCTGCACACTTTTTCACAACTCTCCTCACTACATAATGGCTTACCCAGAAGATGATCCTCTTCTTTATGATACACAACAAAATAAGAAAAGGGCCATTATACATTTGCAAGTTTGATTTTTCATACTTATGAAGTAGAAAAGTATGAATTGTCCGACATTTAGACAGAGTCATACTTTCAAATGTAAACTTGCACTTTTATCACTTTTTTTGTACGTACGATGCCTGCTTTTTGCAGGAGTTCTGCGTTCACAATGCTGGTTCGATGCCGACCGAGTGGACAAATCGTTTTGATTTAATCACAATTTTTGACGCCTGTCACGATCAACGGCGGCCGGATTTGGTCAGTACCTATGTATAAGCATTTGAGTGATGATTCAGATCTGGTCCGGTCAGTATCTTGGACGAAGCTGGCAATGCCTAGAGTCTGGCCACATCGATACATTATTTTGAACGCTTGCATATCTCTTGCAAATAGTAGAGTAAGGAACATCTCCGTTGGAAACATAACCGTCTCAACCTCTCTTTTTTTTCCACTTCTCGCCAAAAATCGACGGAAAACGGCGAAAAAAAGGTTTATGCTCAGGCTATTAGCTTCATTCATTCATTCATTTTATTCCTTTGAACATGGTTGATATACAATGGATAACTGTCACAGGGTGATTCAGTTCGAGGCAATAAGATAATACATATGTACATTAACCGTAATTTTTGCATTTAAATTACAAGAGAGAGTATTACATACTCAGTAGAGGTGAATCAACAGGCTGAATCTGGAAAACTGGGTCTGGTTTTCTGATTCTCAGTACAAACCGAGTTATATTTGTTTTCCAAACAGCTTTTTGCTTTTAAAGATTTTTTACCAATTAACTTTTTTTTTCTCAAAATGTTCTTAAAGTTTCCTTGGTTAAATTGCTATCTGTCTTCAGTTTCAGATGTTAGTAAGCCAGTGGATTTGGTTTTACTTTCCACTTTTGAGTTTCGAAGTGGTTTTTATTTGATAAACTGAACTGAATTCAGTGTTAAATGTGGCTAGACTATTTAGCGCAAGCAGTTTGAATAACTTTGAGTTGGTTTTTTAGACTTTTTTTCGAAATAAGAGAACTAGTTAGGTAAGTAACCGAATATGGAGAATCTAAAAAACTTGGTTTGGTTCACTGAAGTTTATTCAGTATATTTTTGTATTGAATATAAACAAATTCTAAAACCGAGAGAAAAATTAAGCAAAAAAATTTTTTTTCTCGTATGTTTTTAGAAATGTTATAGATTTTTTCTTCACAATCCTACTTCTGAAGTTACTTTTTCTCAACTTCGCTATGGAAAAAAACAAACTCAAAACAGATTTTGAAAAAGTGAGAAAAACAGCTCACCTCATTATCAGAACGTTTTCTCAAGGCAATTTTGGGCTCTTTGAAATTCGAAGGTGCCGCACTTCACTTTCGAGTTTTTGTCCAGTTATCAGTTTCGAGGGGGAGGAACTCGAAAAATCTTGTTATGTTTTCAGTAAATAACAGTCTAAATTGATAAGCGAAAAACGCTTGATCTGTGAAAATTTTTCTATATACGAAAAAACGTTTGATCTGTCAAGTAAAGTTTGTGAAAAGACTCGAAAACCGTTCACGAAAATGAGGGAACCTCATTAGGTTTTAACTTACTCTCAAAATACTTTTTTATGTGAGAGATCAAAGAAACCAGTCTCGGGCTCTAGTATTCAGTTCGAAATACATTTTATACCCGTGACCTATCTAGGTATGAAATCATTAACTTATCCATGCTTCGTGAACCAGCTACAACTTGAATCAAAAAAGTTCCTCAGTTTTTGTAGAGGGTTAGATAGGGTTTAGAGGGTGAAGCATTCTTTTAAAAACGCTATCCTGTTCTCTATAACATAGTTTAAACCGAGATCAGCCGAGTTTTTTTCAGTTAAAAAGTTTACTATGAAGTTTCACAGCAATTCGTGAGTCACTTACTTTACATTTGCATTCTTTCAAAATTCTAATTGAGTTATAAGCTTTAAAACCTTCATTTTTTAAAAACTTCACTTTGAACAGAGTTTTAGATTTTGACGAAAAAAGCATCGAAGCTGCCTGTGCCAAGAAGAAAAGAAAGAGTAAAAGAAACCAATGTAGCGAAGCTGCCTGAGCTATGGATACGAGGAGGAGTGTGGAAACGGAGTCGAAAGGAGTAGTTCGGGAACATGAAGAGATTGAAAACGACGGCAGCGAAGCTGCCCGAGTCAAACAAGAGGAAAGCATGAAAATTAGAACAGCAAATGTCATTAATTAAGGGACAAGCCTCCCCAATGCGGACGGTAGTCTTGATATACAGATAGTCGATACAGTAGACTGGAACTCAGCTCGTTTTCGGGGTTCTGCTGATCTACGACTGTATATTCTTTTCGTAGCATTTGACTCGCCGTATAAAAAAAGGTATCCACGTTTTCTATTTTTCCGCCAAAAAGTCGCTCTCATTTTTCAAAAAGTAAATAATATGTATATCTCTCGCAAAAATATTGAAAAAAAGTGTTTATGTTTTTTGGAGTATGAAAAAAGAAGTACTATCATTAAAATTCGTACTATCATACTTTATCAGTATAAAAATTCTTACTTTAAAATACATAATCGTCATTTTTCAGACTAACTTTTTTGTGGTTAAACTTTTTTTCCTGTAACAATCGGATACTTCAAAAATCGTAATGTAACTGAAGTTTTAATGAATTTTTTTTTAAAAACTAGACATATAAGTGAGCATTCAAAAAAATGTTTCGAAGACGGTAACGACGAAAGAAACTAGTCGAGAAAACAAAAACAAGGAGTACTCTAGTATAGTTTACGAATTCCCATAAACATATACATATACACCTTGTTTTAATTTAGTAACTAAGCAGTGATGAATTAAACCCATCGTTTCTTAAACGATTTTCATAGATCAAAAATTAGGCACTGATGTTTATTTCCAGTGCTTGAATGAAGTGCATCGAGTTCTGAAGCCCGGAGGAACTTTCGCCCTGCTAGAGGTCACAACATTTTTGTCTATGTGTTTTCTGATCAACTTTATTCATTCATTCCATTTTCAAATAGTTTCCCAATTAGCTCATAGTTTACTTGTAGTGTCGGTTCACCTTCAATTTTATCTGGTCATATTCATTCATTTCTTTATCATCAAAGGATAGAGTGTTCAGTGTTATCGCTAATATGTTGGGCAGAGATGGTTTTAAGGAAACTTGCGAAGAGGAATAGGCAACTGTGGCGTTGCGCTGAAGAGTCCTCATAGGACCGCTTAGCTCCTCTAAACCAGGGAATAAATAGAAGACCAGTAGCGTTGCGCTGAAGAGTCCTCATAGGACCGCTTAGCTCCTCTCAACCAGGGAATAAATAGAAGACCAGTAGCTTCGTGAGTAGACTCGAATAGACGAGTTGAATAGATGAGTCGTGAGTAGACTCGAATAGACGAGTTGAAAGGATTCTGATAATAAGTCGGGAACGCGACCGACTTTCTTTTATGGAGAAGGAAACAATGATATGAAGTAACACTGTTTCGAAAGACACTTGAGTATCCAGAATGCTGCTCTTCGTATTCTGATTCTGTTACGATGTCAACCACTTATTCAAAAAAGATTCCATATTGATCTTTTCGGTGTGTTATAAATATTAGCACTCATTAAAACTTTATTTATATCTTTATCGCCAAAGGATAACTTGTTCAGTGTTATCACTAACATGGTGGACAGAGAGGTTTTCGAGTAAACTTGGCAAGAGGAATAAGCAACTGTGGCGTTGCGCTGAAGAGTCCGAATAGGACCGTTAACCTTTTCAACCTCATATTTCCAAAGAGCTCATGATATTTGCGTTTCGAAACGAGCGTTAAATAAATATTCTGAGTATTTTGAGCTTTTAACTGAGTTTTTTCAAGATTCGAGGAACTTCTAACATTTACGAAGATCTGAAAAAAGATGCGAATTTCTCGACGGCCTTCTACACCATCTCAATGTTCCATTGTCTCCCAGTAGGCAGCAACTCACCAGGTTGGAATGTGAACCTCAATCAATGCTCTTTTGATTACTAAAGAATCACCTAAAGTTATAAGAAGACAAAGAGGTGTTTCGCTCTGAGCTCAGGAGTCTTTTTGTTTTCAAAAAAATTTGCTCTATTAAAATCTTCCCAGAAAAAAGCCACCTCGTGTCAAAGCTACGAGAATTTCGCTCGAGTGTTTCTGAAATTTCACTATTGAACGAAATTCATTGATCGAATTATTTCTCTCTTAAAGAAAATGGTATAGAACGCCGTTAAAACGTTAAGTTTTTGTGTTTGGAGTGAAACACGCTGTAATTTTACTTAGAGCCATTTTTTCGCTTGATTCCGTATACTCTTAAGTGAGGTTATCTGTGAGTAAGTTGATCCCAGTCGTTACGAATGCATGAGTGCATATAATCGCCACACATGGAAACAGATAAAAAATGCTTTAAAAAATGAAATTAAGAGTATTCGAGTCGAAAAAGTTCATGGAGCGTTGAAACTCAAAAAAAGTAAAAGATGAGTTGTGAATTGCCATGAAATGGCAATGGAATACGGTGTTTTTTTATGTTGCTACTTCTGAACGGAGCAATCCCTTTAAACAAGATTAAGCGATAAGAAAACACAATAGTCTATTGCCATTACGGCAATTCATGGTGAGACTGAATAAGGTAAGAATTCGATGCTCCAATAATCTTTCACTTTTTTTGAATTTTAACGCTCCATCATTCTCTCTAGTACATACGTGAAACCAAAGTGGCTCGACGAATGTTGCAACTGTAACTGTTTATTCCGTGACGTACATCCCATCAGCCTCATCGAATGAAGAACTAAGTAAGGGGTTGAGGACAGGGGAGTTGGTCGAAATCTCTTCATAGTAGTCATTCCTGGATGTCAACTGACAAATTCATGATAATTATCGAGCTTTTTTCTCAGGTATTGTTGTGTTTATTAGTAGAAGGGCAGCGAGTAAAAAGGATCTTGAATAATGGATGACGAGCTTGATCATCAAGGCTCCACTGCCACGGGTTCTTCTCTGTTTAATGCACGCGAGCTCACTGAAAGATTAAATTGCAGATGCCCTGGGTATGGGAGCTATGTGGGGTGAGCGACGAGCGATGTCTCTTCTCAAATCTGCTGGATTCAATAACATTCAAGTCTTACATCCTGAGTTCTTCAAAGCCAATGTCATTTTTCTTTGCGAAAAAGAAAAATAAAGGCTAGACTGACACGCTTATAAACACACCGCTTCAGATGTTCCACCCATAATAAAGCAAAATAACGACTAATGGACGATGATCGTATGTATTTGAATTGTTTTATCACACAATGTAGGATAGAGCATATGCTTCGCTTACATTTACAAGCTGTTTCCTAGAGTTATGTTGTTGCATTCACTTGTTCACATTTTTTCAATGTGTTTTGTACGTTATTTCGCGTTTTTTTCCTAGTGATTAGCTTTGTTTGATCATTAGTTAAATAAATACTTCATTGCACAATGCGAATAGCGTCTTCACATAAGTAAGTTATTGATCACAATTGAAAAAATTACACAGGCATTTCACTTTTTCATAATAGAAGTGAGAAAAATTAGTTTTTAGAAGAAAAAATTTTTTTTCAGAGATCTTTGTCCTCTTAAGTTTCCTGAGATAGAACATGGAACAAAAAGTTACATTTAATGCTTTAGCAGGGGAATCAAAGCGATTTGAAGTGTTCTACTTGTGAGAATAACGGTATGATGACAAGTAAAATGTTCTTCTTCTTCTTCCTAGCGTTTATCCCGCCGCCGGGCAGGGTCCGCTTTGTAGACTGCACCACGCCATTTCACCCGATCAGCTGCGTCTTCAGTCTTCAGCCCGGTCATCTTAATGTCTACTTCGATGCAGTCTCGCCACCTATTTTTGGGTCTGCCTCTGGGTCTTTTGCCCTCTACTTCGAGGTTCCAGGACGATAGAGAAACGGAATGGAGATTTGATCATATCACGTGCCCGTACCATCTCAGCCTTAACTCTCGAAGCTTTTCAGATATAGGGGCGATGCCCAGACGATCTCGGATGGTTTCATTTCGCACCATGTCTAGACGAGTGAGTCCGAGGCTCCATCTCAGCAAGTAAAATGTTGAAGTGCTAAAAAAATTTCAAAACTTTTTTCCATAAAAATAAATATTTTGTAAAGAGGAAATGTAGAAAGAAGCTTAGAGATTCTCCTTCCATTCGTAGTGGCTGAGAGTGGTCGACACACTTCTTACTCTTCATTTCTATCGCCAAGAATGGAGGATTCCGGTCTCTATCAGGATTTGGACACCTTGAGGCCGTAATGTCCAAACCATGATCGACACTCCAGTCAACATTCTCATTCTTCTGTACTTTCCGGAGAATCAGATGGAGCTGTTCGTTATAATGACGCTTCATGTCCCATGACATCGAGAATAAAGCGTTTGAATTTGAAACTTTCATATAAAGAGCGTGTGAGGCTCAGTAAGTAAAAGCGATAGAGAAAAAAAGAAAGATGATCAGAAAAAGAGAAACTAATTAGATGTTAAATAGAGAATGAGATTAAAATATATATTTTAAAAACTCCATTAATAAATAGTTTTAAAAAAACTAGAAGTGTTTAAGAGAATCAATAAAATTCTATCTCTCGGTTACCTAAAAAGAAATAATTTACAAGTTGTTGAGTAGGCTAACTTGAATCTTCAGTTAAACCTTATTTGTCTAAAACCATTCAAGTATCTCCTTTCTTTCACAACCCTCACAATACTCATTTGGAAGATGATAAAAACCATTTTAAAGAAGCGTTTCACTACTCTTTTTGAGTTGCTCGACCACCTCCGTCACTCTCGAATCTTCTGTTGTCTGTGTTTACCCCGATAAAATGCACTGCCTTTCCGAGAAGTTTCTCTGTGACTTTCAAACCTCGCTGCTCGCTGTTCACACGGAAGTAATCGATATCTGCCCCCTACTGTTCTATTCCTACTTCTTCACGTGTTTCTTGTTCCATTCAGCCTAGTCTTTCCCTGGGTCGTTCGTGATTTTCGGTGCATATCTTATCATTGGAACACACATGTTCGTAGGCCGTTTGACTCTTAACTTGTTTGTAAATAATACTCTGCATACGGCTTCTCTTTCCAATCTTTCCTCTTGATTTATAATTTCTGATGCCTCTTAAAAAAAGTTCAACACTGTTTCTTGCGTAACTCCCACGTTATACGAACGATGAATCTTATGGAACATGGAAAAATTCGGCACAATTTTACTTAGGGGGGCGTGCTTTACGTAGGTAGGGCTTTTGTTTTCATTGTATTCAAACTATTGTAAGTTATAAACAATTTTCTCTGTTTTTTGTTGACAACTTTAGTTATCGAACCGACAAAAATTAATTATTTGAGATTTTTTTATGCGCTGTTGTTCCGAATTCGTACGTACGACCTCGTTAGCGTAACCTTTGCCTGAGCCTGAGCGAGAAAAAAAACACCGAATAAAAGCTGAAAACAGCAAAGACAATTTACTTAACTATACCGGATAAAGCAACAATATTGTGGTTAGTTGTTCCATGTGGCCTCGTTCCTGAGCCGTATGGCCTCGTTCCTAAGCCGTATGGTCTCGTTCCTTAGCCGTACGGCCTCGTTAGCGAAAATTTTACCTCAGCCTAAGCAAAAAATTCAGTGAAAAGTTATCTGACCCCTCAAGTAAAGCACGGTTCCCTTTAACTAAAACACGCCCCCTCAAGTAAAATTCATACCGATCATCATAACTATGGTCCCAAAGCGTTTTCGGATGCAAGTCTTTTTTCAGTTACTGTAAGATGTCTGACATCAAGAAACGTCTCGCGGTTCGTTTTTCTTTCTTTCTTGTTATTAATTAGAGAACAACTCACAAACAAATCATTTTTGTCGTACTATAGGACATTTTCCTGGGTGGAATCACATCTGCGTCGATTGTCCTTGGATGTGAACTCGGTCTCTTCGACGCCCTGCACGCAGCTTCGGACGCGACGTCTCCTGCCAGCGCGGATGCGGTTGCTCTGAAGGCTGGCTGCAAGCCGAGGTTGGCTCGAGTTATTGGGTCACAGCGATGATGAACATGATACGTGCTCTTGCGTGTATTTCCGAAGCGCGACAAGGTACGCGCTGCCCCTTAAATAACATGCAGACCCACCCCAGTCAATGAAACCAGCGTCTGATTCCTCAGTTACTAATGGGGTATATACTAGAAGTACTCGGGAAAGTCAAATTTCAAACACTACCAACATTTCTCAAACCCTTAAGTTTGAGTGACTTTGCCCATGTTGGAAGTGGAACTTGGTACCCTTCGCACAATAGCCGCGCACACTACCGTTTTGCCACACTATGGCTTATTGAGTTGCTGAGAGACGCCTATCATGTCTCGCTTAGATATGTTCGGGAATGGCTCTCGTCTATGGCGTGCGCAGGTATCATCGAGGTGACTCCGGACGAGAAGTTCTACATCAAGGAAGAAGTCTTTCATGTCAGGGCAAACTGAATAAAAACAATCTTTCGAAGAATCAGAGATAATTTGAAAACCTTCATACGGTTTGCAATGAAGCATCAGAGTTTATCAGATGCGTCACACGGATTAGCGATGTGTTCTCAGTAAAACGATTGGTAAAGCGCTTGCACTACCGGTCAAAAAAGAGAGATGTTTAGGTGGGTTCGACAACGCCCCGTAGAATGACTCTGGTCCGCGTTCTAAAATTATCATATTTCATCTGGACTAGAAATTACTACGTTTCAACTGTGAAACTGAGCATATACTGCTTTCTTAGCAGTGGCATATTCTGGATGTGTACTAGGAGGTCAAAAACTTTACTCTGATTAGTTCAACCTCTAGGAAATGATCGGCGTTAACAACTTCGAGGTGGCGAAGATGACTTTTCTGCCGACGTTCATGAAAATTTTTGAAGAGCTCAAAGAGGTCTTCAAAGCAGACTCTGGCAAACTTGGTTTCTTACATCCAGGGCTAATTTTCACCTACACTGGTATCAAAACTTATCTATACATCGAGGCATTAAGACAAAAAGCTGGGGATTTGAATGCTCCATTTCAACCACATCTCTTTTTTTATCTTTTGAATTTTCCTTCCTTTCGTAGACGAGAATGCATGACAGAGTAGAATAGCTGCTGCCTGCGATTACAAAAACAACGGGACTGTGAAAAGAAAGGACTTAATTTTGAAGGACTGGACTATGACCAATTCCGAGCATTCTACGGGAATATGGAGAAAGTTTCCCGGTCGATGAACTCCGAGCACCTTATAAAGGACTATGTCCCTCTGGTTGATCCTTCTTTCTCATTCTTTTCTCAGCCTCTAGAACATAGCAAACACTAGAAGGAGTGTTCTACCTTTGACGAGTTGATGATTCAATGTTTTACTTAATTTCATATTTTTCATTTTACATCCTCACTCACTTTTTCTAATCATATTAACATTACCGTTTCCAAAGCGTACAAATATATGAACATCATCTTCCGCTCTCTCAGAACCTCCTCCATTCCTGTTCTACTCCGTGCATATAAAACGTATATTCTTCCACTTCTCGAATACGGTTCCGAAATCTGGTGTCCTACCTCGGTCGGACAAATCAATGACATAGAGCGGATACAAAGAAATTTCACTAGAAGATTACTTGTTAGAGCTGGTCTCTGCAAGCTTGAATATTCCGCTAGGTTAAAGCTTCTATCTCTAGATTCTCTTGAGTATAGACGTGCTATAATTGACCTATGTTTTCTCCACAAAGCGATTTATAGCCATTTCCATTTTGATCACTCATCTCTGTTCCAGTTTCTTCCCTTACCATATAGCAACCGAAAGTGTCATTCGTTAAGAATTATTCTCCCATTCAGACTTACCGCTTCCTATAGCACATGTGCTTCCCGCTGTATTGATTCTTGGAACTCTTTAGCTTCTCACATTGTTTCAATATCATCCACTAAACTATTCAAAGAAGCTTTCTTTAAACTTCCCCCTACGGCAATTATTGCCTGCTCGAAACTTCGCCTGTGATTATGATTAACTTTGTTTACCCTATATTTTAACTTTTCGTATGCCTCATTTTCATTGTGAATTTTTACTTACTTACACTGAACTCGCGAACGCGACAGGTCTCCTATGTGTGTGATTTCATCTTAATTTTATACGCAAGGAATAAAGAATGAATGAATGAATATTTACTGTTTATTTACTTTGTTATCATCGATTTAATCTGTTCATTTTATCTACTCACTTTTTTCCTATAAGTTTTTTCCCCAACTTAGCATATCATCGAGGCGATTGTCTATTCCTTTTTTCTCTGCAGATTGGAATGGAAGACCGTCTCAAATCGGGTGGCATTCAGCATCTCGATGTGGGTTGTGGATCCGGATTCCACGCAATTGCTTTTGGTAGAGCGTGCTTAAAGCATTTTTCTCCAAATACACGGTGCGGCAAAAGTATGGAACGGTTTTTATTAACCATTTGTTTTTAGAAAAAAGCAAGCAAACCAAGTATTCAGTGAAAATATTTATTGCATACAGGTTCAGTAAAAAGTACGAAAATTATTCTATTCGGCCTCCTCTTTCTCTTACAACAATCCTGAGACGATGCTCGAATTGCTGGACCGTGTCTCGCAGGTATTCAACAGAAAGAATGTTTCATTCTGTGATCAGACGGGCCTCGAAAACATTTTGACGTTTTCTTCAACGGAGAAAAAGGGATTATTGCCTGAGGAGTAAATTGCTTCCCTCACAATAAACCTTAGCAGGGTGTTAAGTTCTTTCGATGCATCTGCCTTTTTTATCACCCTCCAGAGATGTGTGAGCAGGAAAGCGTTTGTTTTGGGGACTAAACTCTCCTCTTCAACTTTGAATAATTTGAATAATTTCTCATCAGAGAAGATGAAATGAGGAAGCGAGTCAGTTGCGAGACTCGACAAAAGAGCTTTGCATTTTTCTTTTCTGTCAAGCTTGTTTTGTTCAGTTATGAGAACTGTGTTTTTCCTCGGTAAGAGGAAAGTCTCGAGCTTGTTATGAAAAATTCTTCTGAGGGATCTTTCTGAGATCTTGAGCTCTTTCGCCATTTTCCGCATTCTCCTCTTCGCATTACTGGAGATCCTGCTTCGCACTCGTTTCACAAAGACTGTGGTGGTATCCGTCTTTGGTCATCCACTTCTATGAAGATCCAAAAAATCCTCCTGTCTCTTTGAAACGAGCCATGGTTTTCGAAACGACCGAGTGCTTAACTTTGAACGTTTTTGCGATGTCTGAAATGGACCTTGTTCGGAGATGGAGATCGATGATTGCAGTACACATGCGACAATTGTCCGAGAGTTTTTTTAAACAAACCGGATCTTATTTGAACCATTCTACCTCAAGTTAATTTTTGTCAAACTTTTGTTCCATACTTTTGCCGCACCCTGTATTCATCACCCTACCGGCCTGTAATTTTTCCATCTCTGAGGTTAGGGTTGACGTAAAGCTTATTTTACCAAATAGTGACCGGACTAGCTATAATGGAGCTTACATTTCCACCCTGAAAATAATCCACCTTTTCTTATCCTACCCTTCTTTTTTCTTTTTTTTTCGTTTCCTGCCCTTCCCGAATCTTTTTTAAATTTCAAATCCTTTGCCGTCTCACGCGCCGCGTAGAAACAACCCTTTGACCGGTCTCATTCAACATTCGCTGGTAGCCCTCTAAAGTTATTTGCAGGCTAGTCAAAGTCATGAAAGTAATAAAGAACTAACTTGGAGCTCGTAAGGACTCCACAGCGCATGGAGTAGAGAGTTACGGTAGTTAGATTTCCTATTGACTCATACAATCATCTGCAGACTAGAAAGAATCATGGATGTCAAAAAAGCTGACACGAAGCTCTCAGAAACAAAACTCAAAGGTTTCGTAGGGCCTTTATATAAAATTGGGAGCTTTGGCAACTGGATTTCTTATTGAATGGGAATGTGGTTGTACAAAGAAAGGTAAACCATTGTTTTCATGTTCAAATTTTCCTTCTGACGGTTACGACATCGTTTGAAATAACTGTATAAATGATTGAAGCTTCGGCTTACCCGGGGATTTCGGTGACTGGTTTGGACATCAACCCTCATGCCATCGACATGGCTCTGGCTGGTAAACAGTCAGAGAAAATTGAGAACATTGTCAGTCTGTGATGACTCTTCCTTACAATCACTCCTTTCAAGCATGTCATCAAAAACTCATTATCACACAGTTTAGCAATACTACCTTGAGTAAGGGGATTCGAAACGCACTCTCACCGCATTTTAACAAGAGAGAGACACACACAGAGAGAGAGAGAGAGAGAGAAAGAGAGAGAAATAGAGAGAGAGAGGGAGAGAGAGATAGAGAGATAGAAAGATAGAGAGAGAGTGAGAGAGAGGGGGAGAGAGAGAGAGAGAGAGAGGGAGGGAGAGATAGATAGATATATAGATAGAGAGTGAGAGAGAGAGAGAGAGAGAGAGAGAGAGAGAAAGAGAGAGAGAGGGAGAGAGAGAGAGAGATAGAAAGATAGAAAGATAGATAGAGAGAGAGTGAGAAAGAGAGGGAGAGAGAGAGAGAGAGAGAGAGAGAGGGAGGGAGAGATAGATAGATAGATAGAGAGTGAGAGAGAGAGAGAGAGAGAGAGAGAGAGAGAGAGAGAGAGAGAGAGAGAGAGAGAGAGAGAGAGAGAGAGAGAGAGAGAGAGAGAGAGAGAGAGGTTTGATCCCGTTCTTTGACTAGTTTCTGTCCCTATAGCAGTTCACTCGTATTTTATCTCAATCAAGCGTCATCGTCTGTAAAACCCTCTTTGCCTTCAGACAGTGTAACTGGGTTTTCTCTTCGCATCTGCACACTTTTTCACAACTCTCCTCACTACATAATGGCTTACCCAGAAGATGATCCTCTTCTTTGTGATACACAACAAAATAAGAAAAGGGCCATTATACATTTGCAAGTTTGATTTTTCATGCTTATGAAGTAGAAAAGTATGAATTGTCCGACATTTAGACAGAGTCATACTTTCAAATGTAAACTTGCACTTTTATCACTCAATTTTTTTGTACGTACGGTGCCTGCTTTTTGCAGGAGTTCTGCGTTCACAATGCTGGTTCGATGCCAGCCGAGTGGACAAATCGTTTCGATTTCATCACAATTTTTGACGCCTGTCACGATCAGCAGCGTCCGGATTTGGTCAGTACCTATAAGCATTTGAATGATGATTTAGATAAAGTCCGGTCAGAAGTATTTTGGACGAAGCTGGCAATGCTTAGAGTCTAGCAACATCGATACATTCATTATCTTGAACACTTGCATTTCTCTTGCAAATAAAGCAAATTCCGTAAGAAACATAACCGTCTCAACCTCCCTCTTCTTCCACTTCTCGCCAAAAATCGACGGAAAACGGCAAAAAAAGGTTTATGTCCAGGCTATTAGCTTTATTGGAATCAAGAGAGAGTGTTACATACTCATTAGAGGTGATTCAACACACTGAATCTGAAAAAAACTGGGTCTGGTTTTCTGATTCTCAGTACAAACCGAGTTATATTCATTTTCCAAACAGTTTTTCGCTTTTAAAGATTTTTTTCCAATTAACTTTTTTTTTCTCAAAAGGTTCTTAAAGTTTCCTCGGTTAAATTGCTATCTGTCTTCAGTTTCAGATGTTAGTAAGCCAGTGGATTTGGTTTTACTTTCCACTTTTGAGTTTCGAAGTGGTTTTTATTTGATAAACTGAATTCAGTGTTAAATGTGGCTAGACTATTTAGCGCAAGCAGTTTGAATAACTTTGAGTTGGTTTTTTAGACTTTTTTCGAAATAAGAGAACTAGTTAGGTAAGTAACCGAATATGGAGAATCTAAAAAACTTGGTTTGGTTCACTGAAGTTTATTCAGTATATTTTTGTATTGAATATGAACAAATTCTAAAACCGAGAGAAAAATTGTGCAAAAAAAACTTTTTTCTCGTATGTTTTTAGGAATGTTATAGATTTTTTCTTCACAATCCTACTTCTGAAGTTACTTTTTCTCAACTTCGCTATGGAAAAAAACAAACTCAAAACAGATTTTGAAAAAGTGAGAAAAAAACAGCTCACCTCATTATCAGAACGTTTTCTCAAGGCAATTTTGGGCTCTTTGAAATTCGAAGGTGCCGCACTTCACTTTCGAGTTTTTGTCCAGTTATCAGTTTCGAGGGGGAGGAACTCGAAAAATCTTGTTATGTTTTCAGAAAAAAAACAGTCTAAATTGATAAGCGAAAAACGCTTGATCTGTGAAAATTTTCCTATATACGAAAATTCTCTCTAGTTGGCTCACCCTTGAGCGGTTGCTTCTTCATCATGGGTGGAAAACGTAACCCTCCGCCTCCTTCCCCTTGCAAGCAGTGCCCCGCGTATGAAAAGAAACTTGAGGAGATGATGGAAAAAATACTCCGCCTTGAGAGTATTGTCGAACAGCTCGTCAATCGTCTGAGCTCTCCCCCTCCTTCTCCTCCCACCCCAGCTGCGCCGGTGACCTCTGCCATACCCTCGCTTCTCTCCCTTTCCCCCCCACATCATTGCTTACGACGCCGCCGTCAAAGCAATGACTATCGACAGAAAGATGATCGAAGAAAAGTCGGAAAACATCGTTTGTGTCGGCCTCCCTGAACAGGAAAAAGATGAAACGACTGACGCCGCAGATCAAGACTTCCTCAAGTCTCTCTCTCGGGACCTAAATCTTCCACAAGTCGCCTCCGCAAGATTTAAGAGGTTCGGTGACCCAGAGAAAAAGAAACGAATTCTCAAAGTATTCCTTGGATGTTCTACTCTGAGGAATCAAGTGCTCCAGCAAATTCGACGAAGACGCCCTGCCTGCCTTTATGGTCTTCCGCACACCTACATCAGGGAAGATTTAACAAGGGAGGACCTCAAAATGGAAAGAGAAGTCAAGAGAGTCGCAAGGGAAAGAAATCAAGTTCCTGGCGGACCGAAATGGAAAGTAGTTGGTACAAATCTGATGCCGGTACGGTCGACGTCCTTTTCCTACCAACCACAGCCGACTGTGACTCCGATGAGCACTGGGTCGTCTTCGCCGATAGTCTCTCCTCCTGCAGCGATTGGTCGGTCTCAACGGAACAATACGAGGAATAAATAGGTCAGTGGCGGTGTCACCCCGTTTTCATTTCCCCTTAGCCCTCCTCACCATGCTGACCTTAAGTCAATTAATTGCATTTCTTTTAATGCTCGTTCTCTTCGAAATAAAGTATATAGCCTGTCATTTCTGCTAAATTCACACGTTTATGATGTATTAGGAATAACTGAGACTTGGTTGACAAGCCAAGAGAATGATTCGCTAATAACAAGTAATTCCGGATGTCAGTTTTTCCGCTGTGATAGGAGCTGTTCAATGAAAGGAGGGGGCGCTGCCTTCCTTGTCTCTTCTCGTATTCCTTGTTCTCTTGTTTCTACTTGCTCAGATGACGGCTTTGAAGCTGTAACCATTGATGTATTCCAGGAATCATTATCATCTGCTTCAAATAAGCTAAGATGTGTTTGTGTGTATCGTTCCCCTTCCTGTTCCAGTTCTTCTCTCTCTAAACTATAAATGTATTTTTCTCAGCATTCTGATGCCCTTAATAGACGTCCTTTATTGATTGTTGGTGATTTCAATTTGCCATTCAATTTGCCATTCAACTTTTTTACCCAGTACGTTGACTCTCCAACAAGAAACGATAACATTCTCGACCTTTTGCTGACCAATGTACCCCTTGTGACTGAATGTAATGTTATCGGTCGTTTTAGTGGTAGTGACCACAACATGGTCTCATTCAAATTATCACTCAATACCCTTTCATTATCATCTTCCCCTTCCTTCAAATGCTTCAATAAGGCGAATTGGAAGGCTATTGAATGTCAACTTGCTTTTCACGACTGGACCCAGGCTTTTGCTATGATGGACGTTGAATCAGCTAATAATTATCTTGTTTCCTTCATTCATTCTCTGATTGAGAAGTATGTACCAGTCGCCCATCCTAGAGATGAAACGTTTCGTTATCCCTATCTTCTCCGTAGAATGTATCGCAAGTTAAAACGTATCTCTGAAACCTCTCCATATTCCGATTACTGTATTAGAAAAACGGCTGAATTTGATAGGATGTTACATGAATTCGAACTTCGTCAGGAAGCGAAGTTGATATCACGAGGGAACCAGAATTCTTTGTTCACTGCTTGCAGAAATCGCTTAGTTAATAACATCAATCAGGGCATGCCCACGTTGATAGATGATCTAAAACGAGAAATAACTTTGCCATCCGAAAAAGCTAAAACCTTTTCTTGTTAATTTTCATCGGTTTTCTCGAAGCCCTTGCATAGTCCACTACTGCATCCTTTTTCTCCTGAAGTTAATGAACCATTCGATGTCGATTGTATCACAGAAGATATGGTTCTACGTGCTCTTTCGTCTCTCAAAGGCAAATGTAACACCTCACCTGATGGTATTCCTAACATTTTCTTGAAAAAATGTCGTTTTGCACTAGTCAAGCCTTTATGCATTATCTTTAATAACAGTCTTCTCTCGGGCAACGTGCCAACTTTATGGAGAAAAACTATTGTTAAACCAGTGCATAAGTCTGGTTCACGGAACTCCGTTAGTAATTATAGGCCGATATCTCTATGCTGCTCATTGTCCAAAGTTATGGAAAAAATCATTTTCACTGAAATCTATTCGTATCTTGAGAGAGAAAGGTTGTTGTCTCCTTCTCAAGCAGGCTTTAGATCAAAGAGATCCACAGTTACATTTCTTGTTGAATCTCATGCTTATATCGTTGATTCCTTAGCGCAAGGAATTCCAGTTGATGTTGTCCTGCTTGATATAAGCAAAGCCTTTGATTCAGTTGATCACAGGCTCCTTCTCCATAGAGTTTATTGTTATGGTTTTCCGTCTCATATTGTCAAATGGTTGAGTAGTTACTTAAGTCAACGTACTCAGTCAGTATGTATTAATGACGTTCTCTCTGACCCCGTTTTAGTTACATCTGGAGTACCCCAAGGCTCTTCATTAGGCCCTTTGTTGTTTTTAATGTACATTGATTCTGTTAAAGAAGTTTTTCCTCCTAATCTTCTCTTTTCAATATATGCTGATGACATTAAAATTGTATGTCGTGTTCCCTGTTCTAGAAATGACGTACAGTTTGCATTGAAGTGTGTTGCTGATTGGTGCGCAGAGTGGAACTTGAGTTTGTCCACTTCTAAATGTACTGTTCTGTACCTTGGCTCTTCTAATTCTCGGAATGCTTACTATATCAATAATCAACTCATTGTATCAGGAAACTCGGCCAAAGACCTCGGAGTAATAGTTTCAGATGGATTTTCATATCGGGACCACATAAGTGAAAAGTGCCGTAAAGCGTCGTCTATTGTTAATATGATTTTGAAAGCTTTCAAGTCACCATCTCTCTCTCTTCTGACATCTGCTTTCAAAATTTATGTATTGCCGCTTTTGGAATACGCTAGCGAGCTCTGGAACCCGTCATCTGCGAGTCTAGTAAAACAGCTCGAGAAAGTCCAACGTTCTTTTAAGAATTCTAGTGAGAGCCGGCCATCCCGCCCTTCCGTATTCGGAGAGATTATCCCTTCTGAACCTTCAAACCCTCGAACATCGCCGAGCTCTTGCTGACCTCACTTTCATTCATAAATGTATACATCAGAAGTGTGAAATAGATACTAAAAAATTATATCAGATATCTGCCGTTGATCGCTTTTCCCGACATTCTCATCCTCTGCGTCTTGTTACGCCTAATAATATCAACCAGTCTTTCTTATCTACATGTGTTTCTCGTCAATTATCAGTATGGAATTCTTTGGATTACGAAATGGTAAAAGAACCTAATAGCAAGATATTCAAAAAGAATGTACTGAATTTGCCTATTCATGTTATTGTGCCTCTTTCTCATGTTTTTGATAGTTGAATAACTAATTCATATTTATCAATCATTCCTCCCCCCCCCCTCCCTTTCCCTTCCCCTCATACTTAAGCGACCGTCCGCTCATAAACACACCGCCACTAGAAAGATAGTCCATGCATATCCGCAATCATCATTGTTTTGATATCATGTGTGCACGGAATAAAGAATGAATGAATGAATGAAAAAACGTTGGATCTGTCAAGTAAAGTTTGTGGAAAGACTCGAAAACCGTTCACGAAAATGAGGGAACCTCATTAGGTCAAAATACTTTTTTATGTGAGAGATCAAAGAAACCGGTCTCGGGCTCTAGTATTCAGTTCGAAATACATTTTATACCCGTGACCTATCTAGGTATGAAATCATTAACTTATCCATGCTTCGTGAACCAGCTACAACTTGAATCAAAAAAGTTCCTCAGTTTTTGTAGAGGGTTAGATATGGTTTAGAGGGTAAAGCATTCTTTTAAAAACGCTATCCTGTTCTCTAGAACATAGTTTAAACCGAGATCAGCCGAGTTTTTTTTCAGTTAAAAAGTTTACTATGAAGTTTCACAGCAATTCGTGAGTCACTTACTTTACATTTGCATTCTTTCAAAATTCTAATTGAGTTATAAGCTTTAAAACCTTCATTTTTTAAAAACTTCACTTTGAACAGAGTTTTAGATTTTGACGAAAAAAGCATCGAAGCTGCCTGTGCCAAGAAGAAAAGAAAGAGTAAAAGAAACCAAGGTAGCGAAGCTGCCTGAGCTATGGAGACGAGGAGGAGTGTGGCAACGGAGTCGAAAGGAGTAGTTCGGGAACATGAAGAGATTGAAAACGACGGCAGCGAAGCTGCCCGAGTCAAAAAAGAGGAAAGCATGAAAACTAGAACAGCAAATGTCATTAATTAAGGAACAATCCTCCCCAATGCGGACGGTAGTCTTGATATACAGATAGTCGATCCAGTAGACTGGAACTCAGCTCGTTTTCGGGGTTCTGCTGATCTACGACTGTATATTCTTTTCGTAGCATTTGACTCGCCGGATAAAAAAAGATATTCCACGTTTTCTATTTTTCCGCCAAAAAGTCGCTCTCATTTTTCAAAGAGTAAATAATATGTATATCTCTCGCAGAAAATTTTGGAAAAAAAGTGTGTATGTTTTTTGGAGCATGAAAAAAAAGTACTATCATTAAAATTCGTACTATCATACTTTATCAGTATAAAAATTCTTACTTTAAAATACAGAATCGTCCTTTTCAGAATAACTTTTTTGTGGTTAAACGTGTTTTTTTTCCCTGTAACAATCGGATACTTCAAAAATCGTAATGTAACTGAAGTTTTGATGAATTTTTTTAAAAACTTGACATATAAGTGAGTATTCGAAAAAATGTTTCGAAGACGGTAACGACGAAAGAAACTAGTCGAGAAAACAAAAACAAGGAGTACTCTAGTATAGGTTACGAATTCCCATAAACATATACATATACACCTTTTTTTATTTTAGTAACTAAGCAGTGATGAATTAAACCCATCGTTTCTTAAACGATTTACATAGATCAAAAATTAGGCACTGATGTTTATTTCCAGTGCTTGAATGAAGTGCATCGAGTTCTGAAGCCCGGAGGAACTTTCGCCCTGCTAGAGGTCACAACATTTTTTGTCTATGTGTTTTCTGATCAACTTTATTCATTCATTCCATTTTCAAATAGTTTCCCAATTAGCTCATAGTTTACTTGTAGTGTCGGTTCACCTCCAATTTTATCTGGTCATATTCATTCATTTCTTTATCATCAAAGGATAGAGTGTTCAGTGTTATCGCTAATATGTTGGGCAGAGATGGTTTTAAGGAAACTTGCGAAGAGGAATAGGCAACTGTGGCGTTGCGCTGAAGAGTCCTCATAGGACCGCTTAGCTCCTCTCAACCAGGGAATAAATAGAAGACCAGTAGCTTCGTGAGTAGACTTGAATAGACGAGTTGAAAGGATTCTGATAATAAGTTGGGAACGCGACCGACTTTCTTTTATGGAGAAGGAAACAATGATATGAAGTAACACTGTTTCGAAAGACACTTGAGTATCCAGAATGCTGCTCTTCGTATTCTGATTCTGTTACGATGTCAACCACTTATTCAAAAAAGATTCCATATTGATCTTTTCGGTGTGTTATAAATATTAGCACTCATTAAAACTTTATTTATATCTTTATCGCCAAAGGATAACTTGTTCAGTGTTATCACTAACATGGTGGACAGAGAGGGTTTCGAGTAAACTTGGCAAGAGGAATAAGCAACTGTGGCGTTGCGCTGAAGAGTCCGAATAGGACCGTTAACCTTTTCAACCTCATATTTCCAAAGAGTCCTCTGAATCGGAGTTAAAGTAGAATAACAGTAGCTTTGTTAGTAGTCGAAAATAGACGAGTCAAGATGAAAAGTCGTGGACGCGACCGACATTCTTGCTTGAATAAGGAAAGAATGTAAGAAAAAAAAAGAAAAAAGAAAGGAAAGGAAAGAAAAGGAGAGAAAAACATTCAATTCAAATGTAGTAAGTATCCACAAGCATACAAAAATACGTATTAGTTTCGATGCGACATACATTGGTGACCAGAATTCATGAAAAAAAGGGATCAATACTTGAGCGTTTTGACTGTGAAAACCGGGCAACGGCTCATGATATTTGCGTTTCGAAACGAGCGTTAAATAAATATTCTGAGTATTTTGAGCTTTTAACTGAGTTTTTTTCAAGATTCGAGGAACTTCTAACATTTACGAAGATCTGAAAAAAGATGCAAATTTCTCGACGGCCTTCTACACCATCTCAATGTTCCATTGTCTCCCAGTAGGCAGCAACTCACCAGGTTGGAATGTGAACCTCTATAAATGCTCTTTCGATTACTAAAGAATCACCTAAAGTCATAAGAAGACAAAGAGGTGTTTCGCTCTGAGCTCAGGAGTCTTTTTGTTTTCAAAAAAATTTGCTCTATTAAAATCTTCCCAGAAAAAAGCCATGTCGTGTCAAAGCTACGAGAATTTCGCTCGGGTGTTTCTGAAATTTTACTATTGAACGAAATTCATTGATCGAATTATTTCTCTTTTTAAAAAAATGGTATAGAACGCCGTTAAAACGTTAAGTTTTTGTGCTGTAGTTTGGAGTGAAACACGCTGTAATTTTACCTAGAGCCATTTTTTCGCTTGATTCCGTATACTCTTAAGTGAGGTTATCTGTGAGTATGTTGATCCCAGTCGTTACGAATGCATGAGTGCATATAATCGCCACACATGGAAACAGATGAAAAATGCTTTAAAAAATGAAATTACGAGTATTCGAGTCGAGCAAGTTCATGGAGCGAGTATTCGAGACGAGCAAGTTCATGGAGCGTTGAAACTCAAAAAAAGTAAAAGATGAGTTGTGAATTGCCATGAAATGGCAATGGAATACGGTGTTTTTTATGTTGCTACTTCTGAACGGAGCAATCCCTTTAAACAAGATTAAGCGATAAGAAAACACAATAGTCTATTGCCATTACGGCAATTCATGGTGAGACTGAATAAGGTAAGAATTCGATGCTCCAATAATCTTTCACTTTTTTTGAATTTTAACGCTCCATCATTCTCTCTAGTACATACGTGAAACCAAAGTGGCTCGACGAATCTTGCAACTGTAACTGTTTATTCCGTGACGTACATCCCATCAGCCTCATCGAATGAAGAACTAAGTAAGGGGTTGAGGACAGGGGAGTTGGTCGAAATCTCTTCATAGTAGTCATTCCTGGATGTCAACTGACAAATTCATGATAATTATCGTGCTTTTTTCTCAGGTATTGTTGTGTTTATTAGGAGAAGGGCAGCGAGTAAAAAGGATCTTGAATAATGGATGACGAGCTTGATCATCAAGGCTCCACTGCCACGGGTTCTTCTCTGTTTAATGCACGCGAGCTCACTGAAAGATTAAATTGCAGATGCCCTGGGTATGGGAGCTATGTGGGGTGAGCGACGAGCGATGTCTCTTCTCAAATCTGCTGGATTCAATAACATTCAAGTCTTACATCCTGAGTTCTTCAAAGCCAATGTCATTTTTCTTTGCGAAAAAGAAAAATAAAGGCTAGACTGACACGCTTATAAACACACCGCTTTTAGAAAGATGTTCCACCCATAATAAAGCAAAAGAACGACTAATGGACGATGATCGTATGTATTTGAATTGTTTTATCACACAATGTAGGATAGAGCGTATCACGACACTTTGTACCGCGTCACTTTGTATACGACACTTTGTACCCGACACTTTGTACCCCGTCACTTTGTACCGCGACACTTTGTACCGCGACACTTTGTACCGCGACTTGAGTGAGGCCGCGCGTTTTATTTTTACCTTAAAACATATTTTTACATTAAAAAACGCTTAGGCTTAGTAAAAGTTTACGATAACGAGGCCGTACGGCTTAGCTAACGAGGCCGTACGGCTTAGCTAACGAGGCCGTACGCGGTACAAAGTGTCGCGATACAAAGTGTCGCGGTACAAAGTGTCGGGGTACAAAGTGTCGGGTACAAAGTGTCGTATACAAAGTGACGCGGTACAAAGTGTCGGTAATTCAGGATAGAGCATATGCTTCGCTTACATTTACAAGCTATTTCCTAAAGTTATGTTGTTGCATTCACTTGTTCACTTTTTAAAAAATGTGTTTTGTACGTTATTTCGCGTGTTTTTCTTAAAGATTAGCTTTGTTTGATCATTAATTTAAAAAATACTTTATTGCACAGTGCGAGTAGCGTATTTACATAAGTAAGGTATTGATCACAATTGAAAAAATACACAGGCATTTCACTTTTTCATAAAAGAAGTGAGAAAAATTCGTTTTTAGACAAAAAAATTTCAATGATCTTTGTCCTCTTAAGTGTTCTGAGATAGACCATGGAACAAAAAGTTACATTTATTGTTTTAGCAGGAGAATAAAAGCGATTTGAAATGTTCTACTTGTGAGAATATCGGTATGATAACGAGTAAAATGTTGAAGTGCTAAAAAAATTTAGAAACTTTTTTCCATAAAAATAAATATTTTGTAAAGAGGAAATGTAGAAAGAAGCTTAGAGATTTTCCTTCCATTCGTAGTGGCTGAGAGTGGTCGACACACTTCTTACTCTTCATTTCTATCGCCAAGAATGGAGGATTCCGGTCTCTATCAGGATTTGGACACCTTGAGGCCGTAATGTCCAAACCATGATCGACACTCCAGTCAACATTCTCATTCTTCTGTACTTTCCGGAGAATCAGATGGAGCTGTTCGTTATAATGACGCTTCATGTCCCATGACATCGAGAATAAAGCGTTTGAATTTGAATACTCGATTACTGTCAATTCATCCGAAACAAGAAGGTTATTCTCTCTCGTATCTGTGCATTGAGGAAATGCATTAGAAATAGTGGATAATATCCTTTAATTCAGTCTTATAATGCATTCTTTTAGTGACCCGGGGCGGGCTTTTTAGTGGCCCGCCCCACTAATGGAGAAAAAGGAAAAGTCTGCTGCGAAGTACAAGCATCTCTTTCACATATTCTACGGCTTTTGAAAGTTCGTATAACTCGGAAATCTTATGCAAAAACCTCTTGAGCTTAATAAAAAAGGTAATAGTTTAAACAACTTCGTCAAAACTCCTGAATATTTTCCTAACTTTGAAAAGATCCACTTTCTCTTTTTTTTATTTTGTAATTTAAAATACTTGATTTTCCGTAACATTGATCTTTTTAAAAAAAAATAGTTTTTCAACTATTTGATTGTACTCATTTTTCTCATTCTTCCTCACTAAAATGCTTCGTTTAACTCTCGTTTCTTCCAAAGACGTGCTTACGTCGCGGGCTTTTCGGAAACAGGAGTTGGAAACAGGAAGTTGGAACGGTGCGCGGTCTATCAAAGCTATTCCGTACAACGCCACAGTTGCTAATATATCTGTCCAAGTTGTTGTTGTTGTTGTTGTTGCCCGCAAACGTTTCGCATCGAAGAGAGTCGGCTATGGAGAGCCGCTCTCTCCCTCTCTCTCTCTCTTTTTTCCCGCTCTCTCCACCTGTCCAAGTTTATATATTCTCTCGTTCAAACATTTCAGCGATGAATTTGAAAAGTTGTAATATCGCAAAACATATACATATAAATCAATAAAAAAAAATAAATAAATAAATAAAAAAAATAAATAAATCAGAGCTATTATATATCGTCTCACAATCTCACCAAAATAGTTTCTCTGCTCATTAAGTTCATTTGATCTGCTATTGAGTTTTTCCTGTGAATTTTGCTTGCTTCTTGTGCTTTATTCTATCTCGTTATATTTGAGGGTATTGCTTCCACGCTGATGATGCTTTAATAAAGCGAAACGTCCGTGTCTATTCCATCACAACCTACACCGCATCGTTATATCTGGCACGAAAAAGATTCTAAATATAAATCAATCGTGTGTAAAAAAAAGTTCAAATTAAAGACTGTTCATTTTGGAAAACCTCCAAGATCGAAACAAAACCTTACTGAAGAAAGAAAATTACTTTTTTTTAAACTTCTGTGAGACCGAAATGGACTTTTTTTCTTGTTGGCAATTCAGCTTTTCCGTCATATACAAAGATATGTATATCTGTATGTATGTCTGGCATCTCTTGATGAGTTCCTGTGTTTCCCCCTTTTTGAAAAATTCTATCCAGCTCAATCATACAACAACAACAACAACAAAAATCAAAACTTGCCTATAACAATTCGGGAAATCATAATACCTCGGTTGTGAATTGTACCTCGGTTGTGAATTGTACCTCGGTTGTGAATTGTACCTCGGTTGTGAATTGTACCTCGGTTGTGAATTGTACCTCGGTTGTGAATTGTACCTCGGTTGTGAATTGTACCTCGGTTGTGAATTGTACCTCGGTTGTGAATTGTACCTCGGTTGTGAATTGTACCTCGGTTGTGAATTGTACCTCGGTTGTGAATTGTACCTCGGTTGTGAATTGTACCTCGGTTGTGAATTGTACCTCGGTTGTGAATTGTACCTCGGTTGTGAATTGTACCTCGGTTGTGAATTGTACCTCGGTTGTGAATTGTACCTCGGTTGTGAATTGTACCTCGGTTGTGAATTGTACCTCGGTTGTGAATTGTACCTCGGTTGTGAATTGTACCTCGGTTGTGAATTGTACCTCGGTTGTGAATTGTACCTCGGTTGTGAATTGTACCTCGGTTGTGAATTGTACCTCGGTTGTGAATTGTACCTCGGTTGTGAATTGTACCTCGGTTGTGAATTGTACCTCGGTTGTGAATTGTACCTCGGTTGTGAATTGTACCTCGGTTGTGAATTGTACCTCGGTTGTGAATTGTACCTCGGTTGTGAATTGTACCTCGGTTGTGAATTGTACCTCGGTTGTGAATTGTACCTCGGTTGTGAATTGTTGAGACATCTGACGAATTTTTTGAGAGAACTGTGTCATCTTCTCGTAAAATTTCTGTTTTTGACATTCTAAGTGCGTGTCGCAGAAGAGCCTTAGAGTGAATAATTGTCTTGAGTGAGGACATAGGAACCTGAGTTGGACTTTTTAGAAGTATCCGTCTTCCTCTTCTTTTGTTGTCACTTGTTGCGTAGTTGAACTGAGTTGAAACCAATCAACCAAAAAACAAGTTTACGGGGCGGGATCGAACCGAGTCATCTCTTTCTGTTACAGACGTTTCATGGTAAAGCTATCGCACTCCTTATCAAGTAATTATTCGGTTCATCCCCGTCCCGTGGAATAGGTTTTGTTTGTGTATACTCTTATCTCCTTCTAACTAAGCGTCACTGCCTTTAAACCGTTAAGATAAAAATGTGTTAATTCAATCATCCAACCAATATATTTAAACTTCATGTTGATTGCTTTTCAATTCTCAATGTCTATCATCTGGATTATGCTTGTTCTCAAATGCACTCTATAAGGATTTTCAATCCTTATAGAGTGCATTTGAGAATTTTTTGGTTTTCAATCCTCCCCCATTGTCTTACGTCTCATACTTTCTCAATCCATATTTCTTAAATATTCGGTGAAAAGTTTCGTTATATTTTTTTCTCCAAATTCCCTGCTATTTTAACCTGAAAACATAGTCATTGGGGAGTCGTTCGAGCTCTTTTATATAATATATTCATGCGGGTTTTACATTTTTCCAAAGAGCAGCTATCTTTGTTGATACTTCGGAAGGCTATTTAATTCTTTTGGATAATTTTCGGGAGAAATTTGCAAGCTGTCTTTGCACAAAAAATCAAAAGAATGATTTTACGTTTGGATTGAAGGACTAAAGTAAAATAAAGTCCGCTGCATTCTTTCGTACATCGGAAAAAAATTTACTTTGAGGAAACGCGGTTTGTTCACATTTACTAAGATTGAAAAAATGCAGAAAGTTGCGCTTTACGATGAATTTTTCGGAACTTGTATTTTAAGTATCTCTTCAACTTTTCACGTTTTCAGAATTTCCTTTCATTTGATACATCCTCAAAAGAATAGTGACCGCTCATATAGCACGCTCTCTCATTCTGAAGTTGCACGAACTTGGGAGATCGAATACGCGCATCGATAAGGAACTCAACGTCTCTCGGAATCTTGTCTGGAGAATAATAAAACGTTTTGAACAGGCCGGTACACTTGCTGACTTGCCTCTAAAAGGTGGTCCTTGATTAGTGTGGACCCCTAACAAGGTTGAGGCCGTGAGAAAGCGAGTTTGTCGAAATGCTAGGCGAAGCATGAACAAAATGGTCCCCAAGATGAGATTATCATGCACCAATGTTCCAAGAATCGTTAAACAAGACTTTAGGATCACACAATATCGTACCAAAAAGGCTGCCACCCTTACTTCGAAGAACAAGGAAGAAAGGCTCAAAAGGCGCCGTACTTTAAACCTAACGACGCGCGAAAATGTTCACCATAGAACAGTCTTCTCGGATGAGAAGCTGTTCAACCTTGAAAAGGCCTACAACCCTTAGAATATGCTAGGGCTTACTCGAGGCTCCCAGGCAGGTAAAATCGATCATAGAGCTGAGAGCTTCTTATCCTGCACAAATCATGGTTTTGGCCGGAGTGTCCACTACTGGCAAAACTTCCCTCGTTTTGTCGAACCAGGCGTCAAAATCTACCACGAATACTACCGCCAGCATATTCTTTATGAGATAATGCTTCCTTGGTATGGTTACCATTACGATAACACACCTTTAGTCTTCCAGCAAGATTCTGCGCCTGCACACAAAGCTACGGGAACACAGGTATGGTACAAGAATCATTTCCCGACTTCATCCCCAGCTCAGAATGACCATCCTCATCGCCCGATCTCAATCTGCTGGACTATTATATGTTGTTCTATCCTGAATTGGATGAAGTTCCGATACTCAATACGCACAGTGTTTTTTCAATGTAAGCTAATGAATTGTGAAACTTGAACAATCTTGCTCAGTTTTTGACTGAGATACACGTTTGCAAACGTGTTGCAGAATACATGGGCTACCCTGTAAACCTAAATATGTGTAGCGTGTTTACGTTTCGACCGAATTCTCGAATGATTTCATACTTCCAAAAACTATTCTGTCCATATTCTTCAAAAAAAGGGTTGATTGAAATTGCTCCACTCACCTCAAAAAAAGCTGTTTCCGGAAGGGAATCATGTCTTGAGAGTCTGCTTTCTCAATGGAAATCAAGTAATCTTAGCCAGGTTTGCAGCCTCCGAAATATGTTTAAGTGAGCCTCATTGAATGAATGAAATGATTTCTTCTATCTATTGATACGATTGGAAAATCAGCAGTGATCATAAAACATCGATTTTTATCGCCTTTTCAACACGAAAAATTTGTGTTGAAGATCAAGAGTATGACAATTCTAACTTTATATGTATGCCTATTCAAAATGCATAACTATAAATACTCGTACTTTCATGCTGTACGTATTGAGTATTAATAGTTATACTTTTGAACTTTTATGTGAATTTTTTTCATACATAACTTTCAGTGTGTGAAGTTGACTTGAGCAAAGGTTTCCGTGAATATGGAAGCGGAAAGAGGGCTATCCTGTATATTGGTTCTTCTTCTGCTCGTCTTCTTGCCTCTCCACACATCGGCCATCGCTGGCATCGTTCCAGTTGTCACATTACTTGAAAAAGAGTCTGTGCCAGTCTCATTTATACTCTCATATACATACACCAAGGATGCACATGCCTTTATAGTTACAGTATACATTTATACTTATTGCACAGCAACTCATAGTTATAGTATACTTCAAAAACGCGCATGCAGTTATATTGATTTTGTAGTGTCAAATTCATAAAGCTATTTGGTATGTACGTCAATCGGAACCAACAAAGGTGTCACTGCCAGAGAAAAGCAACAAAGGTGTCACTGCCAGAAAAAAGACATACATTTTAGCTATGAAATCATCGAAGTCACTTGTTGTATTGTATAAAACACTTGAAACTTTTAAAAAACTTCACATGAGATGAGCATTGGATTATGGTACTCAAGTTAATAATATCCGCTGAATTAAAACAGATAAAGTTTTCATTGCTTTTCATCATGAGTATGTCCTCATTCAGTTCAGCTACGCAGAGTGAAGACTCGAAGATGCATTTCTCGTTTTATCTTGCTTTTTACGGTAGATAAACTGATTAAAAGAGTAAGTGAACTGATTGGGAAAACATTTAACTCACTGGGGGAACTTAATAATAATAATACTTTATCGCAAGGGTGATTTCGGAAGGGGCAGGTAGGGGATCAAATAGAGAAGTGATTCGTATCAACACCAAGGCGTGACACTTTTCAAAGTGAGAAAAAGAGGTAAGTCGAGGAAAAAGAGGTAAGTGGGTCTGGAATCGAGAATATGAGGATCGTTTTATAGCTTACCGATAGCTGTTTTAAATGATTTGACTTGAATTTGAATTTAAATAACTTGAATTGTTTCGAAAACGAAGTCTGATTTTCATACTCGTTTTAATTTCAGCCTCGAGCGCCTTCAGTCGGCCAATTCTCTTCTTCCCAAGCCTAGAGGTTTTTAGTTTCTGTTCAGGTTTGTAAATGCGATAAGAATAGAAGAGCACATATGTAGTGAGGAACATTAGTCGCTTCGAAGTAACAAGAACAAGGCCAGAGAATAAGCTATCAATGCACACCGACTGGGTACGTTGACTAAGGTGAATACATACAAACATAGACATTCGACTACTTCAGACGCTTATGGTACCAATTGGTTATGGTAAGAAAAGGGTTTGATTAGTCAATGATAGATAGGAGGAATATTTAAAGAGACGAGGGGGTTCAAGTTATGGAAAAAACTTTATCCGTTTGAGGATGCAGAGATATATGTATAAGGAATTGCAGACAGTTCGAGAGGGTCCTTGTCCTTCTACTCTTCTCCCTTTGTGTCTCCTCTGTTCGCAGCCTGGCCTCGTGGCAGGAGGGCACAGTCCCACTTTCGCCCCTGTTAGCCATTTTTTTCTAGCCTGAGGGAATAGAATCAAGGTATTTTCTTCTTGGCTCAAAATCAGTCCCCTCAGAACTTTCCTTCAGTAAAGATTAGACGATTATTTTGTGCTTCCACATTTGAATAATATAGAGGAACTTGAAAAAGACTTTCGTCAGGACTCGAACAACTACTACATTTGAATGCCGCTTCGTCTGATCTGCTTTAACTTTGTACGACGTGCGAGATTTTCTTGATAACCTATAAACAAGGCTATGAATTACTGATGATTGGAATCAAGCGTTCATATTGTCAAATACATGTATTTAACTTTACTGTCTCAAATCGAGAATGGTTATAAATTTCAATCTGACTATGTTTACTGATATGCATGAATCGATAAGAACTGCCTGAAGGCATCCGATCTTCACATCCACGATAAACTATATTAAGAGAAACCAGTTCTGTTTAAGTATGCTTTACAAACACAAAAAGAGTTAATTAAGATGGCCCATATACATTTATGGTAGGACTACTCGAACTCGACATATGTATAACTATTAATACTTTGATACTTAATTAGTATGAACTACCATTTTTCTACATACATATAATGTAAGTGAACTATACATAACGCAATCACTTCTAGTCAAATCGAAAGCTCCTTAGGTAAATTTTTTATCTCGCTTATTTAACTCTCAAAAAAAAAGAAAAAACGGAACGTCTTGTTTTAGAACTCCCTTCTTTTTGATTAACCTATCTCTTTAGTTATAATTTATGTATATGCTGCTTGGAACTTTGAATGTTGGTGGTTCTTCTCCAAACGTTTAATCAAATGAGTGGATAAAAATTAAATACACTACGAAAGCGTTTGAAAGACCACAGGTAAGCGTTATAAAATATTTAAAAATTTGAAAGCGTATTTCAGGTATGAGGTGAGGAAAAGGTTTTGTCAAGATTTTTTTAAATTCTTCAAATCAAACTGAATAATTAGAGTGAAAAAATTAAATGCAGTGTTTTTATTTGCGAAAACATAATGAAAAAGTACATCCCGTTTTTCTCGAATTGCTTGAACGTCTTGTTCTAACCTAAGACTTGTATAATTAGGGAGAGAGAGATATATGTAACGTAAGAGACATGAGCTGCGATATCTTTTTTTTTCTCGCGGCGAGAGAGTAAAAAATTCAAATTTTAGATTAGAACAAGACGTTCACGCAATTCGAAAAAAAACGGGATGTTTTTATGTTTCATTATGTTCTCGCATAACATACAAATAACAAAAATCCTTGACTCTTTTCTTAATGGTGGTGTTGAAGAGGAATGGCGATTGTTATTTATCGCACTAGGTTTAGTGTAGTCGGAAACTGGTATAATTTTTAGTGTAGTCGGAAACTGGTATAATTTTTAGTGTAGTCGGAAACTGGTATAATTTTTAGTGTAGTCGGAAATTGGTATAATTTTTAGTGTAGTCGGAAACTGGTATAATTTTTAGTGTAGTCGGAAACTGGTATAATTTTTAGTGTAGTCGGAAACTGGTATAATTTTTAGTGTAGTCGGAAACTGGTATAACTTTTAGTGTAGTCAAAAACTGGTATAATTTTTAGTGTAGTCGGAAACTGGTATAATTTTTAGTGTAGTCGGAAACTGGTATAATTTTTAGTGTAGTAGGAAACTGGTATAATTTTTAGTGTAGTCGGAAACTGATATAATTTTTAGTGTAGTCGGAAACTGGTATAATTTTTAGTGTAGTCGGAAACTGGTATAATTTTTAGTGTAGTCGGAAACTGGTATAATTTTTAGTGTAGTCGGAAATTGGTATAATTTTTAGTGTAGTCGGAAACTGGTATAATTTTTAGTGTAGTCGGAAACTGGTATAATTTTTAGTGTAGTCGGAAACTGGTATAATTTTTAGTGTAGTCGGAAACTGGTATAACTTTTAGTGTAGTCAAAAACTGGTATAATTTTTAGTGTAGTCGGAAACTGGTATAATTTTTAGTGTAGTCGGAAACTGGTATAATTTTTAGTGTAGTAGGAAACTGGTATAATTTTTAGTGTAGTCGGAAACTGATATAATTTTTAGTGTAGTCGGAAACTGGTATAATTTTTAGTGTAGTCGGAAACTGGTATAATTTTTAGTGTAGTCGGAAACTGGTATAATTTTTAGTGTAGTTGGAAACTGGTATAATTTTTAGTGTAGTCGGAAACTGGTATAATTTTTAGTGTAGTCGGAAACTGGTATAATTTTTAGTGTAGTCGGAAACTGGTATAATTTTTAGTGTAGTCGGAAACTGGTAGAATTTTTAGACAGAACAACATCGTAAGGTAGAGAATACTTCTTTTTTTTGAAGACGTAACTCTTAGATGTGTATTAAATAAATTTCCAGACGGTTATGAATTCTAAGAAAACTGACACGAGTCACATTCAGAAATGGAAGAAGATCCAATGTTCAGAGGATTTGTGAATCTCTTTTCTTGTATTTTTCTTGTATGAATCTCTTTTGTTGTATGGCGACAGAATTTATGCATATGGCGACTGAATTTATAAACAGAAAAAAAGTTGAAAATGTGTCTGGTTCCCAGCTTAAAATTCCCAACAACGCATCACTCTTAAACAAGAAGTCCGAGATCTCGCAAAGATTTTTTTACAGTAACTGGTTTTAAAATTTATTTCGAAATGAAAAAGCCAGGAGTGACCAAACGCGCCTTCAATTTCACTATGTTGAAGTAACCGCTAACATCTACTCAGCGCTATACTGGTTGCGTTAGTTGCAATTCAACGTTTATCAGTTATAAGAACACTGAAGATTTCATCAACTAGCTCGAACTAGTGTGAACTACCTCATGAGCACACTAGTACGGACTTTTTTTATTGTGAAATTAAAGGCGCGGCAGATCTCTATCAAATAGTTTTGGTGTAAAACGCTTCAATTTTACTAAAGTGGCCTTGTAACACAGGTTCCGAAAGATTTCATATTTCTCTAGAATTTTCAAATATAATACTTACATCCAATTTGATAGCCGACGTTATAATAATCTTTATCGCACAGTGTGAAAAACGTAATTCATTAAGAACGTAATTCATCATTGCTCTCCCTTACTTGCCAGAGTGCGGTGACTCGGTACTCTGTCTCTCTTGCAATTTACTCATTTCGTGTTTTCTTCTTTGGTTGCGGTCTTAATACTCTCATTTTGGATAAGGGGGATTCTTGCCTCATTTCAGAGGACGATCCTTGTCCAGTGTGAGGCTTCTGTCGTTTACTAAAGGACGGGAGTGACAATAGCAACTATTGAAACGAACGCTTTAAACAACTAAATTTGCAGTAAGGAGAGTATTGTACAATCAAAGCAGAGTCAGTGTTTTATCTTTTCTGTCTCTTTTATCTTTTCTGTCTCTCATTCCGAGACACTCTCTAATTCATACTCTGCGTCTCATTCTAATACATCGAGTTTGATCAGAAACTCAACTCTCGCGCGAGGCCTTTTGCTGCGCTCTACGCAAGCTCTCGCTCGCTTGCTCGATTTACAACATTCTATCAACTACTCTCTCTTCAATACGCACTGTCTATTCTTTGTAGCATGTCTACCTCTGTAGATCTTTCCGGAGAAAGTCTCATCATTATGAATAGACTTACTTCTATGATTGAAAAAATGCAGGAGGCAAATCTCAATGCTATCAGTTCATTAAGAGAAGTTGTCAATCAGCAAGCAACGATCTCGAACAATCTGATAGCTACAGTCTCGAGCCTTGTTTCTTCGGTGAACAAACTGATGTCTGCTCACTCAAACCATCCCATTCCCGTCTCCAGTTCGTCTTTAGGCCCTATGTCATACGCTGCAGTCGCTTCCGCGGTCACTCGCTGTCTGACCGAGGACGGAGAGCTCAAAGAAAAATCAACTAGAGCGGTCCTGATGAACTTTGAAGAAGGAGAAGTCGACCAGGAGACCAAAGAGCAGGACGAAAGTTTGGTTACACGCATAATCAGGTCAGCCAATAACAAAATCCTTGATAGCCTCATGACGCCTCATGACTTACTAGACACTAAAAATGTCCAGGTTTATCGACATTCAGGAGTGAAATATTCTCCAGAGAGAGCCAGGCACAGACCTCGACCGATAAAAATCCAGTTTCCTAATAAAGAAATAAGAGATGAATTCCTCAAATTCGCGAGAAACTCGCGATGCATTCCTAAACTGAGTGGAAACGTTCACTGCTACGCTAGACCAGATTACCTGAAACACCAGATTCAATTTGATGCGGAATTGCGGAAAGAATGTGGAAAGAAAAACGAAGCAGAAGGTGCGTTAACTTTCGTAGTTAGGGACATTGGGAAAGATCCAGAAATCTTCCGTCTCGCTAATCCTAGGGAGTTACCTAAACGAAGAGTACCCGTTCAGGCTGAAAAGGTTAATGTTGTTTCCGGTCCCATTTCTGTTTCCCAGCCACAGCAGCAGACACAACCAAGCGAACAGCCGAAAAAAACTCGTACGACTAGCGGTAACGTCGTAACAAGAAGCGGAAGAAGAGCTCTCGATGCAGCAGCAGCTGAAACAGGTGAAAAGAAAAATGAAGAGGAAGAGCAAATGGAACTTCGCCCTCGCAGCAAAGAACAACCGCTGAACTCCTACTCTAAAGCGGTAAAAAATGGAATTTCATCGAAATAGGATAAAAGCGAAAAAGATCAAAACTTGAATTGCTTTCTTGTTAACATTCGTTCTATTTCCTATAAAATTAATATCTTAGAAGCCCTAGCTATCGAGTACAAAGCAAGTATAATGGCAATAACAGAGACATGGGCTAGTTTCACGACAATACATGATTCTATGCTTTCTTGCAACCAAACTTATGCAGTCTACCGTAGCGATAGGGACGGTCATGGGGGTGGCGTAGCTATACTCGTTGAAAAGTCCATAGCATCTTCACTCATTTTATCTGAAAGCCATTCTACTCAATGTCAATACGTAGCCGTCAAGCTCCACAATAAACGTAGTCATGATACAATACTACATTGTGTTTACAGGAGCCCCAGCACTACATTCATCGAATTTTCAAATGCTCTTACTTCCATTGAGAACATATTCTTAGCGAACGACTGCGAACATGTTCTTGTCGGCGATTTCAACTGTCCAGAAATATCATGGCCCGATGGCTGGACTCCTCCTTCACTCTCACACGGTCATCACTCTCGCTCTCTTTCTGGATTTATGTCGTACCACTCTCTCACACAACATGTCAGTTCTCCCACGAGACTCGGGAACACTCTTGACCTGGTGTTTTCTTCTTTACCTGGAGGAATATCAGACTGTTTCGTAGCTCCTCCTCCTCCATCATGTGACCACAACATAGTTCTTTTCAGAATTGCCTTCCAACAAACCAGAATAACTAGAACACCTCATTTGTACAACTATAAGAGAGCCAATTTCTCGCTCGCAAACTATCTGATAGATAGGACTGACTGGTTTACTCTATTCAACTCATGCAAAGATTCAAATGAGGTATATGAGACATTCTCATCTACAATCCATAGAATCATATCAGAATGCGTTCCACTTATTAATATGTCTAAATTCATCGGTAAACCTCCTCATATCATATCTCAAATCAGTCGTCGCGTGGCTAGACTTTATAAGAAAAGAGAAACTATTGGATTATCCCCATTTCTCCGTATGAACCGTAAACTGAGAAAAGCCTATGACGCTCATCGGAGAAATAAGGAGAAGGCTCTTCTAAAAAACGGAAATCTGTCAAAACTGTATCGCTACACTAATGCGAACATAAAGGAAGAAACCGGGATTGGTCCAATAACTGAAGAAAATGGTGAAGTTATAACCGAAGATTTCAGAAAAAGCCTCTTATTTGCGAAGTACTTTCATTCTCTATATGGAGGTGTGAAAGAGGTTAGTGAATCTAGAAAGGATTTATCCAGACTTCCGATCCCGTCCTTCTCTATCGATTTCGTTCAAATACCCACGCATCTGGTATATTCTCATCTGAAGCGACTCAAATCGAGAAACAACACATCTCCTGACAATATTCCTTATATATTCATCAAGTATACTGCTCTATCGATGTGTGTTCCTCTCTCACTCATGTTTGAACGTTTTCTACTTCATGGAGATTGCCCTTCAGTATGGCTAACGGCTACCGTTAGACCAGTATTCAAGAAAAAAGGTGAGAAAACCGATGTCAAAAATTACAGACCGATTTGCCTTACTCCTTCTACTTCAAAGATTATGGAGAAAATCATTGGCCATAAGCTATTAGAGTACCTCAATGAAAACCAACTTATTAATAAACATCAGTTTGGTTTCCGACCTAAGCACTCATGTGAACTTGCTTTGCTAGAAACGCTTTGTGATTGGCACTCTAAGTTGGACCAGAAACATTTCATTAGCTGTGCATTGATAGATTTCTCCCGCGCCTTTGATGCGGTACCTATTGATCTATTAATGGAGAAAATTAGGTCCTTCGGTATAAATGGATGTCTTTTCAGATTTTTGGAGAGTTTTCTCCGAAACCGTGTGCAAAGTGTCAGAATAGGGAACAGTGAGTCCCCTAAATACTCCACTCCGACTGGGGTTCCACAAGGGAGCTGCCTAGGCCCCATACTTTTCATTCTGTACATAAATGACATTGCCGAACTTCTACCAACTGGGTGTCATGTTACTATGTACGCCGATGACGTTAAACTCCACTCCATCGATGCCCCAGAATGCCTACAAGAGGGGATTAATCGAGTTTATGAATGGTCGAAAAAGTGGAGACTTAGTATCTCTACCTCTAAAACAGTTGTGATACGTCTTGGCTCAAATCATCCTGTCTTTCCTTTTACTCTCTCAGGGGAACGTTTGCCGGAATCCAACGTAGTGCGTGACTTGGGCGTTGAATACTCCAACTCACTAGATTTCTCTCAACACATGGAAACAATGTGTAATAAAGCAAATGCCAGAAGTGGTTACATTCTGAGGACATTCAAATATAGAGACCTTAACTTGTACAAAAAATTATTCGTTTCTTATGTGAGACCTATAGTGGAGTACTGTGCTGTAATATGGTCCCCACACATGAAGAAGTATATTGAAATGGTTGAGAATGTTCAGCGCAAATTCACCAAGTCGATATTCAGAAGAACCAGTCAGGCTGCGCTGAGTTATGAAGACCGCCTACAATCTCTTGGTCTACAGAAACTTCAAATAAGAAGAAGAAACTTAGACCTTGTGATGACCTATAAAATACTCACGGGTAAAACGCCACTTTCTGCAGACTCCATCTTCTGTTTATCCGCTCATAACTACCTAACTAGATCGAAATATCTACATCTCAGAGTTCCACGTTTCCGTACAGTTCATCATTCTAATACTATTGCTGCTCGAGTTGTGGAATTATGGAACGCATTACCATTGGAGGCGAAGAAAGCCGCTAGAACTGAATCATTTAAAAATTTTCTTAGTTGCTTAGATTGAAATCTACATAATGTTTTCGCTTTGTTTTCAACGTTTTTAGTTTGACCTTTTCCTGTTCTCACCTTAATTCTGTTTGAGAACAAATTTTCTTCTTTTTTTGCTTTCTTTTTCTCACTTTTCCCGTAAAAGTGACATGCTTGTGACTTAGCTACATTGTGCAATGTACTTGATGCTATTTCACTGTGCAATAAAGATTTAATATGTGAAATCGCAGTTATGATCGAGTATAACACAAGCGTTTCACTTTTATAAGTGAGAAATAGTGCAAATCGAGAAAAAAGGGGTGAAAGATTTACAAACAATTGAGGCAATCCTACTAAAAAAATTCATTAAAGTTTTGGGGAATTTCACGTATGATTCGCTCGAGAGTGCTTCTAAAAGATGCAACTGTAGAGGAATTTAGGACTTCCCAGGGAAGACTGTTCCACGTGTTTACTACTCTCACTGAAAGGCTGCTCGAATGCATAAACGTTCTAAAACGAGGCAATCGATGTGATCTAGTGTTATGATAATTAGATTCCAACCGGAAGATGGATAAGCGTTCTAAGGGGGTAGGATTCGTCACAATTTTGAAAACATTGATCAAATCGTTCTTTCTTCTCCTTTCTTCCAATGCTTCCCAGTCCAATTCATTGAGTCTTTCAGGGTAGATCATCCAGTTCTCATTAAATATTCCTAGTAGACTTTCTCTGAACGTTTTCGAGCAAGTCTACATACCTTTTCAGATGTGGTGACCATATTATTGAGTAGTACTCTAGTTGCGAACTGATCTACAGTACTCTAGTTGCGGTCTGATCTACAGTACTCTAGTTGCGGACTGATTTACAGTACTATAGTTGCGGTCTGATATAAGTAACGAACCACTTTTTGAAGAGTTCTAAGTCCACAAGGAAAATCTTTTCTAGAATAAAAACTTAACGGATTGAGTATATAAACAAAATTTTCATCAAAGTTTTTTTTCAGATAGTTTGAAATAGAACCGCACTTTCAAATTTCAAAAATTCCTCCCTTCTCCTTGACGCAAGAGTCGCTTGTGGAACGCACCCACCGTCGTGGACAGGTATGCGGCGTCAATTTAATCTTACACCTTTTGAAGCGCAGGCTCTCAAGAACCGAGAGAAGTCCAGGGGAAATTCAGGCGAGTACAAAGGCCATTCGGCGGAGGTGATCATAGAGAGGGAATTTGTCTTGCACCAGTCTCGCACCCCTCTAGCTTTGTGGGCGGGCGCAGAGTCCTGCTGGAACGTCCAGTTGCGTCCCGCGAAGTGAGCCTAGCTTCAGGGAAGTACTTCCTTCACGAGAATGTTGTTAAGGTATTATTCGGCATTCATTTTGACTCCCTGCTCCACGAAAACGAGTGGAGTCATGCCAAATCCGTGCCGAGACCATGACAGAAGCGGAATGGCCCTTTCTCGAGACGCAACGGCTACTCTCATTGGCCTCGTTGACCGATTTCACCAAGTCCTATCGTTCTGGTGGTTGAAAGACTGCTCAATATGGAACACCTATTCATCCTTGAAGAGAATTTCTAAACAGTCCACCGGCTTCAACCGCTTTGATAGTTCACGAAATCTCCGAAGATCTGTCGCGTCGCCTTCATCTGGTCCGTCAATGCGTGAGTCTTCTGCAGCTTGATAGGTGCAAAGTCCCATACGGGATTTGAAGATTCTACGAAAAGATCTATCCGAGATATTCAGCTCCGTCGCGACTTTTCTAAGACTCCACTTGGGGTCATAACGAATCTTGTCTCGGATGCTTCTCATGTGGACGGAAGGAGTCGAGGTCGCTGGTCTCCTGGGATGGTCATTCGTCGCACCAGTCTCGCGAAAACGACGTATGATGTTCTCAATAGTCATGCTTGAGAATCCAGTGATTCTGGCAATGTGTTTTAGAGAGTGCCCGGACTGGCTCAAGCGCAGAATGTAGCCTCAGTCCATATCAGAGAGCGTTACCGGAGAACAAGAAGAGTTATCATTATGACTTTTCAAGGGTATGTTTTCAACGTTATGATTAAGATACATGCAACAAAAAACACGACTGATATAACAAACAGAAAACTACAAAACGACAAAGTCGTCGACATTAACTTTTGTCTCACCCTAAAATTTTTCGTTTTGAAGGTTCTCAGAATGAACACACGTCGAGCATGTGCTTCGTAACAGATGTTCTCTATGTGTTGCTTAAAGCATAGCTTACTAACATACATATTCTACGCCGAATTCTCTCACAAGATCAGATTCTGGTAACTGAACAACATTCAAATAAATTGACCCGGAAGCATGAGAAACTCCCAGTCTTAAAATCATGGTTTTTGAAAAGAAGATGAGAAGAAAATTTTTCGATTAAGATTTGAAGGCATTCAAAACATGCCGACAATAGAAGATCATTTTATAATTTTTCCCCGAGATAATCAAGATGAGAGTTCTGATTACCCCGATGGCGTATGTGGGGCCTCTCCCGCAGGCGGATGGGAGACTTGGTGGCTTTGCCATGGCTGACCAAAGAGGGGCTTAGGCTAGTGAGCGTCGCGGGTGGGTGTGGGAACTGGGCAGCCCACATCCTATAAAATGCTCGCTCACTGTTATCTCACTGGCCTAAGGGACACGGTCAAGAGGCGTGTCCAAAAAATAACCTCTAGCCCACATAGCCCAAAATCCCGGGTTATGTGGCCCAAAGGGTCGTAAACGGACGTCAGGCTGAACTATCGACTTGGATGTTCGTGCGACAAGCCGGTCTATGAAGAAACCGTCGCATCCCCCCAAGATGCACCATCAGAGTAACCCCAATGCTAGGGCGTCCCCTTCAAGCGACGCGCGTCGAATCCCGATCGACGTGAGAAATATGCGAGGGTCTTCGAGGAATAATAGGCCGCGTCCTCGATTTAATCAAATAGCAGTGCCTACACGCCTCCGACTAGCTACCTTGAACGTCGGAAGTCTCTCGGGGAAGTCCATGGAAGTCTGTGACATGCTGGCAAAAAGAAGAGTACATCTGGCATGCCTCCAGGAAACTAGGTGGAAAGGAGGGAAAGCAAAGCAGCTCGACGGGAGGTATAAGCTGTGGTACTCGGGCAATACTTCATCAGCAGCCCGCAATGGCGTCGGAATTATCGCTGCCTCCTACCTTGCCACATCCGTCACGGAAGTTTGTCGAATCTCAGATCGTTTGATGTCCATCTCCTTGGAATGCAATGGCAAACTCTTCAAAATAGTCAGTGCTTACGCACCGCAGGCAGGATGCAGCGACTCCGAGAAAGACGGGTTTTGGGAAGACTTCGATGACGTCATCAGAAAATGCTCTCCGGAAGAAACTCTCATGATCGGAGGAGACTTGAACGGGCACGTAGGAAGAAGATGCGAAGCCCATAAGAGAGCTCATGGAGGCAACGGCTATGGTTTGCCGAATGCAGAAGGAGAGCGAATCTTGAGTTTTGCCGAAGAGCACGATCTTTCCATCTGCAATACCTTCTTCTGCAAACGAGAGTCTCACCTCACCACGTATTGCAGTGGTGGAAGGAAAACCCAAATCGACTTCTGGATGACGCAAAGAACCAATCTGAGACTCATCACTGATTGCAAGGTGATTCCGAGCGATAACGTCTCCTCGCAGCACCATCCAGTTATAATCGATCTCCGATTTTCCCAGAAGCAATGCAACGTAAAGCCTCTGAACGAAGTTTCTCGGATAAAATGGTGGAAGGTACGTGACAACAAGGTTCGCTTCATGCATCAGCTTCTTCTCGCCCTATCCCCGGACACTCTCCAAAAAACGTTCCCTGACTCCATTGAGGAGCACTGGAGGTTCGTTCGAGACAAGATGAAGGCGGTAGGAGAAGTCACTCTGGGCTTAACAAAACCAGGTCGCAAACGCATTGTAGACAAGGAGACATGGTGGTGGAACGAAGACGTTCAAACTGCTGTCAAGGAGAAGAAAGTGGCTCTCAAGCAATGGAAACGATCCGGAACCGAAGCTGACCGAGCTCTGTACCTATGTATGAAGAGAGAAGCTAAGAGAGCCGTAGCGAAGGCACGCTCCTCAGCCATCCAAGAAATCTACAGTAAGCTCGACACGCCTCAAGGAGAGAAGGAAATTTTCCGGATTTGCAAAGCACGAGCCACAGCAGCAAAAGACCTTTCTCACGTGCGGACAATCAAGAACCGGGACGGCATACTCCTCCGATCCAATGTCGAAATTTGTCAGCGATGGAGAGAACACTTCGAGGAAATCTCGAACATCGAGTTCGACCACCCTCCCGTCCCGCTGTCCCTACCAGTAGAAGGACCAGTTCCCACCATCTCAGAGATTGAAGTAAGAGAAGCCCTTCAGAAAATGAAGCACGGAAAGGCATGTGGGCCAGATGATCTTGCCGCCTCTGCATGGAGACTCGCAGGTGATTGTGGACTTTTCCATCTTACGACCCTCTTTCAAAAAGCCACTGCTCGCCTGGAGTATCCCGAAGACTGGAGTAGATCATCTACAATACCCATCTACAAAGGGAAAGGAGATGTCACAATATGCTCCAACTACCGACCGATAAGAATCATTCCTCATACCACAATGATCTTGGAAAAGATCATCGAAGCACGGCTCCGCAAAATTGTAAGCACAACCGTCAATCAGTGTGGCTTCGTCAAAGGAAGTGGAACAACAGATGGTATTTTCGCCATTCGTCTTTATCTAGAGAAACACAGGGAAAAGGCGAAGTCAGTCCATTGCGCTTTCCTTGACTTGGAGAAAGCTTTCGACCGTGTGCCTCATGAGCTGATATGGTTCTCTCTTCGAGACCACCTAGTCCCAGAAGAGTACATAAGATGGATTCAAATGATGTATACTGACTCTAGAAGTACCGTGAGAAGTCCAGCGGGTACTTCGGAGTCATTCAAGGTTGCTGTAGGAGTTCATCAAGGTTCCGCCCTTTCCCCCCTGCTCTTTATACTGATAATGGACACGATCACCAGAGATCTACAAACAAGCCCTCCGAAAAATCTACTGTATGCTGACGACGTTGTGTTATGTTCCAACACAACAGAGGACTTGGAGAAACAGCTAGGAGAGTGGAACGAACGCTTCAGTGACTATGGTCTACGACTAAACCTCCAAAAGACTGAGTACTTGGAAATCGGAAAAAGTACTTCGAATACCTCGAATACCATCAAAGTCAAGAACACCGAACTCCGGAAAGTGGATGGCTTCAAGTACCTCGGATTCTACATCACCGCAGACCTAGACCCCAAGGCTACAGTTGCTGCGAGAGTCAATGCTGCCTGGCTCAAATGGAGAGAATCAACCGGTGTACTATGCGACAAGCGAATGCCTGACAGACTGAAAAGTAAAATTTACCGATCAGTTGTCAGACCAGTAGCGTTGTACGGCCTCGAATGTTCTCCATGCACAGCAAAGACTATACAGATGCTGCATGTTATGGAGATGAAAATGCTGAGATGGAGCCTCGGACTCACTCGTCTAGACATGGTGCGAAATGAAACCATCCGAGATCGTCTGGGCATCGCCCCTATATCTGAAAAGCTTCGAGAGTCAAGGCTGAGATGGTACGGGCACGTGATAAGATCAAATCCCCATTCCGTTTCTCAATCGTCCTGGAACCTCGAAGTAGAGGGCAAAAGACCCAGAGGCAGACCCAAAACTAGGTGGCGAGACTGCATCGAAGTAGACATGAACACGACCGGGCTGAAGACTGAAGACGCAGCTGATCGGGTGAAATGGCGTGGTGCAGTCTACAAAGCGGACCCTGCCCGGCGGCGGGATAAACGCTAGGAAGAAGAAGAAGAAGAAGAAGAATCAAGATGAGAGTTCTGATTATTACAGAGTGGCCCATGAATAGTGTTACAAATTGAAATCGTTATAACTTTTTTTCAAAACAGAGAAAATGATCGAAATGATATGACGTAGATGACGAAATTAACGCGAATGCTCAGCCCAAATGATCCCTTTTTACCCAACTACAGCTCGAAGTATCTTAGAAAACGCCTTTACCACTGTACGGAGGCATCCGACTCCGGAGTTGTCCCATTCTACCTGAAGGGCCTTCTTGAGGGAATCAATATTTGGGTGGGAGCGAGAGTTGACCTTGGACTCCAAGTAGACCCAAACGGGATAATCCAGCGGGTTAAGGTCGGGTGATGAGGCCGGCCATTCTGATGTTGTGATGAAGCCGGGAAAATTTTCCTTCCACCACGTTTGGACCTTTTCAGCTTTTTTGGCTCGTGCTGAGTCTTTTTGAAAGGTCTTGGTCCTTTGATTGAAATGCGATTGGAACCATGGACGTCTTGCAGAACTTGTTTCGGGTAGTATTCCGTGTCGATCTTGACGTCTTTCTCGACAAAAACAAGCGTTGTTTTTTCTGTGGCGTAGATTCCCGCCCAGACCATGACTTGAGTTGGATGCGTTGGACCGTTCTTCTCTTACTATCGGCTTGCTCTGCGTCCTTCGCAAGCACTCTGACATTTTGGGAGTTGTGGACTTCTTCCACGGTGAACAGCTTTTCGTCAGAGAAAGTTCGTATTGAGGTTTTCGCCTTGCTGTGTACGACGAAGAAGGTCGCGACATCTTTTGACTCTTTCCGACGTGTTGCGAGCCGACAGAAAAGCGGCCTTCCGTTTACGATACGACCTGAGTCCCAGCTCCTCCGTGACTATTCGTTGCAATGAATTTCGGCTCATCGGGAGCTGCTACGCCATTTGTCTGATGCTTCTTCATGCATTTCGGTTGACCCGACTCCGAACGGTTTCGATGAGTTGTGTCGTGCGAACAGTGCGACTACGAACTTGCCTTGGACGGTCCAAAGATGTGCCAGGCTCCTTCGTTTGATCGCTCTATACACTGTCATGTGAGGCAGGCGAAGCGTATGTTCTCGAACATTGGTAAAACTGTTTATAACATCCAGACAGACCCAATCGATATTTCCTGTTTCTCCTAAAAAAATTTTTTAGATTAAACTAAAATTCAAATTTAAATTTCTCTAAGAACATAAGATAGGTTGTGAGGACACCAATTGCATGGTTCAATATAATGTATTGGGTGCGCAAGAAAATAACCTCGGTTTTTAATCTTCTTTTTATTAATTATTTATTAAGTCAAACAAGAACCTCAATCAACAAATTATGATCCATCATGGTTGAGTATGTGTTGCCATCGCGTGGGCAGATCGTGGATGCCCTTGTGGTAGAACGACGGAGAGAGCGATTCGAAGAAGTCTTGCAACCATGATTTTACCTCAGCATCGTTCTCAATTTTTTTTCTGCGAGGTGGTTCTGCATGGAGCGGAATAGGTGGTAGTCAGAAGGTGCCATGTCGGGCGAGTACGGTGGATGAGGCATCAACTCCCATCCCAGCTCCAACAGCTTCTGAACCGTTTTTTTTTTCGCAATGTGTGGTCATGCGTTGTCATGTAGGAATCGAATCTTGGCGCTCTCTTCGCCTCGAGCTGCCATAGCTTGCTGCACCCGGTCGAGTTGTGCACAGTAGACATCTGCTGTAACAGTCACGCCGTTAGGTAGCAGCTCCCAGTAGACTACACCGCGTGAGTTCCACCAAACACACAGCATCACCTTCATCGAGTGCAGTCCGGGTTTCGGAATCGCTTCTGGCGGATCGCCCTTGCTGAGCCACTGGCGCTTGCGTGTAACATTGCAGTAGGTCACCCACTTCTCGTCTCCAGTTAGCAATGTGTCAAGCCACTCGTCTCTTCTTTTCTAGGAGAGAAGTTGTGAGGCGGCCGCCACTCGTAGGTTCCTGTCGAGTGGCCTCAGGTCGTGTGGCACCCATTGCCCGAGCTTGTGTACTTTACTCGTGAAGCCCGTTCTCGATGGTGGTGTGAGAGACCGCGAAGTGCTCTGCAATCTCGTAACAAGTTCGTTTGGGATCGGCTTCGACAAAGGATCGAAGATCCTCAAGATCGAGCTGGCGAGACCGTCCTGGACGGTCCATGTCTTCCAGCGTGTGGTCGCCTTGCTTAAACTGACTGAATCAAGCCTGGCACTTTCACTAAGGCATCTTTGCCCGTATGCCTGACATAATTTTCGATGTTCTGCGGCAGCGCTCTCTCCCAGCTTGAAGCAGAAGAGAAGATCGGGCCGTAGTATCATTTTTTTGAGCTCGCACCGTCCAGCCATTTGAAAAGCTAATAGAATGAGATGACTGAGAAAAAAATGGAAGTGAGAACTTCATATACCTTCACTAAAGAAAGTTTTTAGAAAACTTCGGGAAAATAATTGACTGTTTTTAAACCGAGATTATTTTCTTGCGCACCCAATAGAATGGAATGGAATAGGAAATGGCTTGGGGAGACTTGGAAAGAAAGCATAATTAATTAATTATTTTCAAGGTTGATTCTCTCTGTTGACAACAGAAAGTTTGGTAAAGCTATGACATTCTCTCTGTTGACAACAGAAAGTTTGGTAAAGCTATGACATTCTCTCTGTTGACAACAGAAAGTTTGGTAAAGCTATGACATTCTCTCTGTTGACAACAGAAAGTTTGGTAAAGCTATGACATTCTCTCTGTTGACAACAGAAAGTTTGGTAAAGCTATGACATTTGAGAGGTTGATATCTTCTAGAAACTTGCCGAACGCTTCGATATTCTCACTGTATTTGAATTTATCTGTAACTTTATTCCGTCAAGCATTTATCCTAGAAAGGAAAAGATGTGAATGAGTGTATCATTTATAATTCATCAGAGTTACTTTAGAAGTTCGGCCTTAAGTCCGAAGACTGGTTCAATTTCTCCATTTTAACTGTCTCTTGCACCTCTGACATTCCGCTCTGGCAGAAAGAACTCGAGAAACTATCAATAAATCAAAGCGGATTCAATTAGTGAGTCCAACTTGAATTGATTGAGACGTTTATGGTAACTTGTATAAAGTATTAGAGGGTTTGGTAACAATGGAATATGTTACTAAGTTTCAGTTTGTATCAGACCCCTATTTCGTTTTCTTATTAACACCCATCATGTTATTGCATTTCACGTACATAAGAGTTACATAGTTCGAGGTTCCATAACTCACTTCATGCATGCGGTTATTGAGCAAACTAGACAGCGACAGCAAACTTCTCACCGTCGAGAAAAGGCGAAAAAGTTTTTGAATTTATAGAACTGATAGAAAGGAAAAATAGAAAGAAAGAGAGAACAAGTGAGAAAGAAAAACAGAAGTAGAGAGAAAGGGAATGATGAGTTTAAAAAAAGTCACCCAATAGCTTTTTTTAATACTAACTCCTCAATTTCACAATCATTGTATCGCTATGTTTTTTGAAGAAGAGAAAACAACATTAAATTCTTTTTTTCAATAAATTGAAAAGTCCGATCCTCTAAATCATGGAAAAACTTCGTTCCGAAAGATCGCTTTTGGTGATTTTTTCTTCGAGAAACCCGTTTTAACGCACCTAATAAAACCATCTCCTTGTTCTCTTTAGTTGTTTGCTGAAGTAGAGCTATTTTTGCTCTGAAAACTTTTAACTCTGAAAATGAAACAATGAATTTTTTTTTATTTCAAAAACTGAGTTTTCTTTGTTTTGTGCCCCTGAGTTCGTCTGTGATATGTATGATAGGTAAAAATGACCGACATCAAAAATTTTTGAAAATCTTTTCCGTTTATCACAATCCAGAAAAATTCTTCTGTGTTATGAAACAGGACAATGTCAAAGCCGTTGGTCCCCAATTCCTAAGGAAGGCAGAGAACGCTGAGGAGTGGAGTCGTCACATGTCGCTACAGATTCCATAATCGATGATGTTATATCCCCGATGTGGCTTGTTGATCTTGATAAAGCGTTTAAATTGAATTGAAAAAAAGAAATGCGTCCCCGGTTGTAAAATTGTTAATGCGGTCACACTACTCTTTGTGTAGGACGGATGAGCTCGCTATCGTCCTGTGGACTATCTTCTACAGATAACCCAGACAAGTTTGTTGTTTCTGAAGTTTTCCTAAAACCAAATAGATTTCAGATTTCCGCGTAGTTTATAACAATTGTCGATATTCTTGAGCACATCTCTAAAACCTAAGCAAACCATTCATTTTCATACCGGAGAACTTGGGTTTGGTCAAGTAAATATCGGGATTTCATTAAGCTTCCATCACAAAAGAAGGAAAATGAGCTTCATCATTGTTATCAAGGTTTCAGAGGCCTTGTTTTGTTTATAATAACTTAACATTGAGCTTAACAAGAGGATGCAGAGTTAATATGTGCGCCGATGACGTCGAAATCGGTACGATTATTCTTCCACATGAAATTTTATCCCTTCACAATCAGAGATACTTCACTAGGTCGCAAAATTATGTTTGACGAAACCCAGATTCAAATATTTCAAGCTCTTTGATAGCTTGTCCACCTGAGTATTTTCTTTGTTGGCAACCTTCCAGAGAATTACAAGTTATTTCTCCATTTAACTTCCTACCTGCCTCATTCTAAATCACCATTGTCATAGAGTATTTCTATTATGCGCATTCTTGGAAGTGAATGATAAAGAAAACTGCGTTTTTTTGCAAAGGCTCAAAATCGGTATGCGCATAGTGTTACAATATTGAAGTGTTTCACTCGTATTGAATCTACACCGATTTAATAGAAAATTGTTTTTTTAGCTCTTGAACTAGCTGGAAAAATTTTTTTTATTAAGAACTTTATATTTTCAAGAAAAATCTTTTCTGTGTTTGCGTAGATACGCCCTATGAAGCGATTCGCAGGCCGATATAATCCGTGCCCGATTCAAAAAATGATGCCAAAACAACCAAATACAACAACCTCGTTAGGTTTTTTTAAAAATTCAAAATTTTCTCGAATTTTTTTTAAGGTAGTCTATTTACTTTCCTCTCACTCTCTTTTAACCTGCTAAGTTCTACACAATAAGCGCTCCACCTCCTTTCACTCTCCATTCCCCAATCTCTCTCCCCACTCTCTCCTCTAATTTTCTCTGTTTCTCTCGACTCGAAATTTCGATACACATTTTCTCTCTTACTCTCACCGTATATTCCTCTGAGGTATATCTTAAACTTCAAATCCATCCCCTTCAAACAGCCAACACCCCACCCCTTTCCAACCTATCTCCGCTACATTCTTTCTTTCCCTGTGGCTATTGTATGTAGCTCTCTCTATCCATTTATCTATTTCTCTCTCATTCTTTCTATCTCTTTTTCTCTCGCTCCCTCTCTCTCCCCCTCTTCCTCTCATCCCTTCTGGGCATTGCCTCAAATTGCTTCATTGCTCCTTTTCAAATTCTTTTCTTCACTCATGTAAGATCACCATCGTGGTGAAAAACTTTTTTCGCTCATCTTATTCAATCGAAACGCAACCCAAGTGTATTTTTATATAAGTTGGGCCGTTCTCGCTGTAATAAATGTCGTTTTCATGCTAAAAGTTGAGAGATTTACTCAATTGGAATGGCGTAACTCTAAAGAGGTTTTCAGGTAGAAGTTTCTGGAGAAACCTTAAACAAGAACCGAAGAGATCAAATCTGTGTTTTCAAAGGATTTCCATTCTAACTAGCCAGCATTATCCAGCGTCCTCATAAAAACCTATATACATATTAACGTGTGAGATAAACGCTTATAATTGGGTTAGGGTGAACCTCAAACTTCACCAAGCCCCTATCAGAGGGTCTAAATGAAGGCCCCTGGGCGTTATCTTAGCGAGAGAATCCGTGCTTTCTTCCGAGAGACTGGAGTTCATGTACACAGGTTTGAAAAGCATTTTGTTAACTCTAAAAATAATTTTCAAGTTTTGTGATAAGCGCGAGAGCATGAACTAATTTTTAGAATAGACTTTAGTATTTCTGTTATAATCAAACCGTTATTCGAACTATTAGGTGTTACTTTTTTGGGGTAAAAATACAAACAATTAATTCATATAGTTTTTCAAATCTGAAGATCAACTCACGAAAGTTTATTTGAATAAGCGTAAATTAGTATGCCTGTAATGTGAATGGATGTTGAAGACACTTCAAAGTATTTACACTCAAACTAGTACTCAAATAGGGTGAGTTTGGCAAACAATTTAGGCCAATGGCAATTTGTTTTTGGTTTGGAAAATGGTTTTCTATTCTTAATTGGCCAAGAAAAGAATAACTACCTCTCCGGGTTTTTTATCTTTATTTTCTTCAAGAACTGCTCGGTCTTTGGGATCGCATGATATATGGCTATCTATGCAAGCTATATTTATTTATTTTTTTGAAATTTTACAATGCAAGGTTATGGTGAGACACATTGTAAATGATACATACTTAAGTGTGGTGACAGGAAAGGCAAATTTATAAATGCTACTGATTTATTCTCCAGTTCACTTAGCACATTCTCGTTACGGAGACGACTACCTGAGTTCAATATTTCACTCGAGATTCCGTGAAACATTCTTGAAACCCTTAAACCAAAACAATAGAATCTAGAAGTGGAAGAAGTACATTCAATTGCAATACCGCATATGTAGTTTTCCTGCCGTGTCAATGTATTTTCGGTTCTGTTTTAACAAGTCCTTATGCTATTCATTCTTCCAAATTACGATCGAATAATAATATATGTAACTGAATACACTAATATCCTTCACCCGTTCTTCTCGTTTCCATTTCCTTACTGCCCCCTCCTACTCTCTCTCTCTCTCTCTCTCTCTCTCTCTCTCTCTCTCTCTCTCTCTCTCTCTCTCTCTCTCTCTCTCTCTCTCTCCTTTTCTCTCTTTCTCTCTTTCTTTCTTTCTTTCTTTCTTTCTCTCTTTCTTTCTCTCATTCTTTCTCTCACTTTTTTATTTTTCTCTTCTTTTTCTGTCTTTATGTTTCCTTTTCTCTTTCTATTCGTCTTCATCTTCTCCTCTTCCCTAGTTTTCTTTCTTTTTTCTCCTATACATGCACTTCTAGCCTGAATAAATCGGTTGTTGCACTCGAACAGTACATTCTAGTACATGTCCTTACTCAATTAAAGTCGATTCAGAGAGGTTGAGTCCATAAGTTCCCGCAGTTTTTCTTATATAATAGCTTTAAGGTCATCGGAGGATGTTTATAATTTATTTTACACATAAAGATCTCAGCCTAATAGTTTTCTCAAAGTTGTGTTCTTGTACATACATAAGTAGATCATAAGTAGATCTTTTGTGCTAAAAACAACAGCTTCAAAAATTTATATTTCTTGTCAATTCAATGATTATCATCTTTCAGACTTTTACAATCAGTACTTTGAACACAAAAACTAGAACCAGTTTTGACTTACATAGAAAAAATGTCGGAGAACTTCTTTATGATATAGTTTTAGTGCATGAAGTGCAGGAATAAGAACGTAATAATGGATCCAACATTCCCTTACTTGCGGGAAACATATTCGAACTGTGTAGACTGCCAAAGCTGCACTGCTTGCCTGTGCGATATACACACACATCACAACGCCTTTCATTTCTTGTTTTAGAGGCAATCAAAAAGTATACTTGACTGTTCATGAAGAGCTCCTCACTTTCTTTTCCTATTGCCTCTTGAAAAGCCTTTCAAACTCATATTCAACGGATTTAATGCACAAGACTGAGGTTACAGAACGTGAGAAGGGGAAGAAGTCCAAACTGAAGGGGAATTCTCCTGTTCACCCTAGTAATTTCTGAGCTTCTCGCTAGTTTTCTCCTGTTTGAAAACACGTATTACGTAAAAATGAAAATAGCGATTGGAAAGGAAAGGGATAACTTTCTCCTGTCTACTTTTAAGCTTGCGTGAGCCAGAGCCGCTTAATGCGCAGAACGAGTTTGTGCTTAACCCTCGATGTTTCTCACTATATTTTTCTTTTTCCGTCTCTCTACCGCTCTCTGTACTTTTTTTCAAGTTTCAACCTTTTTTCAAAGTTTTTATCATATATTCAATTTTCTCTGTTGTCAGTATCCTTTCTCTATGTATTTTACTGATTCACCCCCCTTTCCCTTTCATTCTACTTCTCTTCTATATTTCTTTTCTTACCACAAGCACAACCGCCTTGATCTCTTCCCATGCTACTCTATCGGCATGTCCTATGACGCTAAAGACTATGTATATCCGATTGGACTTCTAACTCGATCTCGATCAGGATGTTCCTCTCAACCTTTCATGTATACACACATGCATAAAGGAAGATTAATTCAAATTCTTTTTCCTTTTAGCTAACCTAGTACTTTCTTGTATTGTATGTCATATCAATCTTACTCTACATATTCAATATGGCTACAATTCCCTCTTTCCTTTTAGCTAACCTAGTACTTTCTTGTATTGAATGTCATATCAATCTTACTCTACATATTCAATATGGCTACAATTCCCTTTTTCCTTTTAGCTAACCTAGTACTTTCTTGTATTGTATGTCATATCAATCTTACTCTACATATTCAATATGGCTACGATTCCCTCTTTCCTTTTAGCTAACCTAGTACTTTCTTGTATTGTATGTCATATCAATCTTACTCTACATATTCAATATGGCTACAATTCCCTCAAAAAACATAACAATACAGTTTGAAAAAACAATATAAAAAACCTTTTGTCTTATGATTACCCCTGCGTGGCAAAAATTTTCAGTTTTACACAATTAAATTGTTTTTTTAATGCCAGCAAAAAAGTTTTTATTGTGCTGTGTCATCGGTTCAGTCTGACACTGAGATTTATCCACAGCTATCCACTTTTGAAAGTTTAAAAAACCCTAGAATAATCTGGAGACCTCTAGAAGTTTTTGTTTGAAATAGTTTTTACATAAAATATTACTTTAGTTCACGGTTTTTTCCCCTTTCAAGTGAATAAAATTAAGACAGATATTTCTTCAATTTTTTGAGTTTATTGACCTTTTTGAGTTTTAGCTCTCCATTTTTCATTCCGTTCTTACTTTTCTTACTTAGGCCATTATTTTTTTTAAAGGGGGCATCGTTCGGTAGAAACGTGGATTGAAGGTAAGGCTAAAGAAAACCATGAATCAAAAGTAACTAGTTTTTTTGTGAACTTTAGGATCGATAGGTGGAAACTTTTTTATCGATTATCACGAGATGCTTCTGCTCGATAGCAACATTGGAGCAAGACATTAACGTTACAAAAGCTTTCAAGACTGCTTTAAGAGCTTTTTAGAAACCTTTTATGTGAGTGAGTTCACTTTCAAAAACAATTGAAGTTAATCGTGTAAGTTAATCTTTTTACTATGCAAATTGGTTCGACTGAATAAATATATGTATGCAGACAGAGTAAAGAGACAAAGGATGAATAAATATATGTATGCAGACAGAGTAAAGAGACAAAGGATGAATAAATATATGTATGCAGACAGAGTAAAGAGACAAAGGATGAATAAATATATGTATGCAGACAGAGTAAAGAGACAAATGATGTGCAGGTACATAGAATAGAAGAGATGTAAAAAAATTTTTTTGTTGTAAAAACCGTTCATTTGAGTGGTAGAATTATAAAAAAGTAAGTGATTATCTGCTGTCTTGCTCTCTTAAATTTCCTATTTATCTCAGTTATCTACCTTTGACAGCAAGAGAAAAAACTTTTCCTCGTTTTCAAAGTAACTCAGAACCGTTTTGTTTAAAGGGTATGTTTCAAGAATATGAAAAGGTTCATTCCAGTCCCCTTCATATCTTCTTTCATTCCAGTCACCCTCATCTCTTCTTCTGGATTCCCGTCGTAGTGACGGTCGTTAGCTGGACGGGATTGTTGCGATTTCACGAAGAGAATCGAATATGGTGGTTTTTTTCAGAAAATTGCATTATTCAATGTTCTCTAGATCCAGTATTAACCTGTTTGTTCAACAAAATTTGCAATAGCGAATGATCATCAAGTCGCTCATATATATAATTACATAGACATATAAGAACAGGGGAGCTGAGCGGTTTCGAACCTGAAGGGTGAAATAAAAGTACTACTGCCCAATCAGCTTTTCTTTGAATAATGGGGTAAGAGGGGAAGGAGGGAGAGGCTTGAACCAATTTCCCAATTGACCCCTGCTTTTGATCAGGTACTTGTATTCTCCTTCGAGTGCGCCTTCTCATTACGAGCACGGCGTTGCGAATGAGTTCTTTAACGACCGTGGAGGAAAGTTCTGGCTGGAGGTTTTCGATTTTCTTTAGTTACAACCTGGGTCTGGCAAGAAAAGTCGAAAATTTTTTTAAGACATCAAAAGTCGAAAAAACAGAAAAAAATTGAAAAAGTTGTTTGATATGACTGAAAGTTTTTTTTCGTTTGTAAAGTGTCATTTTTTGATGATCTACCAAGTTGTAAGTCATTTGTTCATCAGAATGCAATAATTATTTTATACAGTTCTCGAAGTTGAATACCTACATTCAGTGTGCGTATAAGGCGGCATTTAACATAATCTTGAAACATCTGCATTATTAATTTTCTAAGTTGAAAATCAACACTGCCATTCTTCTGTTAGAAGAAAATTCTCTCGGAAAATCATGAAGCAGGACGAATATTCATTGAGGTATGTTCAGGAAAAGAGAAACGCAGTTCTGAACATCTAAATTCAGATGAATTAAATCAATATTCTCATTATTTTCGTAGAAAGCAACACAAAAAATAAACGCAAAAGTTCTTTTTTCGGCCTTTTTTTCTCGGTTTGTTCTTGAAAAGTTTTTCGATTTCTCGAATGAAGTCTCTTTAGACTTTTTTGTTTTTTCGAAAACTCGATAAAAAATTTTTTTCGACATTTTGGAATTTTTTCTCTCGAGAATTGTCGAAAAACCAACAAAAAAACCAAAAAAACGAAAAAAGAAAAATGAGGGACCCTGGTTACAACCCATCCTAAAAAAATTGATTGACATTTGATCAGATAAGAGGAAGCGTTTATCTGTGCACGTATGTATGTACGTACCATTTTGGTGGGAAATAATAAAGAAAATAATGTTAAGTGTTCTAGGATAACACTGTTTTCTTCATCATTTCCCACCAAAAATCGTACGTGCATACGGCCCCTGAACAACTTTACAGTGGAAAATCATAACTTTTTGTTGTTGCCAACATACATATTGCCTACATTGAGCATTTGTTCTTCTGAGCGAAACGCGTCCAAAGAATGTTGTTGATGTCTTTTGCAGCCCTGAGACTGTCAAGCTGGACCTTTTATAGCTGTATAGACACATCGTGATAGCAACTCATGCAACAAGTAGGCGTATTCTATGATAATTGATTGAAAAATACTCATTCGATCAGAGTTTGTATTTCAAAAAAACTGTCATGCATTCTACAACTCAAACTGTTCAAATTCTGTTTGTGAAACTTTTACAGGAAACATGAATGTTTTTGCGCTTATAGTTGTTTTTCCAGGTGACCATGACAGCTTCTGACATGGGAAATTTGCTGAGGCCGGACTACTTGGACGGCATCGAATACTACTCCTCTTTTCTGCAGTATAATCTGAGTGTCCCTTGTGATAAGCGGATCAATCCTTCAGGACAATGCTCTTTCAATGATCTCTGCACAGGAAACTGCAATGATAATCAGGTTCTACTATTCGACGTCCTATTATCAAGTAGGAGCATATGAACTAAACCTTGAAAAGGACTCTTATCTTTGATATCCAAGAAGACTTTCACACTCGATACCCACGAGGACTCCTTTCCTTTATCATAAAGTCATTGATATTTAAATTTGCTCTTATTTTATCGCTCCCGACTCAGAAACAACGCTTCTGATCGAAAACTATACATATAAGATATCTTCATCACATTAAAAACTCTACTTGACATTTATTTATTTATTATTATCGTGGCAGGGGAAGATTAGGATAGGAATTGTGGTATAAGAGTTGGCGTTTGTATAGTCCATTTGCACACGAGATGAGAGGCTGCTATAGAAAACAGCCAATGTCGCGTGAAAGTTCATCTACTAGCTCCGTGGAGTAGATCCGTGTAGACTCTTCCGGAAAAAATACTCGCATATCTGAGTCGGTACATTATATGTTTTGGATCAAATTTTTGAAGTGGTTATATGAGCAATTGAAGAATGACTCGGGTAAAGCATTCCATACTGCTTCCACTCGGAATGGTAGAAAATTCTTTAGTTTATTATTTTTGCAGACTGGTAAAAGTAATTTGAATTTATGCCCTCTAGTAAAACGGCTGTTAGGTGCAAACTTCAGAAAGTTTTCCGATGTTTTTAAGCGACCGAAAACAGCTTTGTATACAGTAAGCAAATCAATAGAATTTCTTCGCGATAGTAAAGTACGCCCTTTGAGTATTTTTACTCTCTGTTCATAGGATGGGATGTAATGCGAACGTTTGAATACTAAACGAGTGAACTGCTTCTGAATTTTTTCTATCTTCTTGATAGAAGTAACGTCGCTTGGGCTCCAAACCTCAGAAGAGAATTCGAGGATAGGTCTGACGTACGTATTGAATAGGCTCCATAGGATATGTTTATTTCGTGTTTGAAAAGAGCGTAAAATGAGAAAACTTACAGACCTAGCTTTGTTACAAATGTTATAGATGTGCTTTGTAAAGCACAATTTAGAATCGTAGGTGACACCTAAGTCACGGAAAACTGTTACTTCAGGCAGCTCAGAACCGTAGAGGGACAACTTGCATGTCGGATGAGACTGTCCGATTCGCATGAAAACCGTTTTAGTAGTTGAAATAGAGAGTCCCCACTTACTAGACCAGGAAGCAAGGGCATCTAATCCTTGCTGAAGAAGTTGGTGATTGCCTATAGAATAAAGTTTAGCGTCGTCAGCGTATAAACAGCATTGAATAAATACATTCAGCATTGAATACATTCATAATCAAAAGTTTGACAAATTGTTTTGCGCAAAAAAGTTTGTTGAAAAACTTTATGCAGAGCTTCAAATTCTAAGTTACACAGTTTAAAGGCAGTGACGCCTGGTTGAGATGACAAGTGATCGAACTAACGCACAGAAAAAAAAGCTAGTCCACCATGCGGGATCGAACCCAGCCATCTTGACTCAAACCGGGAGCGCGCGTTACTATTACACTATGGAGACATAATGCTATTCTTTGCGTTGTTGTTATACATATTAAAGGCTCATATGCCTTGTTCTCTTAGTCACGCATGCTAATTAAGCGATTGGAGCGTAGCTCCAGAACTCACGATCAAGACAGAAGAGAGATATAAGATGGATGATAAATCTTAAAATTCTAAGTAATGGTAACGCGCGCTCCGGGTTCGAGTCGAGATGGCTGGGTTCGATCCCGCCCGGTGGACTAGCTTTTGTTCTGTGCGATAGTTCAATCACTTGTCATCTCAAACAGGCCTTTAAACTGTGTAACTAAAAAACTGAATACTTATCATTCATTTTCCATCTAACTTCTGTCTTAATCGTGATTTTTGGAGTTACGCTCCATTCATGAAGCAATCGCTTAATGAACATACGTGGCTAAGAAAACAAGGTACATGAGTCTTTCATATAACACTATAACAAGGAATAGCAATGTGCAATGTTGCGATAGTTCAATCATTTGTGCAAAAGCCAGAAATCATGTTAGGACTTCGTCTTCCCGCGAATCGCATGAGTGAATGATTTATTGCACAGTGCGTGTTGCAATTCAGGTAAAAATAGATAAAATTCACATGTAGTCAATTCACAGGCATTTCACTTTTTCATAGAAGAATGTGAGAAATTTTTAAGAAAACTTAACAAAAAGAAATAAATTCAAATTCAAATTCAAATTAATTCAAATGTAATTAGTAGAAATAGAAATTAGTAGAAATGCATGCAGCATGCATTAATACTTTGGGTAAATATAAATCTAACATAATTAACTTAGCAAAAACTGTCATGAACTTTTTATAATGTTCAAAAACAAAATTGTCTAAACCATCAAGAAAAAAATCCTTTTAACGAATTTATTTTTAAAAAGCACAGTTTTTGCTATAAGAGGTAATTTTTGATAATATGGAAAAAAAAGTTTACTGAAATCTGGAGAAAATACATTTCGAGGTGATTCCTATCTTCAACTTGATCTACCGAAACGCCTCTCAACGACTGCACCCAAACTTTCGATTGACTTACCCCACGATGCACTTATACAACGACGAATACTACGTCGGGGAACACTTCGCGGGCGTCAGCCTCGACGAAGTCACCAACCGAATATCTTCAGTCAAGGTCAACGCACTACTAAATTTTTTACCGACCTTTTTTTGAGCGGAATATTCAAAATAATAATAAGTTCACTTTCTTTGCCTTTCACTTTTGTTCTCTTCTCGTCTTTCTCGGAAATCAGTCACTTTTCAAAAGAAATGTAAATCGTTTTGGACTCAACTACACGGAGATCGGTCGCTTTTGAAAATAAACCGAATAAGTGAGGTTTTTTGAGCTATGCCAGAGACTGCAGACTAACCTGACAGACTTGCCAGAGACTGCAGACTAACCTGACAGACTTGCCAGAGACTGCAGACTAACCTGACAGACTTGCCAGAGACTGCAGACTAACCTGACAGACTTGCCAGAGACTGCAGACTAACCTGACAGACTTGCCAGAGACTGCAGACTAACCTGACAGACTTGCCAGAGACTGCAGACTAACCTGACAGACTTGTCAGAGACTGCAGACTAACCTGACAGACTTGCCAGAGACTGCAGACTAACCTGACAGACTTGCCAGAGACTGCAGACTAACCTGACAGACTTGCCAGAGACTGCAGACTAACCTGACAGACTTGCCAGAGACTGCAGACTAACCTGACAGACTTGCCAGAGACTGCAGACTAACCTGACAGACTTGCCAGAGACTGCAGACTAACCTGACAGACTTGCCAGAGACTGCAGACTAACCTGACAGACTTGCCAGAGACTGCAGACTAACCTGACAGACTTGTCAGAGACTGCAGACTAACCTGACAGACTTGCCAGAGACTGCAGACTAACCTGACAGACTTGCCAGAGACTGCAGACTAACCTGACAGACTTGCCAGAGACTGCAGACTAACCTGACAGACTTGCCAGAGACTGCAGACTAACCTGACAGACTTGCCAGAGACTGCAGACTAACCTGACAGACTTGCTAGAGACTGCAGACTAACCTGACAGACTTGCCAGAGACTGCAGACTAACCTGACAGACTTGCCAGAGACTGCAGACTAACCTGACAGACTTGCCAGAGACTGCAGACTAACCTGACAGACTTGCCAGAGACTGCAGACTAACCTGACAGACTTGCCAGAGACTGCAGACTAACCTGACAGACTTGCCAGAGACTGCAGACTAACCTGACAGACTTGCCAGAGACTGCAGACTAACCTGACAGACTTGCCAGAGACTGCAGACTAACCTGACAGACTTGCCAGAGACTGCAGACTAACCTGACAGACTTGCCAGAGACTGCAGACTAACCTGACAGACGTGCCAGAGACTGCAGACTAACCTGACAGACTTGCCAGAGACTGCAGACTAACCTGACAGACTTGCCAGAGACTGCAGACTAACCTGACAGACTTGCCAGAGACTGCAGACTAACCTGACAGACTTGCCAGAGACTGCAGACTAACCTGACAGACTTGCCAGAGACTGCAGACTAACCTGACAGACTTGCCAGAGACTGCAGACTAACCTGACAGACTTGCCAGAGACTGCAGACTAACCTGACAGACTTGCCAGAGACTGCAGACTAACCTGACAGACTTGCCAGAGACTGCAGACTAACCTGACAGACTTGCCAGAGACTGCAGACTAACCTGACAGACTTGCCAGAGACTGCAGACTAACCTGACAGACTTGCCAGAGACTGCAGACTAACCTGACAGACTTCCGATGCATGTCTTATGTACCATTTTTTTCTCTCGTTGTTTTCAATAAGTGAAAACCGATGTTCCAGGTAATAGTGTTGTACTTCCGTACTGACAAACAAGATGAATTGTTCGGAGAAACTCTTTACAGGTTTCACTTTCATATAATTGCTCTACGTATTTCAAAATTCAAATAAATTTATCGTGTTTTTTTCAAAAGTCTTTTCTTTTTTCTTCTTCTTAAAGTAGTTGGTTTGTTAGAAAGTTCTCGAAAACAATAACTGGAACAATTAAATGCGAAAAAATCGCAATGTTCAAGGATTTTTTTGAACTTTTGTTTGTTGTTCAAATACTCTTCGATATCGTATGTTTAAAAAACTGGGATTTAGGGATCAGTAACATTATAGATAAATACAGACTGTTAGACCAGGAGTTGAAGGAAATATCGAACGCAATATTCTTAAACTTCTTTTTTTCAAACTTATAAACTTGGAAATCATTGTTTGAAAAAATTGCATGTGATGCAAAAATTGTGAGCTTTAATCATACTCAATAGCACGAGAAAAATTACTACCATGTCTCCTTCAGATGGGAAGAGCAAGTAATTGACTACACGAGGTCCTTCCAGCATCCCACGTTGAACATGACCTGCAACAGCGACAGAGCCATCGCCGAAGAAGTTTTCATTCTCTATTCATTCCCAGTCTATTCTGCTTTTTATAGTTGAAGTTTTTTGATTGGTTTCTATGTTAAGTTATTGAGCAGTTTTTTTTTTGTAGATTGAATTAGTGATTCTGCATACGTTGCCTTTTCTTTGACACTCTTCACTTAATACCAATGTATTATTCTTAAAATGCTCTACTAACTAGGTTTACGTTTTTATCGATTTCTTACGGGTCTGAAAGCAGAAAGCAATGACTGTTATTATTTTGAAGATTTATTCCAACAAGTTAATTAGTATGCATACCGCATGGAGTTCAAGCATGAACTTTCAAGCATGAACTAAGTAATTCTTCTCTAAAAAAAACCATGATTTGAAAAAGTTTGAAGTAGAGTAGCAAAATATGTTTTTATCACAGAAGATCCGTCCAATTTCAATTGGAATGACTTATCATACTAGCTTTATGAACGTTCAAGACTTGAAAACAAGGCATTTGATTTTTTCTAACAGCGCTATCACACAGAAGAGCAACGTGTTTGTAGCCGTAACGTAACGCGCTTGATTTGCTGGTTCGAGGAATGATAGAATGCGAAGTCAAATTCCGCCCGTCGGACCATCTTTCCATGTAGCAGTTTGACTTACCTTATCATAGGAAATGTGCATACAAACTCAAAAAGACCCGTCAAAGTGTGATTGAATTGAGGTGCGTCGTAATGGAATGGCTTGCTTACCCTACTTCGTCCTCTCGGTGACTGTCGTCTATCTCTTCATCGTTCTTACCAACCAACGAGAGCATTTCCGTCAAGATCACTCTCTGGTCATGGCTTTTCTCGGTATAATCGGTCCCCTGATGGCAGTCTCAACGACGTCAGATATATATATTTTAAACCACGTTCACGTGAAACAAGAAAATTTGTTTAAGGGTTTCTTTTTGTAGTCATCAATCCGATGTTCTAGAAGAAAGCAAGGTAATATTATAAGGTCTTCTGTTTGAGTCTCGTTGTAATCTTAATAAGATTTTTGGGTCTCAGTCCAGTTGGCACCCGATTGGGCTCCCGAGTCTGCTGTTTTCATTTAGAGGTTTTGGGTCGGAGTTTAATGGAAACCTCGAAGATACTGGGTCTTTTTAACTAAACTTATTTTTTAAACAAGGTCTTTTGATCTCATTTGTAACTATTAAAGTAAGTAGAGAAGCTCTGATGACTCAAATTGAATGACAGATTCTGCGTTCTGTTCGGGTTGGGAGTGCCGTTCAACTCGATCACTCTGGTCATGCCTTTCCTCATCATCGGAGTGGGGGCTGATGATGTTTTCATTATCATTCATGCCTGCAGAAAATGCCACAAGAGTGCACCTTTAAAGCAACAAATAGGTTCATCCTCAGACAATGTCTCCCTTTTATGCTTCTAGAAACTCATATCGTGTTGAATCACAAAAACACGGGTCCTAGCTTTTTTGGTTTCAATGACATGTTTGCTTTGAATAAACTCCGAATTGGTACGACATATGTGAAACGTAAAAACAGAAAGAAATAAAGAATCGAATTTGTACTTATGCTGACGTTCCTTGAAAGAATGCTCGTGTTTTCTGTGATTAGATGATGTACAAGCATACAAAGAAAGTACGAGTTTAAAAAGTCACGATTAAAAACAAAACATTTAATAAAATCACTTATCCTTTGTTTTGATCACATGATAAATTAGATTTGTATTGCAGCAGAGGCAATGGAAGAAGCGGGTCCCTCCATTACGGTCACCTCGGCTACAAACATTCTTTCCTTTTCCATCGGTTAGTGCTTGCCTATTTTCTCTGAATGAAAGGCACTTGACCTGGCGAATATGCTTCGAATACCATATGTCCTAGAAGCCTCTTTTTTGAATTCGATATTCCGCTATGAGGAATATTCGAAATGAAATGAAAACTAATCTCTTGATATAATTATCTACTTGTATATTAATAAATTCTTCGATAAATTTCTTTAATTTTAAATTCAAGTAATGCTTTATATTTCGACATAGTTTTGTACACTACGTTTTTTTTGGAAAATATGTAGATTTATTAGAAAGGGAAAAAGACGGTAAAACTCAAGAGAATTCGAACGAGAAGCATCTCGAATTAGTTTTTTTGTTGTTGCTTTTTCTAGAGCTAATGTTAATAAGAAAATCGATACTTGGGCATTTCACATATAGAGAATCACTGTAATGTTTAAAAACGAGTTAATTTTTCCGCATTATGAAACTTAAACTTCAATTATTTATGATCTCCAATTTAATTAACTTCACTTTTTTGTCAACCTGATCAACAATTGATCCTGTCCCCCACGCCTTGAAGGTATACTGACCCCAACTCCTGCCATCTCGCTCTTCTGCTTGTACACAGCATGCGCCCTGGCGGTAGACTACGTCTATCAGGTGAACAATACCTCACGACTCACAGGGTCATTACTTTTAACCCCATTCAACTAAAACTTAGGCACTCTCACTCAATGCGCATTCTTTTTTAGAAAAAGTTAGTCTACACTAAGAAGCACAACCACCAGTCCATTTATACTCATTTATTTCTCCCTGTAAGAAATATCCGTTTAGTTTCTAAGAAAGGTAATGTGTATTATTGTACTTTACACTGTTGTTGTCTGATCGACAAAATAGAACCCGCCTTCTTATGAATTTTTCTTCTTCCCTTACACCCGGAACGGCTGCTATGTAACAGCAGTAAGTCAACCATTCATCATTCTTCACTTTTCCTTTTTTTTTCATTGCGTGATAATAAAAACTTGAAACTTGAATATTGGGCACTATATTATTGCCAAATCAAACCAGCTCCTTCCACTCTTTACCTTCCAGCACCTGGAGATGTTTGAAGTTTTGCGCTTCATCTCTTTGACAGTGACAACAGGCGTTTGAATTGAACTGAATTGCTCTGTTGCATTGCAGCTGACGTTCTTTGTTGCTGCTCTTGTATATGAGGAACAGAGGCAAATTAGAAGAGCGGCAGCGGAGACTGAAAAGCCTCCAATCGATACCTTCACTGAAACTCAACAGGTGGGACCATTTCTCGCCCAACAGAGCGAGTTTTCTCGATCAAAGACAATTCCTTATGCCTTAATGCTAGTGGAATAACAGTCAGTACCCTTAGTTAAACGGATGATTAATTGTCGCGAGGATAATCCATAGGATAATCCATAGTTCGCATTTCACAAATTACACAATTATTTCTTTTTGTAAGCTTTTGAACTAAAAAGAGGATGAGGTCAGATGAGTCATGTTCTTAATTAAACTTTTTCCCTCAGAGTAATTGTTTATTCTTTCTCAAGAAGCAAGTTGTCTCCAAAGCATGTTCCTCATCCGAAGAAGAATTCGAAGTGTATACAATTTTCAAACAATTCTCCGACATGTTCTTAACTTTTTTTTGGTTATCATTTTCTTGGAAAACAAAATCAAACTTATACTTTCTTAAATTTTGTGTGAAGATTGTAAACTTTTACAATCTTAACATAAAATAGACTATTTATACCGCTCTCAACAATAGGCTCGTGTGTAGGTGAAGTAAGTATTGTCGAGTTATCTTTCCGTATTTTTTCAACTTAGAAACAATAAATTTAACCATCATTTTCACATCTTTGATCTCATTCGAAGCATTTTTTCTTGAAGAAGTTTCTTTCTTTAGCAAAGGAGTTCAAATGAGCCTATTTTTAGATTTCTCGATCCCTGGAGTATCACAATGGATTCATCACAAAGTACTGCAAGATTCTCGTAAAATGGCAGGTTTGTGTTTGAGTTAAAATAAGAAAGAGAACTCAGAAGGAAATGAACAAAGGGAATTGCAGACCCGACTCTTCTTACTTCTCACGCTTCTGGTCTACTGGTCAATTTCCGTTCTTGGCTGCTCTACAATGCAAGTTCGTTTACCACGGATAAGAAACAGTGAATACATACTTACGAAGCATTGTGATTCTTCTTTTCTTCCGAGTTCGCAAAAAGATGGAGTAATGTGCCCTCGGTGGTCTTATTAGGTATATGCTCGCACTACGAATCGGAAAAAAAATTGGCTGGTTTCAATCCCACTTCGGAGACTAGATTTGACGTTCATTGTAGTTAAACCCTGTTTTAATTAAGAAAAAACTGAAGTTAAAGGTTGGAATTGTAGATCAAAATGGACACGACACATTTGGTTATGAAAGACTCGCCCTTGAACAATATAGCCTGGTTGTACGAGAAGTTCCTCTGGTCAGAAGGTCAACAGGTGAGCTCATTGATCTTTTGGCCATATGTGAAACCTATGACTTTAAGTCTGAATGATTCCTTGATACCCTAACCCGACATAGCATTCAAATAAACTATTCTTTAGTTTCCTTCAAAGCTCACTGTAGATTCCGATGGCTCATGAAATAGCCTGGGCGGACGTTACTGAATCGGTTATCATGTGAAAAATACAATAATGATGCTTTTTTGTATACGGTTCTTGTTGTAAGTGGAAGCGTTGAAGCTCGGAACAATTCACTTTGTGACATTCTTACAAAGGTCTTTCTCTATAAACTGAAAGACGTGAACAGAGAGGGCGTTTGTCAGTGATTATGACTCATTTACAGCATTGAAACATCCGAAACAGTCTCAAATATAATCGTTGAAGAATTAGTTTAAACGTCTTTTAGCATAAGCTTTCCTCGGATAAATTTTCATGTTGGAGCAGTCTTGCTTGCAAACAAACCTACGTGATCAAACTTACATCGTTTATCTACTTTCACAATCGTTATGCGCTTTCCATAGCCCACCCCTGAAGGTTATGATATTCATGATTCTTAGGAAACTTGGAAGATGTAGTTATGGTTATTCATAGCCTTTACTCGAAGGTTCTGGTATTCGTAAATGCCCCGCCGGATCTTTCAATCCCCGCCAACCAAAGATCTATTCTTTCCCTCGTGGATGCATTTGAACGGCTTCCTTACTCAATGGGAAGAAACTCCACTTCTTTCTGGTTGAGGTTCGAACTTTTTTACTTTAAAAACTTTTAAAAATCAAAAATAATTAAAATAATTAAGCTTATCGTTAGTTTGGTCTGTTTTTGGCTACTTTGGACGTTTGAGATGATGAAAATATCGAAATTTAGGTGATTTTTCACTGTAACTAATAATAAGGAACTGGAGAACGATTTTTGCAAAATTAAAAACTCTAAGTAACCCAATTCCGTTGGTTGGGTAATTTTTCTCACCCATAAGTCGATAAGTGCTTCATGTTGTGAAAATAGGAGGTAAATGAGCCAGTGAAAGTTAGGCATTAGAACTTTCCAGACACTTTCTCTCGCAATACTCGTTGTACTCCGAGGACCGCTCCTTCTATCCGCAACTCCAAGAATGGCTTCAGGTTTAGTTAAACGATTCCTCATCATTCTCAGTCATTTCAATTATTCAGAGTGCTAAACCCGAAGTAGCTGAGTTTTCAATTTTTTTTACACAGAGTTGAACAAATGATTTTTTCTTTGTTGTTTAGGACTTTCATTCAATCATTATTTATTCCGTGCACACATGATATTAGAAGAATAATGTCTGCGATATATGTATGAGCGAACGGTTTCTCGAGTATGAGTGGAAGGGGAAATGGGGGGGGAGATAACTGATGAATAGAAATTAGTTATTCAAAAATCAAAACATAAGAAGGAGGTACAATAACATAAACAGGCAAGTTCAGTATATTCTTTCTGTAATCTTGCTACTTATTAGGTTCTTTCACTATTACGTAACGCAAAAAATTCCGTAATGATAATTGACAAGAAACACGTGTAGATAAGAACAGCTGTCTGATATTATTAGGCGTATCAAGACGCAGAGGATAAAAATGCCGGGAAAATGATCAACAGCAGATATTCGATATGAATGCATAGTATATATTTATCACTTCTGATGGATCTTTTATTCAACTTCTGATGGATCCATGTTCCATAACTTTGGATCTCTCCCTCTTTAGGATTGTTCACCATTCTCGTGTTCTCAATCTTGTACCCATTCATCGCATAAACTCATAGTTTCGAACCCTGCTTGAGCCCACTTTCAATCGATATAGCCCTAGACAACATAGTAGTCAAGCAACTCTAGTCATGAGTCTTGTAGACAATTCCTCCAACTCTGCTCTCCATTCATCAGCGTGATCAAACGCATGGCCCAGCAGTTTTTGAACCTAGTCAAACCCAACCGTCCAAACAATTATCTTTATTCCCTGGTCTTTGCTCTTGAACGAAAACAAATGTTGTTGATATTCAAATTCATTCAATTTCATGAATTATGACACCTTGTTACTTGTAAATATATCGTAAATCTAGTTTAAAAGAACACTAAACACTTTGAAATTTTTAGAATGATAATTAAAAATATGAATGAAAAGGTTGTGTGAACAGGACTCGGAAGGAGGGGGATACCGCTGGAATGATATGATCCGACTAGGAAGAGCATCAAACGACAGCATCACTCGCATACAAAAGTTCATGTTCGCCACTGGTTGTGCGATGGGAAAGGTGACCATTTTTTCTATGCAGAAAAGACAACGGCTAAAGCAGGGGTGTAATAGTTAAGTCATATCAGATATTAGCGGGCCTGTATTTCAAACTCATTGTATTCATTCCGAGAGCAGATAGAAAATATTCAGAAACACAGTTGGGTGCCATTCTGGTTGATTCGCTTACTCTTGATGAGGAAACCCCAAAGTATTTGCAGAATGCGAGTTGGGAAGTGCGCGATGGGCTGCAGAAGAGCTGGAGGGAAGAGGCACTCAAGTGGACACCTTATAATGTCTCCGTTTTCCAGGTGAGCTTATGAGACCACCAATAAGCTCATCCGGAAACTGAATTGGATTCGGTAAGTTAATTAGGAAGACATATTACGTGTTGTTCGTTTCAGGCGTACTCATTTTATGTAGACCAAATTGATTCGATCGGTCCTACAACGCTGAGTACGGTGGCAATCGCGGCGATCACAATGGACATTGCCTGCTTCCTGATGATACCCTCAGCTTCAAGCATCATCTCGAGGTTAGGTGCAAATCGAACAGCTTAAAAATTATTTTGAAATAGTTCTTAGTCCTAAGGTTGCCAAATTCTCATAGAAATTTCGTTTCACTTTGTCAAAACCATGGCTTTCGGTGTTCGAATTTGTTTGAGATTTCATCCGACCAACCCAACATTACCTTTAGTGTAGTCACTGATTCTGATATCGAAAAAAATCGTTATCCGAGATCAGAAAGCGTTGTTTTAACTAAAGATTTTAAAAAATCAGACGTTGTTCTTGTGACTAGTTATAATTTTTGGAGTGCAATCTTGAAGATGATCTCAAATTGTAAAACGAAAATTATTTCTGAAAATTTGCTTGTCATGGATCTTTGGCTCAAAGCAAAAAGCTCCATGTAACCTCAGTTTCATGTAATTTTTTCATCAGGCGTTACAGGTTTTTATTTGGGTCGTTAAGCAATGTTCTAATTTTCTTTTTCCCGGTATTTATATTTTAGCTGCACCACCCACTCTGAAAAATATCTGCACCACCCACTCAGAAAAATAGAAACGAACGGTAAGATCCCGTCCCGAACTCTAGATGTTTTTTAAAAAAAATCTAATGTGTCCTTTTGCTGCAGTTCACTCGCCATGTTGTCAATCAACATCGGCGTTTTTGGTTTTCTCTCGCTCTGGGGAGTGAACTTAGATCCCATCGCCATGTGCACAACTCTTATGTCAATCGGATTCTCAGTCGATTTCACGGCTCACATTTCCTATCACTTCTACCGTAGTCCAAATGCGGCCATCACGAATGAAGAGAGACTAGCTGATGCACTCAAGTTGGTATTCTTAACAAGCGCTATTTTCTAATCAACTCCGAGGTTGACGAACTATGATGCATAAGCTGAACTAGCTGAACTCACATCCGTGACAGCAATCCAAGTTCATCAATGCATGTACGTATGTGCTATTCTATCATGTGAATTGGAATAAATGATTGATAAGGGCAAAAAATAGAGATGACTTTATAGAAAAATAGAGATGAAAATAGAGATGGTTCGACTCCTTGTCGTGAGCTAGCTTTTGCCCATGAGGCAGTTAATCATTCATTAACTTCTGACTGGAATGAATGCCTTTACTCTGGTTAACTGAGAATTTGATGATTCCTAGGAGAAACTTTTGAAAAGACAATACTTTTTTACAGAAAGACGCCTTTGTTCTCGGAAAACGATAAAACTTCCAAACATTTTTTTGGTTCAACAATTTCAAAAACAAAAATTTTCATGAATAACTCCATGAAAAAGTTACATTCGGATAAGAAGAAATTTATTTACTTCACCTACATTTTTCAATGCAATGTATTCGACAGCACATACTCCAACAATTATAATCGAAAAATACAACCAACAGTAACAGAATGGTTAGAATAATGGCAAGAATAAAGCAAGAATCTATCAATCGCATGCTCATTCAAGTTCTGGTAGAATTTTTTGCTCAATAGATTTTTTTCAAATCAAATCTGGTAAATAATTTAAGCTTTTCCATTTTGAACTGAACGTTGCTCAGTGCAGTGGAAGGCAAAAAAAATTATTGTTTCAAGGTGCATTGGCTGGCCGATGATTCAAGCAGGCTGCTCGACTTTCCTGTGCATTTGTCCTCTCATGATTATCGACTCATACACTGTGCGAGTGTTTGTGAAAACTATCGCTCTGGTGGTCTGTCTAGGACTTTTGCACGGAATCATATTTCTTCCCGCCTTGCTGATTACGGTAAACTAATTTTATTCCTTTTCGATTGAAATTCAAACCTGTTAAAAAATTTAATTCATTTTTAAGACAGTTTGATTTCGGAAGTAAAGGTGCTAAGAAACCCATGAACGATATTCCGCTTGTTTAAAATTTTTGTTGATATTTCTTGTCATTCTATAAAGCACAGCTCGAATTGTTTTCATAAGTGAGGACGGATTATTGGTTGTAGGTGCAAAGTTCGAGTGAGAACAAGAAGCAGCTGAGATCTTTACCAACTGCAAAGACGGAGAACACTTGCGCAAGATGCGATCTTCCTTGCAGTTGCCTCAAAGCCCCCACCATCAGTTCATCATCGCTGCAGCCAATGCAGCCAATAGAGAACTGCTCTCTGGAGCGGCGACATGGCTGACGTCTCAAAATCCACATTTTTGGGGGTTTTATGTTCTTAGTCTGCTGCTAGAGTGGACTACGTCATATTTATTCTATCAAAATTCTCACGTCACAGTGGATATAATACTCACACGTACATATATGCTCAAATGTAACTACAACACAGTCCAATAAAAGTTAAAAAGCGGGACTAAACCTATTTGTACCTCTCTTCCTCTGAAAGGAAGTCTGAACACAGCACTAATCCTTATTTCCCAACTTTTTACCGATTAACTTCATCAGTTAACCTGTGTTCGGTTACATTTCGAATGTTAGAATTTTCTAGCCAAACATGACCGATAGAAAATATACATTTATGCTTTTAATAAGATTATGTTCTAATAGGTTGTTAAATTTCTCTTTGGATTTGATTCAAATAATTTTTATTAAGCCACTACAACCTTAGACAGTGCCAAACAAACATTACTTCCGTGTCATGAATTCACCTTCATCAATGCGAGTTACCCGGTTTTTTGATCGTTTCCCTAGACACCTCCTTCATGCTCAGATTCAAAGTATGTACCTGAGGAGGTTTATCTTGTAAACAGTTTTTATTTGTGATCATTTTACCGAATCCAATTTACTTGATTTTTAACTTTTGAAATATAAAATGGGTTTCTTTCATGAGTACTTGCTACCTTGAACTTGCTAACTTTTGAACTCTTTACCTTGAACTTGCTAAAATTTGTTTGCATACGGGATTAACTTACGTCTGATTCTAACGAAGAAAACATTGCCCAACTTTGCCGCCTATTACGAATTTCCCTTTTGGCGACTGTTCTAAGCTTTAAGTCGTTGTGAATTTCTGTAAAACATATGAAGCGAATCGCAAACATCATCTAAAAATCACCATTCAGTATTAACGCAATGTGTGATGAAATTATTTATAAGATTACCCATCACTTGAAAATTAAAGATCAAGGATTTTGAAGTATCTGTGGTAAAATAAAACTCAACAAAATTCGAATTTAATTTGAATTTATTTCATCTGTTATAGAAAACCGTAGGTGAACTTAAAAGAAATGAATTCAACCACAGAAACGAAAAGATATCGTAAGGTTATGAGAAAGAAAGGCAAGTAGAAACAGTAAGAGTTTGATAAGTAAGGAAAGGTTAAGGTGGTAAAGAGATATCAAGCAAGTTAACGATGGGAGGTCCAGTTGGCGATCAAGTTTGATAAGTAAGGAAAGGTTAAGGTGGTAAAGAGATATCAAGCAAGTTAACGATGGGAGGTCCAGTTGGCGGTCAAGTTTGATAAGTAAGGAAAGGTTAAGGTGGTAAAGAGATATCAAGCAAGTTAACGATGGGAGGTCCAGTTGGCGATCAAGTTTGATAAGTAAGGTAAGGTTAAGGTGGTAAAGAGATATCAAGCAAGTTAACGATGGGAGGTCCAGTTGGCGGTCAAGTTTGATAAGTAAGGAAAGGTTAAGGTGGTAAAGAGATATCAAGCAAGTTAACGATGGGAGGTCCAGTTGGCGATCAAGTTTGATAAGTAAGGAAAGGTTAAGGTGGTAAAGAGATATCAAGCAAGTTAACGATGGGAGGTCCAGTTGGCGGTCAAGTTTGATAAGTAAGGAAAGGTTAAGGTGGTAAAGAGATATCAAGCAAGTTAACGATGGGAGGTCCAGTTGGCGATCAAGTTTGATAAGTAAGGAAAGGTTAAGGTGGTAAAGAGATATCAAGCAAGTTAACGATGGGAGGTCCAGTTGGCGGTCAAGTTTGATAAGTAAGGAAAGGTTAAGGTGGTAAAGAGATATCAAGCAAGTTAACGATGGGAGGTCCAGTTGGCGATCAAGTTTGATAAGTAAGGAAAGGTTAAGGTGGTAAAGAGATATCAAGCAAGTTAACGATGGGAGGTCCAGTTGGCGGTCAAGTTTGATAAGTAAGGAAAGGTTAAGGTGGTAAAGAGATATCAAGCAAGTTAACGATGGGAGGTCCAGTTGGCGGTCAAGTTTGATAAGTAAGGAAAGGTTAAGGTGGTAAAGAGATATCAAGCAAGTTAACGATGGGAGGTCCAGTTGGCGATCAAGTTTGATAAGTAAGGAAAGGTTAAGGTGGTAAAGAGATATCAAGCAAGTTAACGATGGGAGGTCCAGTTGGCGGTCAAGTTTGATAAGTAAGGAAAGGTTAAGGTGGTAAAGAGATATCAAGCAAGTTAACGATGGGAGGTCCAGTTGGCGATCAAGTTTGATAAGTAAGGAAAGGTTAAGGTGGTAAAGAGATATCAAGCAAGTTAACGATGGGAGGTCCAGTTGGCGGTCAAGTTTGATAAGTAAGGAAAGGTTAAGGTGGTAAAGAGATATCAAGCAAGTTAACGATGGGAGGTCCAGTTGGCGGTCAAGTTTGATAAGTAAGGAAAGGTTAAGGTGGTAAAGAGATATCAAGCAAGTTAACGATGGGAGGTCCAGTTGGCGGTCAAGTTTGATAAGTAAGGAAAGGTTAAGGTGGTAAAGAGATATCAAGCAAGTTAACGATGGGAGGTCCAGTTGGCGATCAAGTTTGATAAGTAAGGAAAGGTTAAGGTGGTAAAGAGATATCAAGCAAGTTAACGATGGGAGGTCCAGTTGGCGGTCAAGTTTGATAAGTAAGGAAAGGTTAAGGTGGTAAAGAGATATCAAGCAAGTTAACGATGGGAGGTCCAGTTGGCGGTCAAGTTTGATAAGTAAGGAAAGGTTAAGGTGGTAAAGAGATATCAAGCAAGTTAACGATGGGAGGTCCAGTTGGCGATCAAGTTTGATAAGTAAGGAAAGGTTAAGGTGGTAAAGAGATATCAAGCAAGTTAACGATGGGAGGTCCAGTTGGCGGTCAAGTTTGATAAGTAAGGAAAGGTTAAGGTGGTAAAGAGATATCAAGCAAGTTAACGATGGGAGGTCCAGTTGGCGATCAAGTTTGATAAGTAAGGAAAGGTTAAGGTGGTAAAGAGATATCAAGCAAGTTAACGATGGGAGGTCCAGTTGGCGGTCAAGTTTGATAAGTAAGGAAAGGTTAAGGTGGTAAAGAGATATCAAGCAAGTTAACGATGGGAGGTCCAGTTGGCGGTCAAGTTTGATAAGTAAGGAAAGGTTAAGGTGGTAAAGAGATATCAAGCAAGTTAACGATGGGAGGTCCAGTTGGCGGTCAAGTTTGATAAGTAAGGAAAGGTTAAGGTGGTAAAGAGATATCAAGCAAGTTAACGATGGAAGGTCCAGTTGGCGGTCAAGCAAGTTAACGATGGGAGGTCCAGTTGGCGGTCAAGCAAGTTAACGATGGGAGGTCCAGTTGGCGGTCAAGCAAGTTAACGATGGGAGGTCCAGTTGGCGGTCAAGCAAGTTAACGATGGGAGGTCCAGTTGGCGGTCAAGCAAGTTAACGATGGGAGGTCCAGTTGGCGGTCAAGCAAGTTAACGATGGGAGGTCCAGTTGGCGGTCAAGTTTGATAAGTAAGGAAAGGTTAAGGTGGTAAAGAGATATCAAGCAAGTTAACGATGGGAGGTCCAGTTGGCGATCAAGTTTGATAAGTAAGGAAAGGTTAAGGTGGTAAAGAGATATCAAGCAAGTTAACGATGGGAGGTCCAGTTGGCGGTCAAGTTTGATAAGTAAGGAAAGGTTAAGGTGGTAAAGAGATATCAAGCAAGTTAACGATGGGAGGTCCAGTTGGCGATCAAGTTTGATAAGTAAGGAAAGGTTAAGGTGGTAAAGAGATATCAAGCAAGTTAACGATGGGAGGTCCAGTTGGCGGTCAAGTTTGATAAGTAAGGAAAGGTTAAGGTGGTAAAGAGATATCAAGCAAGTTAACGATGGGAGGTCCAGTTGGCGGTCAAGTTTGATAAGTAAGGAAAGGTTAAGGTGGTAAAGAGATATCAAGCAAGTTAACGATGGGAGGTCCAGTTGGCGGTCAAGTTTGATAAGTAAGGAAAGGTTAAGGTGGTAAAGAGATATCAAGCAAGTTAACGATGGGAGGTCCAGTTGGCGATCAAGTTTGATAAGTAAGGAAAGGTTAAGGTGGTAAAGAGATATCAAGCAAGTTAACGATGGGAGGTCCAGTTGGCGGTCAAGTTTGATAAGTAAGGAAAGGTTAAGGTGGTAAAGAGATATCAAGCAAGTTAACGATGGGAGGTCCAGTTGGCGGTCAAGTTTGATAAGTAAGGAAAGGTTAAGGTGGTAAAGAGATATCAAGCAAGTTAACGATGGGAGGTCCAGTTGGCGGTCAAGTTTGATAAGTAAGGAAAGGTTAAGGTGGTAAAGAGATATCAAGCAAGTTAACGATGGGAGGTCCAGTTGGCGGTCAAGTTTGATAAGTAAGGAAAGGTTAAGGTGGTAAAGAGATATCAAGCAAGTTAACGATGGGAGGTCCAGTTGGCGGTCAAGCAAGTTAACGATGGGAGGTCCAGTTGGCGGTCAAGCAAGTTAACGATGGGAGGTCCAGTTGGCGGTCAAGCAAGTTAACGATGGGAGGTCCAGTTGGCGGTCAAGCAAGTTAACGATGGGAGGTCCAGTTGGCGGTCAAGTTTGATAAGTAAGGAAAGGTTAAGGTGGTAAAGAGATATCAAGCAAGTTAACGATGGGAGGTCCAGTTGGCGATCAAGTTTGATAAGTAAGGAAAGGTTAAGGTGGTAAAGAGATATCAAGCAAGTTAACGATGGGAGGTCCAGTTGGCGGTCAAGTTTGATAAGTAAGGAAAGGTTAAGGTGGTAAAGAGATATCAAGCAAGTTAACGATGGGAGGTCCAGTTGGCGATCAAGTTTGATAAGTAAGGAAAGGTTAAGGTGGTAAAGAGATATCAAGCAAGTTAACGATGGGAGGTCCAGTTGGCGGTCAAGTTTGATAAGTAAGGAAAGGTTAAGGTGGTAAAGAGATATCAAGCAAGTTAACGATGGGAGGTCCAGTTGGCGGTCAAGTTTGATAAGTAAGGAAAGGTTAAGGTGGTAAAGAGATATCAAGCAAGTTAACGATGGGAGGTCCAGTTGGCGGTCAAGTTTGATAAGTAAGGAAAGGTTAAGGTGGTAAAGAAATATCAAGCAAGTTAACGATGGGAGGTCCAGTTGGCGATCAAGTTTGATAAGTAAGGAAAGGTTAAGGTGGTAAAGAGATATCAAGCAAGTTAACGATGGGAGGTCCAGTTGGCGGTCAAGTTTGATAAGTAAGGAAAGGTTAAGGTGGTAAAGAGATATCAAGCAAGTTAACGATGGGAGGTCCAGTTGGCGGTCAAGTTTGATAAGTAAGGAAAGGTTAAGGTGGTAAAGAGATATCAAGCAAGTTAACGATGGGAGGTCCAGTTGGCGGTCAAGTTTGATAAGTAAGGAAAGGTTAAGGTGGTAAAGAGATATCAAGCAAGTTAACGATGGGAGGTCCAGTTGGCGGTCAAGTTTGATAAGTAAGGAAAGGTTAAGGTGGTAAAGAGATATCAAGCAAGTTAACGATGGGAGGTCCAGTTGGCGGTCAAGCAAGTTAACGATGGGAGGTCCAGTTGGCGGTCAAGCAAGTTAACGATGGGAGGTCCAGTTGGCGGTCAAGCAAGTTAACGATGGGAGGTCCAGTTGGCGGTCAAGCAAGTTAACGATGGGAGGTCCAGTTGGCGGTCAAGCAAGTTAACTATGGGAGGTCCAGTTGGCGGTCAAGCAAGTTAACGATGGGAGGTCCAGTTGGCGGTCAAGCAAGTTAACGATGGGAGGTCCAGTTGGCGGTCAAGCAAGTTAACGATGGGAGGTCCAGTTGGCGGTCAAGTTTGATAAGTAAGGAAAGGTTAAGGTGGTAAAGAGATATCAAGCAAGTTAACGATGGGAGGTCCAGTTGGCGATCAAGTTTGATAAGTAAGGAAAGGTTAAGGTGGTAAAGAGATATCAAGCAAGTTAACGATGGGAGGTCCAGTTGGCGGTCAAGTTTGATAAGTAAGGAAAGGTTAAGGTGGTAAAGAGATATCAAGCAAGTTAACGATGGGAGGTCCAGTTGGCGATCAAGTTTGATAAGTAAGGAAAGGTTAAGGTGGTAAAGAGATATCAAGCAAGTTAACGATGGGAGGTCCAGTTGGCGGTCAAGTTTGATAAGTAAGGTAAGGTTAAGGTGGTAAAGAGATATCAAGCAAGTTAACGATGGGAGGTCCAGTTGGCGGTCAAGTTTGATAAGTAAGGAAAGGTTAAGGTGGTAAAGAGATATCAAGCAAGTTAACGATGGGAGGTCCAGTTGGCGGTCAAGTTTGATAAGTAAGGAAAGGTTAAGGTGGTAAAGAGATATCAAGCAAGTTAACGATGGGAGGTCCAGTTGGCGATCAAGTTTGATAAGTAAGGAAAGGTTAAGGTGGTAAAGAGATATCAAGCAAGTTAACGATGGGAGGTCCAGTTGGCGGTCAAGTTTGATAAGTAAGGAAAGGTTAAGGTGGTAAAGAGATATCAAGCAAGTTAACGATGGGAGGTCCAGTTGGCGGTCAAGTTTGATAAGTAAGGAAAGGTTAAGGTGGTAAAGAGATATCAAGCAAGTTAACGATGGGAGGTCCAGTTGGCGGTCAAGTTTGATAAGTAAGGAAAGGTTAAGGTGGTAAAGAGATATCAAGCAAGTTAACGATGGGAGGTCCAGTTGGCGGTCAAGTTTGATAAGTAAGGAAAGGTTAAGGTGGTAAAGAGATATCAAGCAAGTTAACGATGGGAGGTCCAGTTGGCGTACAAGCAAGTTAACGATGGGAGGTCCAGTTGGCGGTCAAGCAAGTTAACGATGGGAGGTCCAGTTGGCGGTCAAGCAAGTTAACGATGGGAGGTCCAGTTGGCGGTCAAGGAAGTTAACGATGGGAGGTCCAGTTGGCGATCAAGTTTGATAAGTAAGGAAAGGTTAAGGTGGTAAAGAGATATCAAGCAAGTTAACGATGGGAGGTCCAGTTGGCGGTCAAGCAAGTTAAGGATGGGAGGTCCAGTTGGCGGTCAAGCAAGTTAACGATGGGAGGTCCAGTTGGCGGTCAAGCAAGTTAACGATGGGAGGTCCAGTTGGCGGTCAAGCAAGTTAACGATGGGAGGTCCAGTTGGCGGTCAAGCAAGTTAACGATGGGAGGTCCAGTTGGCGGTCAAGCAAGTTAACGATGGGAGGTCCAGTTGGCGGTCAAGCAAGTTAACGATGGGAGGTCCAGTTGGCGATCAAGTTTGATAAGTAAGGAAAGGTTAAAGTGGTAAAGAGATATCAAGCAAGTTAACGATGGGAGGTCCAGTTGGCGGTCAAGCAAGTTAACGATGGGAGGTCCAGTTGGCGATCAAGCATGTTAACGATGGGAGGTCCAGTTGGCGGTCAAGCAAGTTAACGATGGGAGGTCCAGTTGGCGGTCAAGTTTGATAAGTAAGGAAAGGTTAAGGTGGTAAAGAGATATCAAGCAAGTTAACGATGGGAGGTCCAGTTGGCGATCAAGTTTGATAAGTAAGGAAAGGTTAAGGTGGTAAAGAGATATCAAGCAAGTTAACGATGGGAGGTCCAGTTGGCGGTCAAGCAAGTTAACGATGGGAGGTCCAGTTGGCGGTCAAGCAAGTTAACGATGGGAGGTCCAGTTGGCGGTCAAGCAAGTTAACGATGGGAGGTCCAGTTGGCGGTCAAGCAAGTTAACGATGGGAGGTCCAGTTGGCGGTCAAGCAAGTTAACGATGGGAGGTCCAGTTGGCGGTCAAGCAAGTTAACGATGGGAGGTCCAGTTGGCGGTCAACCAAGTTAACGATGGGAGGTCCAGTTGGCGGTCAAGTTTGATAAGTAAGGAAAGGTTAAGGTGGTAAAGAGATATCAAGCAAGTTAACGATGGGAGGTCCAGTTGGCGATCAAGTTTGATAAGTAAGGAAAGGTTAAGGTGGTAAAGAGATATCAAGCAAGTTAACGATGGGAGGTCCAGTTGGCGGTCAAGCAAGTTAACGATGGGAGGTCCAGTTGGCGATCAAGCAAGTTAACGATGGGAGGTCCAGTTGGCGGTCAAGCAAGTTAACGATGGGAGGTCCAGTTGGCGGTCAAGTTTGATAAGTAAGGAAAGGTTAAGGTGGTAAAGAGATATCAAGCAAGTTAACGATGGGAGGTCCAGTTGGCGATCAAGTTTGATAAGTAAGGAAAGGTTAAGGTGGTAAAGAGATATCAAGCAAGTTAACGATGGGAGGTCCAGTTGGCGGTCAAGCAAGTTAACGATGGGAGGTCCAGTTGGCGGTCAAGCAAGTTAACGATGGGAGGTCCAGTTGGCGATCAAGCAAGTTAACGATGGGAGGTCCAGTTGGCGATCAAGCAAGTTAACGATGGGAGGTCCAGTTGGCGATCAAGCAAGTTAACGATGGGAGGTCCAGTTGGCGGTCAAGCAAGTTAACGATGGGAGGTCCAGTTGGCGGTCAAGCAAGTTAACGATGGGAGGTCCAGTTGGCGATCAAGCAAGTTAACGATGGGAGGTCCAGTTGGCGATCAAGCAAGTTAACGATGGGAGGTCCAGTTGGCGGTCAAGCAAGTTAACGATGGGAGGTCCAGTTGGCGGTCAAGCAAGTTAACGATGGGAGGTCCAGTTGGCGGTCAAGCAAGTTAACGATGGGAGGTCCAGTTGGCGGTCAAGCAAGTTAACGATGGGAGGTCCAGTTGGCGATCAAGCAAGTTAACGATGGGAGGTCCAGTTGGCGGTCAAGCAAGTTAACGATGGGAGGTCCAGTTGGCGGTCAAGTTTGATAAGTAAGGAAAGGTTAAGGTGGTAAAGAGATATCAAGCAAGTTAACGATGGGAGGTCCAGTTGGCGATCAAGTTTGATAAGTAAGGAAAGGTTAAGGTGGTAAAGAGATATCAAGCAAGTTAACGATGGGAGGTCCAGTTGGCGGTCAAGCAAGTTAACGATGGGAGGTCCAGTTGGCGGTCAAGCAAGTTAACGATGGGAGGTCCAGTTGGCGATCAAGCAAGTTAACGATGGGAGGTCCAGTTGGCGATCAAGCAAGTTAACGATGGGAGGTCCAGTTGGCGATCAAGCAAGTTAACGATGGGAGGTCCAGTTGGCGGTCAAGCAAGTTAACGATGGGAGGTCCAGTTGGCGGTCAAGCAAGTTAACGATGGGAGGTCCAGTTGGCGATCAAGCAAGTTAACGATGGGAGGTCCAGTTGGCGGTCAAGCAAGTTAACGATGGGAGGTCCAGTTGGCGGTCAAGCAAGTTAACGATGGGAGGTCCAGTTGGCGGTCAAGCAAGTTAACGATGGGAGGTCCAGTTGGCGGTCAAGCAAGTTAACGATGGGAGGTCCAGTTGGCGATCAAGCAAGTTAACGATGGGAGGTCCAGTTGGCGGTCAAGCAAGTTAACGATGGGAGGTCCAGTTGGCGGTCAAGTTTGATAAGTAAGGAAAGGTTAAGGTGGTAAAGAGATATCAAGCAAGTTAACGATGGGAGGTCCAGTTGGCGATCAAGTTTGATAAGTAAGGAAAGGTTAAGGTGGTAAAGAGATATCAAGCAAGTTAACGATGGGAGGTCCAGTTGGCGGTCAAGCAAGTTAACGATGGGAGGTCCAGTTGGCGGTCAAGCAAGTTAACGATGGGAGGTCCAGTTGGCGATCAAGCAAGTTAACGATGGGAGGTCCAGTTGGCGATCAAGCAAGTTAACGATGGGAGGTCCAGTTGGCGGTCAAGCAAGTTAACGATGGGAGGTCCAGTTGGCGATCAAGCAAGTTAACGATGGGAGGTCCAGTTGGCGGTCAAGCAAGTTAACGATGGGAGGTCCAGTTGGCGGTCAAGTTTGATAAGTAAGGAAAGGTTAAGGTGGTAAAGAGATATCAAGCAAGTTAACGATGGGAGGTCCAGTTGGCGATCAAGTTTGATAAGTAAGGAAAGGTTAAGGTGGTAAAGAGATATCAAGCAAGTTAACGATGGGAGGTCCAGTTGGCGGTCAAGCAAGTTAACGATGGGAGGTCCAGTTGGCGGTCAAGCAAGTTAACGATGGGAGGTCCAGTTGGCGGTCAAGCAAGTTAACGATGGGAGGTCCAGTTGGCGGTCAAGCAAGTTAACGATGGGAGGTCCAGTTGGCGGTCAAGCAAGTTAACGATGGGAGGTCCAGTTGGCGGTCAAGCAAGTTAACGATGGGAGGTCCAGTTGGCGGTCAAGCAAGTTAACGATGGGAGGTCCAGTTGGCGGTCAAGTTTGATAAGTAAGGAAAGGTTAAGGTGGTAAAGAGATATCAAGCAAGTTAACGATGGGAGGTCCAGTTGGCGATCAAGTTTGATAAGTAAGGAAAGGTTAAGGTGGTAAAGAGATATCAAGCAAGTTAACGATGGGAGGTCCAGTTGGCGGTCAAGCAAGTTAACGATGGGAGGTCCAGTTGGCGATCAAGCAAGTTAACGATGGGAGGTCCAGTTGGCGGTCAAGCAAGTTAACGATGGGAGGTCCAGTTGGCGGTCAAGTTTGATAAGTAAGGAAAGGTTAAGGTGGTAAAGAGATATCAAGCAAGTTAACGATGGGAGGTCCAGTTGGCGATCAAGTTTGATAAGTAAGGAAAGGTTAAGGTGGTAAAGAGATATCAAGCAAGTTAACGATGGGAGGTCCAGTTGGCGGTCAAGCAAGTTAACGATGGGAGGTCCAGTTGGCGGTCAAGCAAGTTAACGATGGGAGGTCCAGTTGGCGATCAAGCAAGTTAACGATGGGAGGTCCAGTTGGCGATCAAGCAAGTTAACGATGGGAGGTCCAGTTGGCGATCAAGCAAGTTAACGATGGGAGGTCCAGTTGGCGGTCAAGCAATTTAACGATGGGAGGTCCAGTTGGCGGTCAAGCAAGTTAACGATGGGAGGTCCAGTTGGCGATCAAGCAAGTTAACGATGGGAGGTCCAGTTGGCGATCAAGCAAGTTAACGATGGGAGGTCCAGTTGGCGGTCAAGCAAGTTAACGATGGGAGGTCCAGTTGGCGGTCAAGCAAGTTAACGATGGGAGGTCCAGTTGGCGGTCAAGCAAGTTAACGATGGGAGGTCCAGTTGGCGGTCAAGCAAGTTAACGATGGGAGGTCCAGTTGGCGATCAAGCAAGTTAACGATGGGAGGTCCAGTTGGCGGTCAAGCAAGTTAACGATGGGAGGTCCAGTTGGCGGTCAAGTTTGATAAGTAAGGAAAGGTTAAGGTGGTAAAGAGATATCAAGCAAGTTAACGATGGGAGGTCCAGTTGGCGATCAAGTTTGATAAGTAAGGAAAGGTTAAGGTGGTAAAGAGATATCAAGCAAGTTAACGATGGGAGGTCCAGTTGGCGGTCAAGCAAGTTAACGATGGGAGGTCCAGTTGGCGGTCAAGCAAGTTAACGATGGGAGGTCCAGTTGGCGATCAAGCAAGTTAACGATGGGAGGTCCAGTTGGCGATCAAGCAAGTTAACGATGGGAGGTCCAGTTGGCGATCAAGCAAGTTAACGATGGGAGGTCCAGTTGGCGGTCAAGCAAGTTAACGATGGGAGGTCCAGTTGGCGGTCAAGCAAGTTAACGATGGGAGGTCCAGTTGGCGATCAAGCAAGTTAACGATGGGAGGTCCAGTTGGCGGTCAAGCAAGTTAACGATGGGAGGTCCAGTTGGCGGTCAAGCAAGTTAACGATGGGAGGTCCAGTTGGCGGTCAAGCAAGTTAACGATGGGAGGTCCAGTTGGCGGTCAAGCAAGTTAACGATGGGAGGTCCAGTTGGCGATCAAGCAAGTTAACGATGGGAGGTCCAGTTGGCGGTCAAGCAAGTTAACGATGGGAGGTCCAGTTGGCGGTCAAGTTTGATAAGTAAGGAAAGGTTAAGGTGGTAAAGAGATATCAAGCAAGTTAACGATGGGAGGTCCAGTTGGCGATCAAGTTTGATAAGTAAGGAAAGGTTAAGGTGGTAAAGAGATATCAAGCAAGTTAACGATGGGAGGTCCAGTTGGCGGTCAAGCAAGTTAACGATGGGAGGTCCAGTTGGCGGTCAAGCAAGTTAACGATGGGAGGTCCAGTTGGCGATCAAGCAAGTTAACGATGGGAGGTCCAGTTGGCGATCAAGCAAGTTAACGATGGGAGGTCCAGTTGGCGATCAAGCAAGTTAACGATGGGAGGTCCAGTTGGCGGTCAAGCAAGTTAACGATGGGAGGTCCAGTTGGCGGTCAAGCAAGTTAACGATGGGAGGTCCAGTTGGCGATCAAGCAAGTTAACGATGGGAGGTCCAGTTGGCGATCAAGCAAGTTAACGATGGGAGGTCCAGTTGGCGGTCAAGCAAGTTAACGATGGGAGGTCCAGTTGGCGGTCAAGCAAGTTAACGATGGGAGGTCCAGTTGGCGGTCAAGCAAGTTAACGATGGGAGGTCCAGTTGGCGGTCAAGCAAGTTAACGATGGGAGGTCCAGTTGGCGATCAAGCAAGTTAACGATGGGAGGTCCAGTTGGCGATCAAGTTTGATAAGTAAGGAAAGGTTAAGGTGGTAAAGAGATATCAAGCAAGTTAACGATGGGAGGTCCAGTTGGCGATCAAGTTTGATAAGTAAGGAAAGGTTAAGGTGGTAAAGAGATATCAAGCAAGTTAACGATGGGAGGTCCAGTTGGCGGTCAAGCAAGTTAACGATGGGAGGTCCAGTTGGCGGTCAAGCAAGTTAACGATGGGAGGTCCAGTTGGCGATCAAGCAAGTTAACGATGGGAGGTCCAGTTGGCGGTCAAGCAAGTTAACGATGGGAGGTCCAGTTGGCGGTCAAGCAAGTTAACGATGGGAGGTCCAGTTGGCGGTCAAGCAGGAGGAATCACAAAAAATTCGTTATAACCTGCCGCACGTTTAATCTATTGGGTGCGCAAGAAAATAATCTCTGTTGAAAAAATCGATTATTTCATTCGGAAGTTTTCTAAAACTTTCTTTAGTAAAAGTATATGAAAATCTCACTTTCATGTTTTTTTCTCAGTCCTCTCATTCTATTAGCTTTTCAAATGGCTAAACGGTGCGAGCTCGAAAAAATGATACTACGGGCCAATCTTCTCTTCTGCTTCAAGCTGGGGGAGAGCGCTGCCGCAGCACATCGAAAATTATGTCAGGCATATGGGCAAGGATGCCTTAGTGAACGACAGTACCAGGCTTGGTTCAGTCGGTTCATGCAAGGCGACCACACGCTGGAAGACATGGACCGTCCAGGACGGCCTCGCCAGATCGATCTTGAGGATCTTCGATCCTTTGTCGAAGCCGATCCCAAACGAACTTGTTACGAGATTGCAGAGCACATCGCGGTCTCTCACACCACCATCGAGAACGGGCTTCACGAGCTCGGTAAAGTACACGAGCTCGGGCAATGTGTGCCACACGACCTGAGGCCACTCGACAGGAACCGACGAGTCGCGGCCGCCTCCCAACTTCTCTCCTACAAAAGAAGAGACGAGTGGCTGGACACATTGCTAACTGGAGACGAGAAGTGGGTGATAATAATTTCCTCATAAAAACCCAGAACAGCATGATAAAAAACGTTACGAAGCATTATGAAAAACAGTACAATTGATAAGCATATGAAGTTTAATTTCTTGAGTTTTTCAAGGTTCAGTCATCAGCCATGAGTTTTAGAGCACCGAACGCGAAAAAAAATTATTTTTTTAAACTTGAAGACATTATTGTGAAAGTGACGTGCGGAAATTTTACTTTTTTATGGTACAAAAAACAGTAGGAAGACAAGTGAAAAAAATAGTTTTTTTTTTTTAACTCAAAACTACTTTTTGGCTCCTAAATGGTGACTCAGAATTCGACTGCAGGATATTTTCATGTGTTATCAAGCTCGAATGACTTCGGAAGGCAAACTTTCGCATTTTTCAGCCCTTTTACTGATTGCCGATGTATTTCTTTTTCTCAATTGCACGGAAAGCTACTGATTACGGACTCTTAACGCATCGCAAACTAGTCGTAAAAAGTAGTCTAGCAAATGAAATCTAGACTTTTCTACTTTTTGCAATATTTTTCGAGAAATTGAACGTGCGGCTGGTGATCAATAGTTGAGAGCGCATCACTTAATCACTTCTGATTTTTGGGTGTCGTGTTTATGATATATGCGTCATTTTATCGCAATGTGTCATTTTATCAGCAGTCCTGTCCTTTTTGAGTATGAATAATACTCAAGAGGGACAGATTAACCAAAAAAACCTCCGAAATTATTCATTAAAAAAACTATAATAACAAAAAATGCAGTTATGATATTAGATACGGAGAATGTACAGAGCAGTTCTGGCTCGGAAATCCGGAGTGAGGTCTGTTTTTCGAAAGGCCTGTCGACACAATTTAAAAAAATTAGGCGAAGTATTACAGTTATGTAATTGTCCATTTGAATCTTGACTTTGGCTGAAATTATGACTACAGAAGCATAATATGTTTATTGGAAAATAGGTTGATGTTTTTAAAAGTTTTGAATGGCTTGCCTGAGAATACCGATGTTGATGACTTGTTTTATGGTTAACTTTATTTATTTCCATGGAGTGATAAAATAACATCAATACAATAAAATGATGAGAATTAACATGGACTAGTTTATCTAGTTAAAAAGATTCTCGAAAAAAATCATTTTCAGTGCTGGTTTGGTTTTATTCAATAGAATAGTGAACAACGAAAATCTGAAAAAGAAACAACAGTTGATAATACAATATTAGCATCAACTTCATATGAATACTACCTTGTTCTTCTCGATATTCAATCTTTTACAATAGGCTTTGGTAGCAGTATTTCTGATGGCAATTTCTTCAGTTTATCAGCGAATTGTGAGGCGTTCTTAATTGAAATAATTTCATTAGGAAGAGAGTTCCAGATTGATATGCTTCTTGATACAAAGGTAGACATTCTAGCTGGGTAAACAGTAGGAAGACGAATACGGAGAGAATGTGCTTGCCTTGTATTGTACGTAGAAGGGGAAATGATATATAGATAAGAACAATCAAGAGAACATAGATTATGCAGGCACTTATGCAAAAAACATAGATCTTTAAATGCTCTGCGATACTCTAATGACTCAGTCTTGAGTAGCTGCAGTCTTTGAGAATAAGGCAATGATGGTTGGGAACATCTTAATAATAATCTTCTTGTAAATAATGTAAACTTCTCTCTCAGAAACAAAAAAATCCTTAAGATGGAGCTGGCGAGGCCGTCCTGGACGGTCCCTGTCTTCCAGCGTCTCGTCGCCTTGCTTGAACCGACTGAACCAAGCTGGCGAGGCCGTCCTGGACGGTCCCTGTCTTCCAGCGTCTCGTCGCCTTGCTTGAACCGACTGAACCAATCCTGACACTGTTGTTCACTGAAGCTTCCTAGCCCGTATGCCTGACATAATTTCCGATGTGTTGCGGCAGCGCTCTCGCCCAGTTTGAAGCAGAAGAGAAGAGGCCCGTAGTATAAGTTTTTTCGAGCTCCACCGTTCAGCCATTTGAAAAGCTAACTTCATATACATACCTTTACTAAAGAAAGTTTTAGAAAATTCCGGAAAAATTAATTGACTTTTTTTTAACCAAGACTGTTTTCTTGCGCACCCAATAGTTTAGGCCCTCTGTCTCTCTTGCTCTCTTTCTTTTTTTCCTGGGGCCATATTCATAGTGGCTGGGTACCCTGACTACCCACCCAGCAAGTTCGTATTCATAGAGCTGGGTAGTATACCCGGGTAGATTACCCGGGTAGCCCTTTTGCTTACCCTGCTCCAGACCAGGGTAAGTTACAGGATAAGCTTGATTATTTTCAAGAAATCATTAGAAAACTGATGTTTTCATACGTCTTTATGAGACGAATTCAATGGTGCAAGTTTAATTAAATTTTTACGTTACATGGATATTTTTTTTATTGGGTTTTTATTCTTGTTTGATTGGACTAACATTAATTATGTATCACTTCATTAAAAATTTTTTTATTCCGTGCATTAATGTTTTAAGAGAGAATGGTGTGAGATCGACTTTTTTCGCATGATGAAACCTTACTGCTTTGGTAACTGTTTTTTTTATTGTTTCCAATACATAGTGGAAATCGAACACAGTTTTTATCCACAATTTTATTCATGACGATATTTTCTGACCATTATCAAACTCCTATAACTGAAATAATTGTAGTTTAGCGGTTTATACAGTGAAAATAATTTTATGTTACATCTGATGTATTACTCTTCTTACAACAGAATCTCGTGAATGCTGCAGAGAACAGTTTCTCCGCATTTTCCGCAAGTATTTAAAAATTAAAACTTCGAGCTCAAGTTTTTCGTTATTTCTGAGCTAGATTTTGTCATTGTATGGACAGGTTTATTTAATCTACATTTTTTGATTATACATTTGGCTGTTTCGGAAAAAAGGAAGTCAAAGAACAGGAGAGTGCGATATGATTTACAGCTACTATGAACACGTTGACACATGGTCATAGATGTAAATGATTAACAGGTGATTCAATTTACATAAAAGGGGATAGTTATTGTATGTATATCAATTCACTGAATAAAATATAACTATAAATCGTATCATGATACAGTTTGTTCTAAATGTTCCAGATTTTCTAAATGTTTCAGACTCATTTTAGACATGACACTTCCACATTCTAATCTGTATTCAGAAACCTACAGAAACCAGCTTTTTTTCGCCAAAAGATAATTTGTTCAGAACCATCAATAACATGGTACCTACGTCGATCTGGACAAGTACCAATAATAACATGGTACCTACGTCGATCTGGACAAGTACCAATAATATTTCTGTCTAAGAGGAAGTTACATATGTAGAAACTTGGCCAGAAGAATAGGCAACTGTCACGTTTCAAGAAAAAGCATTGGTAGATCACTTAGCTTTTCAAACTCATGATTCGTTTTGGAGTTGAGTACCTGATATTAGGACGCAATTAATACAGTGTTTTTATTTGCAAAAAGATAATGAAACATAACGACATCCCGTTTTGATTCGAATTGCGTGAACGTCTTGTTCTAACAAAAAATGTACGATTAGTGAGAGAGATATAATTTTATATTTTGCTAGACAAAACGCAGTTTTGTTGACGTAAAATATTTATTATAGTTCATTGCGAAATCAATCAATTGGCTAAGTTCGACATTGGTCGGCTGCACACACGTTTTGTTCACGTGAACAACGCAGTGTTCCCGTGACCAAAAAAAATTCAAAACGATCAAGACGCGCGTGAGTAGATCAGTGCTCCCGCGCGTTTGATCGAATTCATGAGACTTGTCTCTCTCTCTCCCTCTTCAGTGTTTGTAGTGTGTGAGGTGTAACAGAACAAACTTTATCGTTAACGACAAGAAGAAATGCATTATTTCTTAGCTTTCCTTTTGCCCGCGGTTGGGGCTTCATTCGAGGGGTATTTCTTCTTGTGGTTTCCGTCCCTGGAGTATTTCACCTTCGAGGCGGGCCTCTTCTTATTGTTCGCTTTCCTGTACTCGGGAGCCTTGGAGAACGGCTTCTGTCTGCAGAGATCAGGATCAATAATGGGAGGGTGTGGTGGGCACTTGATTGATTTCGCAATGAACTATAATAAATATTTTACGTCAACAAAAACTGCGTTTTGTCTAGCAAAATATAAAATTATATCTCATTGCTCAATCAATCAATTGGCTGGTTTAAAGATGCTTTTGATCCCAACACTGCAGTTTGGAATGCGCTCTTTTCATCTCCTTTGTATTAGAAGCGTTCAAATGTGGTGCTATTAGGCGACCAATTTGCCGCTTCTAAAATTTGATTAGAAGACAGACCAGCTAATTTTGCGCGAGTAGTAGAAACTGCTCGCGTTGAATGTGCACCAAATGCCTCATAACCTGCCTTGCATAACACGTATCTTATCCACCTAGCAACCGTTTGTGAGCTAATAGGGTGATGTGGCTTCGTGTATGAAAGGAGTAGTTTATCAGAACGATTTTCAAGTTTCGTTTGTTCTAAATATTTCTCGATCAAGGTTATTGGACATAACTCAGGATTTTCAGGGAACTTGAAAAACTTCGCCGTATGCGTTTTCTGTCCCTGTTTCCTATTTTTTGTCATCTCTAGGTGAAAAATCAAAAAGTTTGTCCCTTTTTGAGATGTTTTGAAATTCAGCTGACTCAACTCTGATACTCTTTTCGCAGAAGTTAGAGCTAGTATCATAGTAAGTTTTAAAGTGAGCTGTTTTAGGGTTAAACTCTCAGTGGTTCCCCAAGAAGTTAATATTTCTAAAACTTTCTCGACTTCCCATACTTCAGCGTATTTTGCGCAAGGGGGAGCAGACCGGAAGATACCTTTGATAAATCGCTCTAATAATGGCATTTCTGTTGTTTCTTGCCTCGCTCCAAAAAGAGAAAGAATTGCTGCTTTATGCACTGTTATAGTGTTATAGGATTTGCCTTCATCTCTCATTTGAGCAAGATAATTTATCAAAGATTATTGGGTGGGAATCTGATAGCATTTCTTTTTTGCGCAGTAATCAACCCAATGTCTCAACGTAGAATCGTATTGTTTTCTCGTTGAGGGAGCCCAGCTATTTAGCATGTACTCTGAGGCAGATGCAGAGAAACCCCTGCTCACCCATAGATTGGGAAGATTCTCCATACGCGGAGCTTGAAGCGGGGGGGGGGGGGGGACAAGCAACATGGATGAATTTCGTCTTCTGGATTTTTCATGAGGGGAGCGGGTTGGTTCTCTAGCGTTAGACTGTCCTTCCATGCCGCTTCTGGAATGAGGGGATAATAGAGCTGTGACTTCCAGTCAGGAGCTACTAGAATAAGGGATTCGATACCATCCCTTAATGCCTTTCTGATGGTTTTCGCTACCAATTTGAATGGAGGGAAAGCGTACGCGCTTAGACCCTTCCAATTCTGAGCGAATGCGTCAACTGCGAGTGACCCGGGGTATGGTCGATAAGAAAAATATGCTGCGCATTTACAGTTATTTCTGCTCGCAAAGAGGTCGATACTGGGCTCCCCAAATTTATTAAAAATTTGATTGCAAGTCTCCCGATTTAAAGACCATTCTTCATGAAGGAACTTACGGGATTCTTCATCAGCTTCAGTGTTGAGTACCCCTGGGATATGGGTTGCTATGAGGTCTGACCCTTTTTTCAGCGCCCACTCCCATATTAGGCGAGCTATTTTCAAAAGACCTTGGCTTCTAGTGCCCCCTTTCTTATTGATGAAGGCAATAGGCAATAGTTTGTAGTAACTGTAGTTTGATAGTTTTCCTTATCAGTATGTCTTGAAAGGACAAAATCCCGAGCCAACAGGCTAGAAGCTCTTTTTCATTAATGTGAAATGCTCTTTCTTCTATTCCCCATTGACCTCCCATACGCCTATTTTTGCAAACGGCACCCCATCCCATATTTGAAGCATCAGTGGTTAGGGTGATTTTGGTCGCCTTGACTCATCGCTTTCTTGGTGAGGGCGATGCAGTTGAGAGAGCTGAGCGCCATCTCGTCCAGCGCCGTCAACACCATGTCGTGTACTGGGAGGCGGAATGTAGGATTCGCTCCTACAATTTTTTTTAAAATCATTCATTGTATTTTGTTTGTAAAATAAATCTTCAATTATTATAGTTTCATATATCATTTGTTCAAATCTTGGTTGTGCGCTTTTTGCATTATTTGAACTTTAGAAGAAACAAAAATGAAAAGAAACTTACGTGATCTTAGACTATCGTCTATGGTAGGTGCCAAAGACAGGGCTTAAGCGATGAGGGGCACTGGGGCGAGGAGAGATTCCCTCTCCGAAAACGGTGTGTAGCTCCCAGCTGCCGTCTCCTCAAAGTCCCTCTGAAGATCTTCGGGCAATGTGACCCTTCTCCGCGTAGTCTTCACTGGTATGGGCGGAGGTGGTGGTAGATCACTCGCTTCAAAAAGAAAAGTTTTTGTAATTATCGACTTCTTTTTTGAGTAGTTAAGTATAAAACTTTCAACCATAGAAAAAATCATCAAGGAAATGTTACATATCTTCATCGATAGAATTTGAAAAGAAGAAAGAAACTCACTAGCATTGGGAATCTTCGGAATCCGAAATTCCAGTAGTGATTTCCGCTCCAGCGGATCTTCTCCTCGGTTGAGATCGCGGTCTTCATCTTGCCTATCTCCTCCTGCTCGTCTTCTGATGAGCTTGAAGAATAGCTCATGTTGCCCGTTAACACGGGAATTCGCTTAGGGTCTCCTTCGAGCCCAAACTCAGATTCCATCAGAAATCTGAAGGAACAGTATTTAATTTAAAAATTAGTATAGCTCGGGTAGTATAGCTCGTCAAAGGAGGGCGATGCCGGACCGGCCTGGGCATGCCACCGGACAAAACATCAGCCGATACTCCGCTATACTTTTCAATGGCGAGTCGAGGCGCCAGTCAAATAGCCTCTTGCCTATCTCCGGTCAACGACAGGCGAGACGTCTCTACTCCCACCCAAAACGATGCTAGGCCGGCTTGACCACCCACTCACAAGGCCTATAGCATGAACAGGTTGCTACAACGATGTCCGCCTTCACAAGGTGCAGCATGACAGTCTCAGGACTGCAAAGGACATCAAAACCCTTCTCCGGACGCATCTTGTCCGAAGAACACGAGAACTTCTCTCATTAAAGAGAGTGTTCATAACCGAGTCTTCGATGCGGGATGCTTGCCGGCAACAACAACAACAAAATTTAAAAATTAAAATTGTTCCATTCACGTAAGAATACGTTTAGCTAAATTAATAGCAACAGAAGGCACCTTGTCTTCTATTTCGCTCCAACAAAATAAATTTTATTAGAGCGAATGAGTGTAGTACCTGTGCAGCCGAGCACACGAAGAACACTGAAGAGGGAGAGAGAGAGACAAGTCTCATGAATTATTCGATCAAACGCGCGGGAGCACTGATCTACTCACGCGCGTCTTGATCGTTTTGAATTTTTTTGGTCACGGGAACACTGTGTTGTTCACCTGAACAAAACGTGTGTGCAGCCGACCAATGTCGAACTTAGCCAATTGATTGATTGAGCAATGAGATATAACGTAAGAGACATGAGCAGCGATGTCCTTTTCTCTTGCTATGAGAAAGTACAAAAAATGTACAAATTTTTAGGTTAAAGCAAGACTTCACGCAATTTGAAAAAAAAAACGATGAATTAATGTTTCATTATGTTTTCGCAAATAAAAACACTGCATAAGACTAGCGAAAAGGAGCGAAGTAACGAGGAAAGTGAGTTCTTTCAGGCCACCCAAAACACAAAAAACCTTACAGTAATGTATTAGTTTTCTTCTTCATAGCTGCTAAAACTGGAATACTGACTTACCAAACAGTCTTACTTCGCTCAACATAGGCCAATCGGCATTCGCCGAGCCACGTCTTCTTTTGTTGAATTACACCAAGTTCATCAGCAACCTCAATTCGGATTCGCAACTTCTAAAAATTTCAATTACTCCAGCTGGCTTCAACAAAAATTATTCTTGGTCCAATAACTTCACGAATCCGTTTTCTTTGACTAATTGAGTCGGTGAATCAGCAACGTTCTCGTCTTCGGCTTTAAGACATTTTTGCAGAATGACTTAAATTTGCATGTTTTCCGCTGAGGTCTTTTGTGCGAATGAATATTTTAGAAGTCACACCTCATCATTCATGCAGAATTCGGTTATTTTTTTACTTGGGGGAGCGCTTCACTTGGGAGGGCTCAGCTTTAGTTGGGTGGGGGGCTTTTCAAATATAACTTGCTTGTAGCTAAAGATAACGAAGATGATTTTTACATGAAAAAAGTTTACGTTAACGAACGTACGGCTTAGGCGAACGAGACCGCATAACAAAAGAGATTATCTGCAAAAAAGCTATAGAGATTATCTGCAAAAAAGCTTCTTCTCTAGCTAATATGATCCTCAGAGCATTTAAATCTAAATCCCATTCTCTCCTCATGCAGTCATTCAATGTTTATGTTCGTCCGATACTCGAGTATGGTACGGAAATTTGGTCTCCTGTCTCCAAACAACTAGTCAATGATATTGAATATGTGCAGCGTAATTACACTAGAAGGGTTTTCTATAGATGTGGCCTTGGCAATGCTTCCTATCCCGAAAGATTGAAATTTCTCGGTACTGAATCGCTTGAACTCCGTCGCACTATAAGAGATCTTTGTTTTCTCCATAAGAGCCTTCATTCCAACTTATCCATAGACACCTCTCATTTGTATACACTTAATCCTCATCAGTACAATACACGGCATGGTCACCAATTGAACATTAGACTTCCCGCTCTCTATCCTGCTAGATTGTCTACTTTTGTATCTAGATCGATTTCTATATGGGAATGCCTTCCTAGTGAATTCAAGTCTTTGCAAAACTCAGCTCTATTTAAAGAAAAAATTAAACGTATTGTCACCAGCATCAGTGCTTAAATTAATTTCCTTTCTGTTCGATTATATATCATAGTCCACGCTCTAATTTGTCGTATTGACTTCGTGATATTGTTTATAATGTTGCGTGGAACAATAAATGAAATGAAATGAAATGAAAAATTCACATTTTTTTTACATGTTTTGAACGCACCGAAAAGAACCCCCCTCGCTCCAAGTGAAGCGGAGCCCCCCCCCCCCCAAATAAACTTGTGCTCAGAAATTATTACTTTCCTTAATACGAAATTATCGTTTCAGAAGTAAAGTTTTCAAAAAAAATTAAAGAATTTTTTTACTTAAAAAATTAGATGCTTCAATTATGAAGATTTCCGTTATAGCCTATAGAAAGTGCTCGAAGCCAAGTTTATGTGCGTATAATACAGAACGATGAAACGAAAGTCTCAGCTTTTAGGGACTTTTTTTCACTTTTACAATCTGGCTTTCTTTGACTCTGATTTTTCTCTCAGTTTTGATGATTGAAATTTCAAACATGTTCGGATTTGAAGAATAGTTTGATAAGACTTGAGAATTCACGTTTTTGGCGTTGAAACTAACGTCTTTAATCCTATGCTAAACTAGCGTCTCGAAAGTTTTTTTTAATGCTTTAGAGATGGTCTAAAATGAGATGGTCTAAAATGCTTCTTTTCCAAGGAATTTTTCGTTGCCGTAGCCAGCGAGCTTCCAAACCTCTTCACTCAATCGCACTTAACGTCAAAGGGCATTGACAATGAGGCTTGTTGCAATCTCTCTAGCCTGTGCAACACTGTTGTATGATTTTCCTAATAATACCCTGTAGTCTAAACTAATATCCAGCAGTCAATGCCATTTTTAAAAGTTTTGAAAAACTTTTTTGTAGAATAACATGAAAACGCCAATCTGAATTTAGATGAGAAAAACATTCATAAGCAAATAACTTCATTCAGAGGTAAAACCGACATATCCTATCCATGAAGTTGGAACTCAAATGTGCTGAATAAATCAAGCACCAAAATATGAAAACTAGAAACCTTTCAAGACGGCCAACGTTCCTAAGTGGTTTAATTTTGTACGACAGATATACTTAGCGTTCCCGCAGTGCAATCAAGTCCTCAGCAGTTCAGAAAAGAAATTGTTTGTCGTGAGCCAATGAATCTTTTCGGAGTAGTTCGCTTGTATGCAAATCGTTTCATCATCGACTTGTTTCCACGCGAAAAGACAGCACCACTTCTTTCCATTCCGTTTACTTTAGAACAAGGTAATCGATAATCAGGCCTCATCTCTTATTGTTTAACCTCGTAAAATATTTTTCTGCTGTTTCTCTAACGTTTTTTCTGCAGCAACGATACGAAGATGTTCTCATTATCCCAATTGATTTTTTCTGCTTTGCTTCGCAGATTCGTTTTAGTGTTGTTTAAAAAAAAAAAGATTTTTAGGCTTCACGTTTCTCTAATTGTTTCTACAGTTTATTTATGTATATAATATAACGAATAATCATTTTAACTCTGCTTTTGTAGTCTTTTTTGTATTTGTTTTTGCGTGTTAATTTGCTTTTTTCGTTGGTAAACGTGTAATTTGACAGTTTCTGTGTTTGAAACGTGAAAATCTATGAGCTTAATAAATATTGAAAAATCTTTTCTAACGATTGAGCATTGTTACAATTTTAGTTCAAATAGAAAAGGGGTAATATTGAGAAGTTCGCGGCTTGAGTGATGAGTCTGCAGGGGTTTTTCAAAAAGAATTTTTTCTGGTTATTGAATAAGGTTCAAGAACCTTTGTCAAGTTTCATGTGCGTTTATAACACCAGAGATATTTTCTAATTTTTCTTACTAATTGTAATTACTTTGATGTTTTTCAAACTTAGCTCTATATTTCATGAGTCATTCAAATTATTTTTTTGGTAATCTTTCCCCTCAAATAAGGAAACACTACTCCATCGCAGCATTTTTTACCGTTCACTCGCTTCAAAAGAAGCAATTCATTGTTTGCTTTTATGAGTAGACCAGTGCTTCTGTAGTTTTTTTTCACGTAGTTTTTTTTTCTTCATAAGCTCGAATTGTTTTTTCTTCTTCTTAGGCCGTATGCATGGAAAAGAGTTCATAATAATATGGATTATTATAATCCAAGGACAAAATCCAAAAAGTTTTAAAAAAATTGGATTATGGAAATCGGTATGCATGGATGTCAGATTACTTAAACTCGGATTATTGTCAAAAAAAAACGCGGAAAGACAAGCGTATGCATCAAAATGCACACTAAAATGCATCAAAATGCACTCTAAACACTATAACTGTCGAATATTGAATACACTCTAAACACTATAATTATCTTTCGATTATCTTTTTGTATTATTCAATAAACTACCTCCGGAGTAGGGTTACTGTTTTCATCGGATTATCAGTAATCCAAAAGTATTATAGCTTCCATGCATACCGGATTATTCAAATAAAGTTGGATAACTGATAATCCAAGCTCATAATACTTTTGGATTACTCCATGCATACGGCCTCTTGAGATTAAGGACAGTTGGTGAGCCTTCTGTTCGTCTCTAGCAACATAGTGTCTCTAAATAAGCCTTCTGAACTTGGTTTGTGTAATAATTCGTTCCAGAGCCATGAAAGTTTTGCTTGTAATCGATTTAAAACGCAGTTTAACAAATGCGTCAGCCTGAATTCTTCTCAAATGAAGCCGCAAAAATATAGGAAGTTCATCATAAAAAAAACAATAATAATCAGTGATTTGTTTTTTTCTTGTTGACTTTTTCACATCTACGTGGTGTCCGTGACGGAGTTCGATTCTCTACCCAGACGTTAATTGATACCGTTCAAAGTGATCTTTGTACGTGCCAAGCGAGTTGAAAAGAAATGGCGGAAGGCTAATGGGAATCAAAAGATGAAGTAAAGGAAAAGTGAGATATAACGGAAGGAGAAGATGAAGTAGATCATTTTCGGCGCGAACATGCATGTGCCAGCATACCTGGTCCGGTTACTATTTACCCACGTCTCTACCACATTTACTGTCTTTAAATCATAAGAAAGCATTTGATTCATCGGAAATTTGCGTGGCTTCTTTTAGATATTGAAGAAACACATTTTTATAATTTGAACGGTTTCGTCTGAAAGAAAAACTCAAATATAAAACGATTTCTTGATTACCAAATGACTTCTTGCGTGGGATGAATATCGTTTTTAGTTCATCAAACTTCGTCTCACAATAGAAGTGACCATTCTCTATCGGGAAATTAGTCTCAGTTATAATGAAATGAGATGGCAGAAAGGAGAATCCAAATCAATCGTGAATGGGGAGAGAAATATTTTAAACGATACACTTACTTTTATTGCTCTCTAGCTCGGCTCTCATATAATCATGGGCATACTACAGACGCCAGACCGTGCAGAGTGGCATTTCTTTTTGATACGATCTCGTTAGCCTAAGCTGTACGGCCTCGTTAGCGTAAACTTTTACTAAGCCTAAGCGTTTTCTAATGTAAGAACAATTTCTTAATGTAAAAATGATTTGTTTGATGTAAAAAAAGGTTTTGTAAAAAAATTTTCACGAACCGGAGTCTCTGATGCTCAAAATGATAACCTATGAATATAATTTTCGAAACCGTATTGTTTAAAGCCAATTTTCGTATAGTATTCCAATGTCTGCAAGACAAGACGCAGGGTATGCCCGTTAGGGAATAAGAGCCTCTAGCTCTTGTTCAAGCATTGATCAACTCAGATTCTTTTCTCAGCGAGGCGCTGACTTCTATGTTTGTAAAAAGTTTGCATTGTTCGTGTTAACTCGATTTATCTTTTCAGGCAACTCAAAGTTTACCAAGCGTTCTTAAGCGAACAAAGCGATCATAATGAGTGAAAGTCAGTAAATTTTTCAATTACTTCACTCATTCGAATTTATTTACCCAAACTGATCTGATATTTTGCTAACAATCTCAACCTTTGCTCTTAAATTCATCATTTATTTCTGTTTCTAAATCTAGAAAACTTCTCTTTTACTTTCTTTGTTCTCGAACCATCTCTCCTTTCTCATTGTCTATTTCTTCTTGATTTTTTTCATCACTCGAAAACTTTCTTTCATTCTCTCTTACTCTCTTTTATATTTTTATATTTTTTTTGGTTTCATCGTTCTCTCTATTCTCAGTCAAGCTCTATATCGCTTTCTTACTGACATACCAGACCAGTCCTAGTTAATGAGACATTTTGTTGTAGTTGTTATTCGAATCTCAATATCTCATTCATTAACGCATGCTCCACCGGTTAGTGGTTGAATGATCAGTTGCGAGATGTGTTATTCCAGGACTGCGGCGCGAGATGGAGGAGGAAATGAGGAGGGAAGGGGCGAGGCAGGAGAGAGGCGACAGTCAGTTTGTTTCAGTTTATAAAGGATACTTCCTTCTTGAAAAAGGCTGAAGTAATCCAAATTAGCCTCATCATCAACAAAACAAAGAACGAATAACAAATGGTCTTAATTTCTTGAATATTACTAATTTTCTCCTATGCTATTCGTTCTACAAACCACTCAAACCGTCTTCATCTCTCTCTTATTCTCTCTCTCTAGCGCTTTCTCGTTATTCCTCTCTTAGTTTCTCACTTTATCTTTTTTCTTCATCTTTCGTTCCTGGATTAAAAAAATTCAGTTTTGAATTAGAAAAAAGAACTCAAACTGCTCAAGCAATAAAGACACAGAAAACCTGTATATTGTTCCGGTACAGCTGGAACCAATTCTGAACTAATTACGAAGTTTATAAATTCGTAAACTTCGACGTCTTGAATGTTTATTAGTGATCTCCCAATCTTTTTCGTGAATATTGTTTACGAATGTTTACAAAAGTCCCTATTTATTATACTTCCGCAGTTTATAATTTCGTAAACTTCGAATTTCTTAAATATTTATCAGTGCTCTCCTAATCTTTTTCGTGAATATTGTTTACGAATATATCCCAAATAATATCCCAAATAGAAAAAGATGAAAAGAAAACATAGCGATGAAAATATTTTTTGCATGTAAAAACATAATAAATTAAGTACGAAAGATAGTTATATTTAGAAAACAAATCGTAAAATTTATGAAAAATTGGTAGTAAAAAAAGCTCACGAAGTTCGTAAATAATTTAGAAGTGAACAGAACATTTTTACGTTTACTTTTGTGAAAAATTTCTAGTAACTATTTATGAAAGTTGCGTTTAATAAGAAGTATAATAATAACATCTATAAATACACTTTAATATACTTTTTTTTCATAAAGAAAATATGAATAATTTTTTTTCCAAAAAATAATTTTAAAGTAAAAACTTTTATAAATATACTTTAATAAATATACTTTATAACCTTTTCAAATTTATAAACTTCGTGGTTATTCGTGAAAAGATTAGGATTGGTCCCAGGAAATGGCATTTAAGGGATGACGCCTCTGAGCGAGTTGGGGGACCTAGGAGAAGATGAAGAAAGAAGTGAAGGAGGCCGCGGTGAGTTATTTTCAATTCTTAAAAAGATGCGATCTTCTTCATCAGAAAAACTGTTTAATGCTTTTATAAGTTAAAACTACATAATCAAAACTTTAAAAGAAGCATTTATACCTAAACAACAAATTTTTTTGAAAAAATTTGCTCAAGAACAATTTTTAAAAAAAATCAGACAAATTTAGAGGGGCGTTCAATCGTTTTCGTTTTTTTTTTGTTGAGCTAAAACATTGAATTCGCACGCACATACTAATTGAGCTGATTCAAGAATACTGTTTGCACCGCATAGCAAACTTTACAGATCATAACTTGCAGCAAATAAAACTCATAGAGGGAGAAAAAAATCAGAGTAAATTTGTTCGAAGTGGGTAATCGAAGTAGAGCACTGAAGATGATTGGACGCAGAGAACAGGATCTTTAAGGTTTAGCTTTGAAATGAGAGTGGTAACGCCGGTGACCGTAACCTGGGTATTTCAGCCCATTAAAAGAGAGCGAACCTAGATTGGCCGTGGAAAGCGACCGAATTAAACATCTGTCCATACTCCGCTAGTCTCTAAATCGCGAGTCAAGTTGCGAGTCAACCAGCCTTTCGTTTTTCTATTGTCAACGACTGGTGGGAGCCCTTAACTCAACGCAAGGCTACGCCGGATCGACAACCCATTAAAAAGCCCTATTGCATGAAAACGTTGCTTCAATGGTTTTCGTCTTCACAAGGTGCAACGTGACAATCTCAAAACTGCGAACAACGTCAACAATATTTTCTGGAAGCAAATCGCTCAGAAGAGCATACCTTCGAGTCTACTCGCCGCCAGCAACAGCAACAACAATTTCGTTCCTTATAAGAGCTTGTGAAGCTAACTACGGTATTGTTGGGTACATAAGGCTTCGAAGTCCGAAAAAAATCCAAACATCGATGTATTACTGTCCCTAAAATCATTCAAAAGTCGAAATTTAGCTCTTGGTAAAATTAGTTTTTTGAGTCGCAGTAGGGCAAGGGAGAGAAGTGGAGGGAATGGAAGACAGCTTCCTGCGAGAAGAAGAAGTAGAAGAGGAACGCCCACCGAGAGCAGTCGACCCGGGTGAGTTCATTCAATGGAAAGGGGACTATCCAGCGGATCCTCCATAGGAGCTAGCCAGATGAGACTTGTCACGACTAAGGTAGAAGAGAGCTGTCAGTAAAGGAAAAGTAGATGTGTCTTATTAACGTGGATACGAAGTTTCGGGGTGCAAAGTGTCGTGGTACGAAGTGTCGTATTAACGTGGGTACAAAGTTTCGGGGTACGAAGTGTCGCGGTACGAAGTGTCGTGTTAACGTGCGTACAAAGTGTCGGGATACGAAGTGTCGTGGTACGAAGTGTCGTATTAACGTGGGTACAAAGTGTCGGGATACGAAGTGTCGCGGTACGAAGTGTCGTATTAACGTGGGTACAAAGTGTCGGGATACGAAGTGTCGCGGTACGAAGTTTTGGGTACAAAAAGTCGTTCATACGAAGTGTCGATGGTAAGAAGAGTCGCGGGTACGAAATGTCGAGGTACGAAGTGTCGGATACGAAGTGTCGATAATACGAAGTGTCGGTGATCCGTTCTGAAGAGAATGAAGATGATTTAGCTGACTATAGTTTAGATTAACGACAACACGTGCCGTTGGGGAACAAATCTAATGATACTCGAAAAAAACGAGGAAATGAGAACGGAAAAATCGATTTCATGTTATTAAGAGAAAAGAGGAAGAAAGGTAACATAAATGATTAGAGAGAGGGTAGGGAGAATCCAAGAGTATTTATATACAAACGTGGCATTTGACTTACAATTCATATGAATGCCTTCTTTCACAAACTTCTCATTCTCTGGAAAACTCCGCGACGGAAGAGGTCGATGCTTTTTCTCCCCATTGTTCGATTGACTCGAACGGTAATTTAGTATCTAATTAATTCCTTTCGAAATACAATCATCAGAATAACTGCTGAATTTTTGTTGTAGTTTTTTTCCATTCGCGTTAATTTCTGATCGAGTACCTAAAATTCAGTTTAACCTACAAACAGTGCTTCTCAAAAATTTAAGAAACAGATAATTTTTCGAGTTTCTCATGGTGTTCTTTTAGCGGTTTGGAAGTTTATTAACGTTTGGAATAACATTTTTTTTTAATTCACATGATCAAAAAATTTTTTCTATTAGGTTCTTTTAGAAAAGGAACATTTGCTTTCACAAAATTATAAGATAAGTTTAGAGACCGCAATAGCTAAAATCAAAATAAGAATAGGTAGTAAAATGTTATTTTCATGTGTTCTTAATCACTTAATTATTTCAAGAAAACATGAAAAAATCAAAAACAATTACTTTAAAGCAGAAAAAAGAGATTAGATTAGCTTCGAAAATTCTGAAGAAATGTTAAAAAATTTTTTTAGTTTTCTCTAGTGAAGAAATGTTTTACCCAGTCAAGAAGGCCCTAGTTGACGAGCTAGCATGAATGAATGCGTTATCCTCATAGGTAAAAAATGTCTTGATTTTTTTCTTCAATTTTTCAAACGATCTAACCCGTCAATATAAATTTCGTTTTTTTGCTCTATTTTCTCTCTTATCTCGAATTGAATATCGATGCATACTAATCTTTGAAAACTTTGTTGATTTAATCACAATAATAGTGATTCGTTGGAACTTCTTCACTTTAGGTGCTCTTCAGAGGCCGTATGCATGGAAAACAGATTATAACAATCTGGATTAGTGAAATCCAAGGATTAAAAAATCCAAAAAAGTTAAAAAAAATTTAGGATTGTGAAAATCGGTATGCATGGATATCAGATTTCTTAAACTTGGATTATTGTCAAAAAGGACGCGGAAAGACAAGCGTAAGCACTAAAATGCATCAAAATGCACTCTAAAAACTGTAATTGTCGATAACTAAATGCACTCTAAACAATATAATTGTCGAATATTAGTTTTGTTATACAATTACAACATTTTTTCAATTAATTTCGTTGTTTTTGTTGTTGTTATGTTTTCATTGTTTGTTTGTTTAAAGCCGAGTTGAATGTTGAATGTAAAATTTGATGGAATTGGTATATATAAAATATTAATATGAACATTTTCAACCTTTTTTAAATCAATCTGTTAGATGAAAGGTGATTTTTAGTAATCGTTGTACTCTATTTGGGACTTCTGCACTTTAGCCCCCTCTCCCCCCTCCCAGAGGAAAATGCCTTCCTCAAATCGAAAATGCCTTCCTCATCTTCTCAATCAAGCTCCGATGTCAAAACCCTCATTGATGCCGTCAATCGCCAAAGTGAGCAAATATCTCAACTAATGACCGCGGTCACTTCCATGATGAACACCTTCTCTTCAATCATTCCACTTCTCTCTAAACTCACGTCACAAACCATGGCTACTCCAAACAACTTGGGAACCTCTTCTCTCAATCTACAGCCAGAATTGGTCGCTTACGACGCCGTAAGGAGAGTTCTCCAGGAAGACAGAACACTTCTTGAAGAGAAGTCGCACAACCTCGTCATCGTTGGCATCCCGGAAGAAGAGAGGGATGAAGACACGGATCAACGAGATGGACAGCTTTTGGACTCACTCGTTAGTGAGCTCAATATTCTGTCACTCACTGATGCACACTCTCAGAACACCATCACTCATCGCCGTTTCGGGAACAAGGAAAGTAAGAAGATGATTCTGAAAATCCACTTCCCCTCTCCCTCGATCCGTACCGAAGTTCTACGATCATTGCGAGCTCGCCGTCCTGCCGTCTTCCGCAACTTCCCTCATGCATACGGAAGAGAAGATCTGACGAGAGAAGGGCTTCTGCTGGAGAAGGACTGCAAGAAGATGGCCAAGGACCGGAACGAGCAAGCTGGTGCGATGAAGTGGGGAGTTCGAGGGACAAGGCTGATCCGTTTCTCTCATCCCAGGCCTCTCTACAACTCGAGCAACAATGAAGGGCTGCAGAACGTGACGATTCAACAGCCTAGCAGCCCGGCAATCGTGTCTGCTCCTCCGCCTACGCCTTCTCGGAAGAACGCGAAAATGACGAAGACGATCTCATCGAAGCAGCTCTCCCAGGCAGCTCGCTCATTCAACTGACGGGACAAACAACGGTCAATTTCTATTTCTAGTTTGAATTGTGTTAATTTGAGTTGCTGTGATAAGAATTCTCTTTCTTGTTATTTAGTCAATTTTCGCTCACTTCCTTTCAAGTTAGACATTCTCACTTTTTTCTTAGAGTCTCATAATGTTGACATTCTATGTATAACTGAGAGCTGGGGCTCCCCAGATAGATTACTTGACTCCATGTTAACTAATGGAGGTCTTTATACTGTTCATCGTTGTGATAGGGTTAGTGATTTTCCGGGAGGGGGTGTTTTAGTATTGATTTCTTCCCGTATTACTTCCACGCTCATTTCCTCTCAATCTTTCTCAGCGTATTGTCAAATGATAACATGTGAAATCAAGTGTAAGCCAGTTCCTTTCTTGTTGTCGGTAGTGTATAGAAGCCCTTCGTGTGATTTAGAATCGTTTTCCGAATGTCTTTCAGTTCTTAGTGATTCATTCGCTACCTCGTCTTCCCCATTTATCCTATGCGGTGATTTCAATTGCAAAGAGATAGACTGGTCGAATAACAAATTGTATGTTCCTGTGTCAGAATCCCACCCTTCTTCAGTTCTTCTTTCTTTTGCTCTATCAGCTGATCTATTCCAGAAAGTTAGTGAACCAACAAGAGGTTCGAGTCTGCTTGACCTGGTATTCAGTAGTGACCCATTCATCATTTCTTCATGTATTGTTGATCCTCCTCTCCCTACATTAGATCACTGCCTAGTTCGTTTTTCGATTTCATCTGCTTCAGCTCCTAAGAAAAAGCTTTACTATTTAGACTATAAGAAAACAGTCTGTTTGGTACAAAGCACTCGATGTAACTTCTTCTGCCTATGTTTCTTGTGTTTTTATCGACTATAGCAAAGCGTTTGATACAGTATCTTTGAACCGTCTAATGCAGAAGTTGTCAGCCTATGGTATATCTGGTTGTCTTTATAAATTCATTTTTTCTTATCTTTCTAACAGGAGTCAGTGTGTAGTTGTTAACGATTCATTCTCTAGTAGTTATTCAGTTAGATGTGGGGTCCCGCAGGGATCTGTGTTGGGTCCATTGCTTTTCTTGCTTTATATAAATGATTTACCCAGTGCTTTACCGAAAGATGTTTATTGCACGTTGTATGCTGACGACGCTAAGCTTTTCACACTTAACAATTCCGGTCTACTGCAGACAGCTTTGGATTCAGTATCTCAGTGGTCTGATGAATGGGGACTTACTATATCGAGCAGTAAGACAATTGCTATGCAAATAGGAAGGGATCATCCAGATGTCAACTTTAATCTCAATTCCTCTCCGATTTCGTTCACTTCATCATTTCGTGATTTAGGAGTAACTATCTCCAACGATCTCTATTTTAAGGAACATGTTAATCATATCTGTAATAAGGCTTTTTCTATTTCTTATCTCATTCTGAGATCTTTTCGTACAAAAAATGTTGCAATTCTCATGAAGCTATTTTGTACTTACGTTAGACCTATCCTGGAGTACTCCAGTGAAGTCTGGAATACTATTGACTTAACGCTAAGTAAGAAAGTAGAGTCTGTCCAAAGAAGATTTACTAAGCGTATTTTTAATAGAGCAGGAATTAGTTTATCTTACGAAGGAAGACTGAATTGGCTTGGCTGTGAAAGTCTTCAAAGACGCAGACTTATTAACGATGTGTTCACTTTGCATAGAATAGTGTTTAAAAGATTAGATATCACTTGCCCAGATTTCTTACCAATGTCTCACTGTACTAGGACTAGAGGACATCATTGGAAGCTTTTGTTGCCTTTGTGCCGCACAAACCGATACAAGAAATTCTTCACAAATAGAGTTGTGAATGATTGGAATTCTCTTCCTTCTTATTTTTTCAATATGAATGCATTGTCAGCTAAGAAGTTTCTATTCCAGTACTTAAATTAGAATCCTGATCATTTATTGGCTGTTGTTCATTTTAAAATATTGATTACCATGTTGTAATCTCTCACCATCCGTTGTATGTCTGAACCATTACAACTGGAATAAAGAATAAGAGGTTCCATGGGTCAGTTCAATTGGATCATGTTCTTGATACGGCCTCGTTAGCGTAAACTTTTACTAAGCCTAAGCACTTTCTGATGTAAAAATAACTTTTTTTAATGTAAAATTAACTTTTGAAAATGTAAATGAGTCAGTAGTATGACCCATGGAACCTCTGGGAGGGGGCCTAAAGTACAGAAGTGCCCTTTGTTATTCGTTCACTGTACAAGCCAAGCAATATACGAAGTAATGATTAAAAAACACGAAGTAGAAAAAATTAGCCATGAAATAAACATAAAAGAAGCACTAAACAAGAGAACATGCAAAAAAAATATGTAAAATTCCGTTCCGTTTTACTTTCAATACACACTTCAAAAAGAGCAACATGAACGGAATGGGTCAAATTGAGCCGAGAATCCTTTCGGATTGCTCACTAACCCACCTTCGGAGTAGGGTTACGAATTTTGTCGGATTGTCTCAAATCCAAAAGTATTATAGCTTCCATGCATACCGGATTAGTGAAATGTATTTGGATAACTTCTAATTCAAGCTCTTAATCCTTTTGGATTGCTCCATGCATACGGCCTCGGAGGTTTAATTTGGTCAGTTCAATTGAGTAATTTTCTTGAAACGGTCTCGTTCGCCTAAGCCGTACGGCCTCGATAGCGTAAACTTTTGCCTAAGCCTAAGCGTTTTTTTAATGTAAAAATAGTTTTTTCATGTAAAATTAACTTTTTAATGTAAAAATAACGTTGTAAATGTAAGTAAGTCAGAAGTATGACCCATGGAATCTCTGGGAAAGAGGGGGCTCTTAAAGTGAAGAAGTTCCGATTTGTTTGTCTCGGTACTATGCTAATTGATTTGAAACTATTTCAATTTTTTCATTGCTCGTCATATTGAGTCACTCAATTGCCAGGCAAGCAGAGCGTTAGACAAGTAGAGTGACAAACACTGCGTCTCTGTACACTACACTTTTTTGCGTTCCTGATTCGCCTAACATTTACTTACATCAAATTAATTTTAGTTACTGAGAAACTGCTTTAGTTCTTGTATCAAATTTTTCTAGAAAAAGTTTCTGGCACTTCTTCACTTAAGTCACCCCCGGCCTTTAACAAATCACACTCAAGACACTCAAACACTCACGCGTCGGCCTAAAACACGGCCTCAACTTGAAAACTGCCTGGCTCAATTTTTTCTTTCTTGTTCTCTTTCTTTCTTTTTTCTTTCTCTTTCTTTTCTTTTCTTTTCCTTTGAAAAAATTATCTTTATAAATTTTGGGGAAAGGAAAGGGGGGAGGGGGAGGGGGGTTTACCTAAGCAGGGAAGGGAGGGGGCCCTAAAGGGGGGGAGGAAGAGGTCCCTACCTAAGCAAAGGGGGGGTTGGGCCCTAGGGGGGGAGGGGGAGGGGGAAGGGGGGCCCTAAAGAAGGGAAGGGGGCCCTAAGGAGAAATGGGGGAAGGGAGTTTTAATGAATAAAATCTCTTTCTGAGAAAAAATCTTTGGACGGCTGAAGTAGATTAAAGCCATCTTTTTACAAAGAAAGTAAGAGAACAAGTAAGAAAAAAGAAAGAAAAAAATTAAAAAAAGAGAAAGAAAAAAGAATACTAATTAATTAAGCCAGGCAGTTTTCAAGTTGAGGCCGTGTTTTAGGCCGACGCGTGAGTGTCGTGAGTGTCGTGAGTGTTTGAGTGTAATGATTGTGATTTGTTAAATGCCGTCACCCCCAGAGGTTCCATGGGTCAAACTTCTGACTCATTTACATTTACAAAAAAACAAATTTTACATTAAAAAATTATTTTTACATTAAAGAAATTATTTTTACATTAAAAACGCTTAGGCTTGGGAAAAAGTTTACGCTAACGAGACCGTATCAAAAATACCACTCTCATCTGACCCAATTGATTCCTGGTAGGGGGTGACTAAAGTGAAGAAGTGCCAAGTTTCTCAGTGTTTCGCTCGGAGAAGACTTACATATCAAAGCTTTTGTTTGATTGATCAATTTTTTCCTCCTTCCATAACGCGTTCTCCGAATCGTTACCTTAATTTCCATGTTTTTCAACTGAATTTGTTCTGTTCAAAGAATTTCTCGGCACTTACAATGCCGCATCGGAAAAACTGGATTTGCTTCCCGCTCATATACGACTCCGGGTTAGTTGATGCTTCATCTTTCGCACTGAGATTTCAGCTCCGTAAGCATGTTTTTTTCCCTGGAATTTTGGTATGAATGAGAAAAATTACGAACAATTATTGTACCTTTCCAGTGCAAACAAAAATCTTTTCAGCTCTTCCGATCAAAAATTGATAAAACTCACTGAATGGAATGTTGTTACCATCGCTTGAAAAGGTTTGTTCAAGAATCTTTTCCCTAAGCTCACATAAAAAAGCAATTTTTCTAAACAGGAACAGTTTTTAATATAGTTTTTGATACTTTGTTACATGAACAAGGGCCTACTTTTGATTGGATTGGATTCATCAATACAATATTGTATCCATAGGTGAAAATTTATGAATATTTGAAAAGGTCGCTAGCCTGACTAGGTGGAAATTTTTTTTAAAAAATTTACTTAAGAAATCCTTTTGTGCACTATCACGGCTAACCAAGCTTTCCAAAACAAAGATCTTCTTTTAAAACTTTACATACCTTCAAAGAAATTCTTACACAAAGTTAATTTTTTTGGGCTGTAGATCGATCGCAATTTTGCAAGTCGATAGTTCAGCTATGTTCAACGCTCAAAAATCGGTTTACAAAAAACTTTTTGTTAAGATATGCAAGGCTCTGCAAAAAAGATGGTGTGATTCTAGATCTGGCGAGCGTCCTGAAATTCAGGCGTTGAGAGATTGGAAAAATCTGAGCTTCAGCGAAAGGCAGCCATTCATGAACATGGCCAAACAATATCGAAGGAGTAACGAGGTGCGAAAGAAGAAGGAAGAGGGTTGGTATTAGGTAAAAGAGGTCTTGTGAAGGGAAGGGGGGAACTAGTAAGTACAAAAGAGTGGATGAAGGAGAAAAGGGGGAGGGTAGTAAAGACAAGATGGGTTATATAGGGGAAGAAGGGTGGAATAGTAGGTACAATATGAGTTTAAAAGGGGAAGAGGGGGTATATGTACTAGGTACAAAAAGGTGGTGAATGGTAAGGTTCATAGGTCATATAACATTAGAATAGCTGCATATACCACAGGACCAATACAGATATCAATCGAAAAGTCTATAATAAAAAAGGTAGAACGGTCGGCTTTTTTGTGTGGACAGGACTATGTACCCTTTCTACCTTTTTTTCACACGGGCTATTGATTCCGGTGTTGATCGGATGAGTATAAGAGCGTTCGAATACATGCGGTGAAGGCATCATGAATCGTTTTTAGTGTGCAAGAAAAGTGTACAGACGCCCGCCAAAGGCGGAAATTTGTTCACATAATGTTCCCCCCTTATTGTATCTCTAATCCTCCGAAATAGCGATACAGTTTTACAAACGGATACAGGGAAATTTTGTGAAAAACTCCTTTCCGTCGCAAAAACAAAGCATGACAATGCAGGTTACCCTTCCGGAACTACTCTGGGGCTTATTTCTTCTAAAACGCCCCGTCCGTCGCAAAACAAAACATGACAATGCAGGTTACCCTTCCGGAACTACTCTGGGGCTTATTTCTTCTAAAACGCCCCGTCCGTCGCAAAACAAAACATGACAATGCAGGTTACCCTTCCGGAACTACTCTGGGGCTTATTTCTTCTAAAACGCCCCGTCCGTCGCAAAACAAAACATTACAATGCAGGTTACCCTTCCGGAACTACTCTGGGGCTTATTTCTTCTAAAACGCCCCGTCCGTCGCAAAACAAAACATGACAATGCAGGTTACCCTTCCGGAACTACTCTGGGGCTTATTTCTTCTAAAACGCCCCGTCCGTCGCAAAACAAAACATTACAATGCAGGTTACCCTTCCGGAACTACTTGGTGGCCTATTTCTAATTGGATATTTTGGATACAGCGATACAGTGATACAATGGATATTTGGATACATCGATAGTTTACTTGTCTTTCTAATCTCTCCTGTAAATAAATGGATACAGTTCACAGTTGTATCCGATACAGCAGCCGATACAAAAAGTTGCTGTATCGGATACAAATATTTGTTGAGTTTGGGGCAATTTTCGTTTGCTCGGTCAATTTTCTTCATATTTTGTTTTTTCTTTTTTTTTTCTATTCGTATTTTATTTTTTTCTTAATTTGTTTTTCCTCTTCTTGTTTTTTTCTTCCTTTTTTTTCTCTTTTTTTTGTTTTTCTTCATTTTTTCTTCATATTTTGTTTTTTTTTCTTTTTTTTGCACCTTCAGTTTTTCCTTCATTTTTTGGCACCAAACATTATTCAAATACTTGAAGTCTTTTTTCAATTTACATTAATATTAAACATGATTGAATTTATGATAATAACATGGAGGCGTTAGTTAGTGCACTTTAACTGGTAAGATTTTCCGGCTAAACTAGGCTTTAGATTTCGAGTTTTTTGTTCTTTGTATATTACGTGACCTCGCTGATTACCCCGATGGCGTATGTGGGGCCTCTCCCGCAGGCGGATGGGAGACTTGGTGGCTTTGCCATGGCTGACCAAAGAGGGGCTTAGGCTAGTGAGCGTCGCGGGTGGGTGTGGGAACTGGGCAGCCCACATCCTATAAAATGCTCGCTCACTGTTATCTCACTGGCCTAAGGGACACGGTTAAGAGGCGTGTCCAAAAAATAACCTCTAGCCCACATGGCCCAAAGGGTCGTAAACGGACGTCAGGCTGAACTATCGACTTGGATGCTCGTGCGACAAGCCGGTCTATGAAGAAACCGTCGCATCCCCCCAAGATGCACCATCAGAGTAACCCGAATGCTAGGGCGTCCCCTTCAAGCGACGCGCGTCGAATCCCGATCGACGTGAGAAATATGCGAGGGTCTTCGAGGAATAATAGGCCGCGTCCTCGATTTAATCAAATAGCAGTGCCTACACGCCTCCGACTAGCTACCTTGAACGTCGGAAGTCTCTCGGGGAAGTCCATGGAAGTCTGTGACATGCGGGCAAAAAGAAGAGTACATCTGGCATGCCTCCAGGAAACTAGGTGGAAAGGAGGGAAAGCAAAGCAGCTCGACGGGAGGTATAAGCTGTGGTACTCGGGCAATACTTCATCAGCGGCCCGCAATGGCGTCGGAATTATCGCTGCCTCCTACCTTGCCACATCCGTCACGGAAGTTTTTCGAATCTCAGATCGTTTGATGTCCATCTCCTTGGAATGCAATGGCAAACTCTTCAAAATAGTCAGTGCTTACGCACCGCAGGCAGGATGCAGCGACTCCGAGAAAGACGGGTTTTGGGAAGACTTCGATGACGTCATCAGAAAATGCTCTCCGGAAGAAACTCTCATGATCGGAGGAGACTTGAACGGGCACGTAGGAAGAAGATGCGAAGCCCATAAGGGAGCTCATGGAGGCAACGGCTATGGTTTGCCTAACGCAGAAGGAGAGCGAATCTTGAGTTTTGCCGAAGAGCACGATCTTTCCATCTGCAATACCTTCTTCTGCAAACGAGAGTCTCACCTCACCACGTATTGCAGTGGTGGAAGGAAAACCCAAATCGACTTCTGGATGACGCAAAGAACCAATCTGAGACTCATCACTGATTGCAAGGTGATTCCGAGCGATAACGTCTCCTCGCAGCACCATCCAGTTATAATCGATCTCCGATTTTCCCAGAAGCAATGCAACGTAAAGCCTCTGAACGAAGTTTTTCGGATAAATGGTGGAAGGTACGTGACAACAAGGTTCGCTTCATGCATCAGCTTCTTCTCGCCCTATCCCCGGACACTCTCCAAAAAACGTTCCCTGACTCCATTGAGGAGCACTGGACGTTCGTTCGAGACAAGATGAAGGCGGTAGGAGAAGTCACTCTGGGCTTAACAAAACCAGGTCGCAAACGCATTGTAGACAAGGAGACATGGTGACCCGAACGAAGACGTTCAAACTGCTGTCAAGGAGAAGAAAGTGGCTCTCAAGCAATGGAAACGATCCGGAACCGAAGCTGACCGAGCTCTGTACCTATGTATGAAGAGAGAAGCTAAGAGAGCCGTAGCGAAGGCACGCTCCGCAGCCATCCAAGAAATCTACAGTAAGCTCGACACGCCTCAAGGAGAGAAGGAAATTTTCCGGATTTGCAAAGCACGAGCCACAGCAGCAAAAGACCTTTCTCACGTGCGGACAATCAAGAACCGGGACGGCATACTCCTCCGATCCAATGTCGAAATTTGTCAGCGATGGAGAGAACACTTCGAGGAAATCTCGAACATCGAGTTCGACCACCCTCCCATCCCGCTGTCCCTACCAGTAGAAGGACCAGTTCCCACCATCTCAGAGATTGAAGTAAGAGAAGCCCTTCAGAAAATGAAGCACGGAAAGGCATGTGGGCCAGATGATCTTGCCGCCTCTGCATGGAGACTCGCAGGTGATTGTGGACTTTTCCATCTTACGACCCTCTTTCAAAAAGCCACTGCTCGCCTGGAGTATCCCGAAGACTGGAGTAGATCATCTACAATACCCATCTACAAAGGGAAAGGAGATGTCACAATATGCTCCAACTACCGGCCGATAAGAATCATTCCTCATACCACAATGATCTTGGAAAAGATCATCGAAGCACGGCTCCGCAAAATTGTAAGCACAACCGTCAATCAGTGTGGCTTCGTCAAAGGAAGTGAAGGAAGTGAAACAACAGATGCTATTTTCGCCATTCGTCTTTATCTAGAGAAACACAGGGAAAAGTCGAAGTCAGTCCATTGCGCTTTCCTTGACTTGGAGAAAGCTTTCGACCGTGTGCCTCATGAGCTGATATGGTTCTCTCTTCGAGACCACCTAGTCCCAGAAGAGTAGTACATAAGATGGATTCAAATGATGTATACTGACTCTAGAAGTACCGTGAGAAGTCCAGCGGGTACTTCGGAGTCATTCAAGGTTGCTGTAGGAGTTCATCAAGGTTCCGCGCTTTCCCCCTGCTCTTTATACTGATAATGGACACGATCACCAGAGATCTACAAACAGGCCCTCCGAAAACTCTACTGTATGCTGACGACGTTGTGTTATGTTCCAACACAACAGAGGACTTGGAGAGACAGCTAGGAGAGTGGAACGAACGCTTCAATGACTATGGTCTACGACTAAACCTCCAAAAGACCGAGTACTTGGAAATGGGAAAAAGTACTTCGAATACCTCGAATACCATCAAAGTCAAGAACACCGAACTCCGGAAAGTGGATGGCTTCAAGTACCTCGGATCCTACATCACCGCAGACCTAGACCCCAAGGCTACAGTTGCTGCGAGAGTCAATGCTGCCTGGCACAAATGGAGAGAATCAACCGGTGTACTATGCGACAAGCGAATGCCTGACAGACTGAAAAGTAAAATTTACCGATCAGTTGTCAGACCAGTAGCGTTGTACGGCCTCGAATGTTCTCCATGCACAGCAAAGACTATACAGATGCTGCATGTTATGGAGATGAAAATGCTGAGATGGAGCCTCGGACTCACTCGTCTAGACATGGTGCGAAATGAAACCATCCGAGATCGTCTGGACATCGCCCCTATATCTGAAAAGCTTCGAGAGTCAAGGCTGAGATGGTACGGGCACGTGATAAGATCAAATCTCCATTCCGTTTCTCAATCGTCCTGGAACCTCGAAGTAGAGGGCAAAAGACCCAGAGGCAGACCCAAAACTAGGTGGCGAGACTGCATCGAAGTAGACATGAACACGACCGGGCTGAAGACTGAAGACGCAGCTGATCGGGTGAAATGGCGTGGTGCAGTCTACAAAGCGGACCCTGCCCGGCGGCGGGATAAACGCTAGGAAGAAGAAGTATATTACGTGACCTAAGTAAGCGATGTAGGCTTCTAGTTTTTCAACAAAAAAATTTTCAACTCAAAAAAGTTGTTTTTTCACTATTTTTTTGATTTTCTGTTGTTTTTTGGACCCTATACTACTTGAAGGAATTTCAATAAAACTGTCTTTACCAACTGAGCCGTAATGGTCTCGTTAGCGTAAGTTTTACTTAGCCTAAGCTAAATTTAATGTTAACCATTCCAGTTAGTTTTCGGAAGAAAAAAACCACTTTCTAAAGCGTAAACTTTTTCCTAAGCCTAAGCGTTTTTTTAATGTAAAAATAATCTTTTTAAAAGTTTTTTTTAAAAAAAAAACCCCCAAATAAAGCCCCCAAGTTAAAAAGAACCTTTATATGAATAGACAAATGCTAAAATTATTTTGTTTTCATGTATACTATTAATAGACAAAGGAAAAAATATTTAAAAACATTTTGGTGAAAAAGGAAGAAAAAAATGGAGTTGGCAAAAAAATGAAGAAGAAAAAACAAAATATGAAGAAGAAAAACAAAATAGGAAGAAGAAAAACAAAATATGAAGAAAAAACAAAAACATGAAGAAAAAACATCGTAAATGCGTGCATTATTCATCTTTACAGCAGCCTCTAGAACTGTAAATTTGTATCCGTTTTCTGTAAAGATTCAATTTTTTTTCACACTCATACAACAAGCAGCCGCGACATTAATCTCTAAACGATGAGATCATCGGCGCGATGATTATGAGCGCTCACATGACTTTGAGGTCTAAGATGAGAGCTTCCTGGGTACGAGCTCGGCTGAATTTTTGTTTTAAGACTATTTCAACCACGCGCTTGAAGAATCTGAATTTATCTGCCGCGAAATTAATCTCTAAACGATGAGGTCATCGCGCCGATGATCTCATCGTTTAGAGATTAATGTCGCGGCAGGTCTTTGTTGCGCGCCTTATTCTGATTTTTTCTCAGAAACTAGAAACGAATGCGCACTATAAAATAGACACGAATGGGCAATGAAGCACACACCTGCAATAGAAGTAAAGCAGAGAACAACCTATGAGACTTTCAAGTCCGGTATTTTCTCTTCTCCCAAATGTGATAGAATGGGGACCATTAATTCACTTCAGGTCGACCATGACGCAGTGATCTTCGTCAAGGAAGTACAGGGACAGAAGAGGAACAGAAGAAGAAGAAGAAGAAATACCCCGTTTTCTTTGTACGACGCTACAAGCTCAAAACTTGAATGTAACTAAAATCCTTAGGTTTTCGCTTGGTGTAAAAGCCTGTTATCTTTTCTAAGTTCTTCGGTATTGTCTTTTAATTGTCCTGGGTATATAGTATCGAATTTCAGTACATACCATACATATATGACGCTGCCGTTTTGATTTTTGCCATAAATGTACTTTTCGATGATTTTTGTTTGTTATATGGCCGGTTCTCAGAAAAAGCGGGAAAAGCATGGCACGGGCCACAAATTACTCCATTTGACAATAAAAACCCATAATTTCATGGAAAGTCAGTGAAAATATGACAATTTCTATCATTTCAAGATTACTATAAGTACACCTTCTGTGGCGTCTCAGAGGGTCTATACATCAAACAGAAGAAAGTAGTTTGTGTTTCTTCTAGGCACTGAGAACAAGAATACAATAATAGCTTTGCAGGCCAGAGTTTTGGAAGATCGTCGTCATCAAGAGTTTCTCCGTAGGTTAGAAGACATACTAGATAGAGGACAGAGAGATATGGAGGAAGACGAACCAAGACGCGCTGCACCCGCAGGATGATTCTGCTGTTTCACAGACGTTGTGCTGGAGTGTTTCATTTGAATATATAAACCCATCCAGTTTGTTGAGTATATAATAATTGCGTTGACTCAAAATAAAATTTTTCCTCGATTTCACAATAGACTGTGAACACACATCTCTTGTAATGAAGTTTTTCAATGTTTCTGACAAGAGAAAATGAGGAGTTTAACCACCTTATTGCTTGAAAAGTAATAATAAAAAATGTTGGACTTCATAGAAGTGGCGACAAAATTTCTCTTCATTTCGAAACACATAGTATGTATATCCCTTCTGTCGGAGATTTTTCTTGTTCATTAAAAATAAATTACAGAGGTGAGATAATGAGGAGTTTTACAGTCTTGTTGCTTGAAAAGTATGAAGAAACCGTTGGACTTCATAGAAGTGGCAAGGACTTCTCGCTCGAAGTCTCGAGTGAGTATTTTTCAGATTCACAGAGAACAAGAGAAACGGGTTGAAGGGTTGCAAAGAACTTTCAGATTCCAATCGTCAGCGACATCAGAATCCTCCTCGACTTCACTTTCCATACGAAACTCCTTAGAAAAACAACCAGATTTATTAGCATTTTTTTGGCAGCTCTTGTTAAGACAAGATGACTTACACGTTTTCCTTCGAGACAATATTACACTAGAAATGTGCTTTTTGAATTCTAACAACCAATTAAAGTATTATATCTGAAGTTTTCAAATCTTTGCTAGCGTATTTAAGGACAGGACGCCATGCGCTGATTACCCTATAGCATATGAAAGGCCTCTCCCGTAGGCGGATGGGATACTTGGTGGCTCCGCCATGGCTGACCAAAGAGAGGCATAGGCTAGTGAAGGTCGCGGGTGGGTGTGGAAACTAGGCAGCACACATCCTATAAAATGCTCGCTCACTGTAATCCCATTAGCATAAAGGACACTGTCAAGAGGCGTGTCCAAAAAGCTCATATAGCCCGAAATTCCGGGTTATGTGACCCAGAAGGCCGTAAAAAAACTGTCGGATGTTCATGCGACAAGTATATTATGAAAATTGATTGAAGAGATAGAAGGGAGAAAGCAAGATCATAATCGACGGAGAAAATGTCGCATCCCATCCGACAAAAATGTTCCATCAGAGTAACCCTAATGCTAGGGTTCCCCATCAAGCGACGCGCTTCGAATCCCAATCGGAGTGAGAAATAGTATGTTCTAGGAAAATATCATCGAAGCACGGCTACGTGGAATCGTAAGCACAACTCTCAATCAGTGTGGCTTCGTCAAAGGAAGTGGAACAACGGATGCTCTTTTTACCATTCGTCTCTATCTAGAGAAACGCGCACATTCTGAGAGTACGCGCTCACGTAGCTCAGAATTTGGTATTCATAATGAACAAACATGTAAAACCTGATATCGCGCATCATGTGGAGAAGAACTTTTGCTCGATACATCAGACTTGCCTCGATACATCAGACTTGCCTCGATACATCAGACTTGCCTCGATACATCATACTTGCCTCGATACATCAGACTTGCCTCCGTCCTCGCACCCGCAGCAACGAACTGTGTCAAATGCATGGCGACAAACCTATACATTCTTTAAAAACTTCGCAGTGCTTCTTTCTCCGATGCAACCCAACGAACAGTAAAAATATCTTTGAGGTGGTAGTACTTTATGCGTTTTTTGAATACAATCTGATAACTTTCAACCGTTTGCTGCAGACCTCTCACACGGTTAACAGCTGTGTTTGAGTAAAGCTTCTTGAGATAAGAGATGAAATCGCTAACTGATGTTCTCCATTCTGCCTGTTCAGCTATTAAGCCTCCACTACTGAACGCGTTTTTAATGGCAAGCTCGGTTTTGTGGGCGAGACAGTGGGTGAGTACCAACTGTGACGGCCGCCCAGGCCGAACCGCGTAGTTTCCCTGAACTCTCTGACAGATTGCTGAAAGAGCCCCCAAAACCCCCTAGTATGGCCAGTCATAGCAGCTGCTCCGTCAGTGGAAACACCAATCGTATTCTCAAGAAGAAATTTTTGAGCCCCTCTTTTTCAAACATTGCCAAAACTTCCCTGTGTATTCCTTCTCCAGTTTCGGAATCGCCCATCTCCGTCATTTCAAAATAGATAACCTTTGGGTAATTCTGAAAAGTTATGCGTATATAAACCATCAAAAACTGGCGAGCAATATTTCCAGTTGCACTGTCCAACATCAAGCTTATTTCAGGCTTCATCAATCGCAAATATTTCACGGGACATGTCAGACAAGAGCTGACTAGAGCGTGCAAGGGAGCAGGAGTTGCACGTATGACGCCGCATCAGCTCAGGGGAGGAGGAGCGTCTACATCGATTGAGAATGGAGCCTCTCTTCAGGAGGTACAGAAGAGATGAAGATGGAAGACAGCCAAGGGAATGGAATCGTACATCGAAGACTCTCTAATAGCCCAGGGTGGGGCATTGTCACTTTGATCTTGCTCTCTTTCTCTCCTCTCTATCGTTTGCACTCTGTCAATCTCCTTATTTCTCTCTCTCCATTATTTCGCATATTTGTCCTTTCTCTTTATCTTGTTCAAGTATGTTGTTCATTTGTTGTTTTCCGGTTCGTTGTTCTGTAGTATTTGTTGTTTTCCGGTTCGTTGTTCTGTAATTGTGTTAAACCTTCGGGTAGTTGTTGTTTCACAAAAGTGGTGAGCATGCCTCACAGTTGTTCGGTCAGGATAAAGCACACTTCCTGTTTGGCCATGCAAACACGGGTTTTAGCGAAAACGAAAGTAACGCAGTGACTGTAGTTGTAGCTAAAATATGCATTTAAAACTTTTTTTTAAAAGTTGATGAATGTTGAAAGAATGATTTCCTACTACGATACTTTCCTTTACTGCGCTGCATGCATGAGCTACTATTTTTAGTAGCTGCGCTTGATTTAAACTTATGCAGTGTTTTTATTTGCGAAAAACATAATGAAACATAACGACATCCCGTTTTTTTTTCCATGTTATGTTAACAACTAAAAAGTGTTCTCAAATACTCTCTCGCCGCAGACAACGAGAGACACCGCGACTTCTATGTCACAGAAAGGGCTTTTAGTTGTGAACATAACGTGGAAAAAAAAACGGGATGTCGTTATGTTTCATTATGTTTTCGCAAATAAAAACACTGCATTACTCTGGGCATGCCTACCCAGGGTTGACTTACCCTTTCACTATGAATACGGATTTTGAGGGTAGGGTAGGTTAACCCCGGGTAGGCCTACCCTTGGTACCTTACCCCTACCCATGGACTATGAATATGTATGGCCCCTGATTGTATTTTGTTCTGTAACCCTCACGTATGCAGTGTTTTATTTGCGAAAACATAATGAAACATAACGACATCCCGTTTTTTTAAAAATTGCGTTAACGTCTTGTTCTAACCTACATATGTACAAATATTTAGAGAGATACAACGTAATATAGTACATGAGCAGCGATGATACAACGTAATATAGTACATGAGCAGCGATGATACAACGTAATATAGTACATGAGCAGCGATGATACAACGTAATATAGTACATGAGCAGCGATGATACAACGTAATATAGTACATGAGCAGCGATGATACAACGTAATATAGTACATGAGCAGCGATGATACAACGTAATATAGTACATGAGCAGCGATGATACAACGTAATATAGTACATGAGCAGCGATGATACAACGTAATATAGTACATGAGCAGCGATGATACAACGTAATATAGTACATGAGCAGCGATGATACAACGTAATATAGTACATGAGCAGCGATGTATTTTTTCTTGCAGCGAGAGTACAGAAAATTGAACAAATTTTAGATTAGATAAAGAAGTTCACGCAATTCGAAAAAAACGGGGTGTCGTTATGTTTCAATATATATATATCGCAAATAAAAAAACTGCCTTCACCTTTTCCAATCTCTTTCTTTTTCCTTTTTTTTCTCTCTAGCTCTCTCTCCATCAGTCCTTCTAATGCTTTTATGTCCAATCATTTCACTCTTCTACCGGTCTTGAGGTTGGCTGTCTACTCTTCAGTTTGCTCTAGGCTTTCAACCTTCTTTTCAGAATATTCGACATTGGAAAATCCGGCACAATTTTACCTGGGGGGGGGTCTTTTCGGTGTATTCAAAAAAATTTTGAAAAAAAAATTTAATTTTATGCGGTCTCTTTCCCCTAAGCCATACAGACTCGTTAGCTTAAACTTTTTCCTAAGCCTAAGCGTTTTTAATGTAAAAATAATTTTTTAAAAAGTTAATTCCAAATATCCCCCCAAGTGAAGCGCTTCTCCCCCCAAGTAAAGCCCCCCCAAGTAAAAAAAAACCGAAAATCCTTGGTGTGTCTTTTATCATAGGTCTCTCTTACAATTCTTTCCTTCATCATGCTGATTTTTCACAGATGGTCTTCAATTGGAGAAAAAAACGTCAACAAAGGGCTACGGATTTGGCAGAACTCAAAAAGGACATTGACATCGTATGATTTATCGCAATCAAATCGTGAACATCATCACATCTTTGTAGTTTCATAGTTTTATAGTTGTATTTTGAGAAAGGCTCTAAAACATTGATGTAAATTATATAGACTACAAAAACACAAATGCATCAATTACACTGGTTTTAGGGTAATTTTGAAGCATATTTCCTCACTGTTTACATCTGTTAGTGAAATTAAGCAAAACTACCATAAACGAATTTTTTTAAAGGATGATCACAAAATAAGTTTGCAAGAACTGGCTGGACGTTTTTCCACGGATCTCAAGGTGTAATATTGATGTCCTTACAATGAATATTTTGACTTCGATTTCGATATAATCAAGATATAACAAAGTTTTTGGGAGATTCTCCACTATCATGAAAAAAGAACTTGAAAGTTATGAGTAAAGACCCAGTCAAGTCATCCTAAGCGCAGAAGTTCGAATGATTCAATGTCGACCGGGTGCTCAAATGAGAAGCACAAAAATGAAAAATAATAGAGAATACGAACGTTTTCATGAAAAAAATGTACAAAAAGGTGCCATATATGATATATCTTCCTATTCAGAACGGTCTGAAAACTTCCGAAGCAGATTATCTTCTGCAACAGAATGGCAAAAACGAGCTGACTCCACCGAAAAAACCGAGCATTTACTGTATCCTCCTCAAAAGCGTTTTCGGTCAATTTCATATCGTTTATCAAAGAGTTTTCATTACATAAAAATTTTTTTCCTTTTTTTCAAAAACATGGAATGTTACGTAGATCTATAGACCTCTCTAAGTTTGTATTATGTGAAAGCTTGGCTCTTTGACTTGCTACTGTAGTAACCTCTGAAGTCATGCCTTCAAAAGGAAACATATGTTACAAGGAGGATTTATATGTTACAAGAAAGCCATGTCTAACTTGCAGTATGTTCAAAAATTTCCAAACATCTGTAAGAAATAAGTAGAAGAGAATTCCCCCATTTTCGAGATTTCTTTTTACTAGACGGCTGACTTGTAAATACTAAACTTTTGTTTCGTCACTTTTCATTTTAACTTCTACAGTAAAGACCTTCAAGAAATTCCCCTTTTTTTTCCATCACAGGTTCTCAGTAGTGTTTAAAATTTTTGAAAAAACAACAGTTCACAAACAAAAGAAAAACAACAATTTTTTTACAAAAAACAACAGAAAAGAAAATAAAACTCTTCTTTCTTTACCCTTAATCTCTTTCTCGCTTTTCATTATCAGAGACTGCTTTGCTCGAGAAGCTTTTTTTTCCTTCTAATTTCCGTATTGCAAATGATCTTCGTTGAACTATTTTTCTTCCGATACACATGAAACCCTTCCTCATGAAACCCTTCCTCACGAAGTTCAACTTCATCCCTTCATTTTATTATCTCTTCCACGAAAAGTAATATGCACGATGCTTGAGGCGGTTTCAACATGCTTCTGTGGGCTGCGGGAGTGTGTTCGCTGATAGGTTACATCATCGAGATCGCGCGAGATGGCAAGGAGGCCAAACCCGACAATGTTCTTTTCTTTTCTCCCTCAGATTTTTTTGAAAATTCAACTTGATTTGACGCAACTTCTTCACGGATTTGATACATAGACATTTTCTCTATTTTTCATCTCTCTCTCTCTTATTTTAACTTTTTTTTCTATGTTTTTATTGCCATTCTTTACGTAATCCTCCGAGTTTCAAGTTTTTACTTTTTTTGAAGATTAAACGTCGATGAAATTTGAATTGAAAGAATTGTGAATTGCCTGAAAAGGTTTCAGAAGCCTAACAAGGCTGTTGAACTCTTGAAGGCCTTCGTTCAACAGAACTTGAGAGAAGAGCTGATTTAATCATTTTCAATTAGTTAGAGAATTTTTATGAAAATTTAACATGAATTATTTAGGATTGCCTGTTGTATCTCGATAAAACAAAAACTCAGAAGCTTTGATATGCAGCTGTTCATGGCGGGAGTCCTCTTCTGTGTAGTCATCATCACAGGCCTCTTTTCCTTCTATCAAGACAGGAAAAGCTCTGTGATCATGGACTCATTTGCTAATCTTATCCCCCCTCTTGCACATGTCAGTTTTAAAGACTTCTTAATACTTCTGCTCAAATCATAGAAAAAATCGAAAGAGAAAAAATTGACTTACTTTAAAAATTACGACTTGATTTATGTTTTTTTTTTTAAAAAAAAAGTTGTAAAAGTTTTTAAAAAAATCAGTCTCTAGTACCAACAGTATCATATATTACAATCTCCATTCAGTCACTGAAAGAGAAAGAGAAAAAAAATCTACCGCACATTGGGGTTATGGGCTAAAATAAGGGAGCGAGCGAGTATCAACAGTCTAGATCTTTTATACTGCCTAATCAAGAAATCATGAACCTTGAGTGAAATTTCGCATCGTTGAGGTTATTCGTGAGGGTCTTGAGATGGATCTACCCGTGTCTAATGTGGTGGTGGGAGATCTGGTGGTCATCTCAGCCGGAGATAAAGTTCCTGCGGATGTGCGCATCATTGAATCGAGTGGTTTGAAGGTATCGGCTGCTTTCATCCATATCAAAGCTTCTCAGCTTTACCAAACTTTCTTTCCACTTTAATCAAATCTTATAACTTATTACAGATGTAATATTCATGAACATTACTTTTTCTTGCGTGTTCGTTCTCACAATATCTTCTTTCTGAATATTAATTACTCTTACATCAAAGGTGGACAACTCGTCACTGACTGGAGAGTCCGAACCCCAAACCCGAAGTCCTGAATTCACACATGAGAACCCACTCGAGACCAAGAACATGACGCTTTTCTCCACAAATGTTGTCGAGGGAACGGCGAGAGGAATTGTCGTCCTCACAGGGGATAACACCGTCAGTATTTAACCATAGCTCACCGGCTATTGCCAATAATTTTTTTTTCAAATTACCGATCAGCCGAGCGGGAGGCCTAGAACATTGAGAATCAAGCGAGAATTTAAAGGCAGTAAAATTAGATAATTATTATTTTAAACCCCTTGCTCGGATGAACGGTAATTTTTTGACAAGTGTTGGTGAGCTATGTATATAAGTTAAACCTTTCATTGAACTTCAAAACCAATCAAAACCTTTTCAGCGCAAGTTATTGTTTTTCTATGCGTAAAATCAGGCGAAACAGTTTTTCAATTCTGCTCATTTTATCAATTTTCTGTTGGCAGTTAGGAATGTAGTTGGACCAAACCCATGTGATGCCAGTTGCTCGCCTCACTCACTAACAGGGCACTCAACTAGAAATATTCAGGTGATGGGCCGAATCGCTGCCTTGACGCAGACTGTAGAAGTGCGCCCTTCGCCCTTGTCGAAGGAGATTGCACACTTTGTGCGTGTCTCGGCAGGAGTGGCTTTCACGATCGGCCTGCTCTTCTTCATCATGGCCATGGTGCATGGATACAATATTATCCAGGGCATCATCTTCTTCATTGGCATGGTCGTCGCCAATGTGCCCGAGGGAATCGTCGCCACTGTCACTGTAAATTCATACTCAAAATATTTTCCATTTAACTTTGTTTATCAATCATAGCTCATCACAGGTTTGCCTGTATGTATTGAAAACTTGAAAAGGGACCGCTCTTCCAACAAGAGAAGGTTTAGAATAAGGAGAAGCGAGCTAGAAGTGACGGCATGGAAAAAAGAGAGTTTGAGAAATATAACAGCTCGCTTCTCTATATTCGAGGCCTCTAGCTTGCAGAGAGTTAGTTTTTGAAATCTCAAATTTGAAGATAACCTACATTTGATCCTAATCAGTTGGTTGAGAGTAAAGTACTTGATGATAGCTTCTTCTTCTTCTTAGCGTTGTCCCGCGCCGGCCGAGGTCGGAGTAGGGTCCGCTGTACGGCTTCTAGCTCTCCAGAAACATCTGTCCGTTGCGTCTTCCGAGTGGAGTCTTGCAAGGCGCAGGTCTTGGTTGAGCGTATCCATATATCTTGTCTTCGGTTTGCCTCGAGGGCGTTTGCCTGGTACTTCCATGTCAAGGGCGTGTCTTGCGATGTTGGTCGCGTCTCTTCGCATCACGTGTCCATACCATCTAACTCTCCCTTCTCGCATCTTGTCTTGTATTGGGGCAACGCCGAGTCTCCCTCTCACAATCGTGTTACGCACACAATCTAGGCGAGTCAGTCCTAGTGTCCAGCGTAACATTTTCATCTCATTCGTGTGGATAATGTTCTCGGTTATACGCGTTGTAGGCCAGGTCTCCGTCGAATAGAGAAGCACGGGACGGATTGCTGTTTTATACATCTTTCCGCGTATGCCAGCTGTGATATTCCTATCGCAGAGGACACCTGCAGCTTCTCTCCATTTCATCCAAGCTGCATTTACTCTTTGGCGTGCCGCTGCATTTGTTGACGTGTCTGAGGAGATGACAGAACCAAGGTACTTGAATTCGGAGGTCTTCGGGAGCGGTTCACCGCTGATGTGAACAGTTCCCGTCGTTTGCACTCCGATTTCCTGGTACTCGGTCTTCTTGATGTTGAGGCGTAAGCCATGCCTACTAAGAGCGTCATTCCATTCTTGGGTGCGTTTCTCGATTTCGGCACGTGTAGGAGCAGCAAGGAGAATGTCGTCGGCGTATGCGATGGTTGACGGAGCCGGAGTCAGTAGAGGACGCGTGACGGTATCCATAACCAAAATGAAGAGAAGGGGAGACAAAGCACTCCCTTGGTGCACTCCAACGTTTACTGCGAATGGCTCTGTGATGCCGACCGGAGTTCTGACAGTACTCTTTGAATCATCGTACATCGCCATTGTCCATCGAATGTACTCTTCAGGAACCTTTCAAATTGCTCTTCCTATTGGACTAATATCGATTACCCTGCCACGCTCAAAGCCTGGTGCCAAGGCTCGCTTTCAATTATATGGCACCATAATCGGTGAGTGAGTTCGCTTTATCACTTCTTATCCATCATCGTATAAATGGAGTCTTCAATTTCTCCTCAAATTTCCTCCCCGCTCGTTTCTCTTTTTAACAGGATGAGAAACATCACAACAACGAGAGGAAGACGAGTGACCGAGGAAGCGGACCCTCTAACTGAGCTCTATAACTATTTGAAGAAAAGTGATGAGAAGAACCTTCTACTGGAGCAGAAGAACACCAAGTTGGCCTCCCTTGTTGACGCCCAAGGTCAACTCATTAAGAATCTTACTATGAAAGTAGAGGAACTCGCCGAACAATTGTTGAAAGTGAATGCTAGCCCCCAGTGTGTTCATGGCAATACTTCTCCCTCTTCGATTATTACCACTTCTACTAAGCCTCTCTCATCTACTTCTGTACCTCCCCCGATCATCAATTTTACCCCTACGCCGCAGCCACCACCGCTTACTTCTCCATCATTCAAGTATTACGAGTCTCCATCCGAAATAGCTGATCGGATGGAGAGACATCGCAGTGTAGTACTTTTCCGCCTTCCTGAGTCCCGTTCCCCCAACGCTTCGCAACGTGTCGATGACGACTGGGAAAGAGTTCGTTGCATTCTAGACGCGATGCAAATTGAAGCGTGTCCTGTTAAAGTCTATCGCATGCCTTCTCATCGTCCGAAATCACCAAATGCTCCTCCCCGCCCACTCAAAATAGTACTCCCAACAATAGGACATCAACAAGAAACTCTTCTATGTCGCGATGTACTTTCCCGTTTTTCCTCCGATTTGTATTTGAGACATTCACAGACTAGAGCTGAGAGAACTTATGACCGGGCAGTCCGTGCTTGGCTGGCTGATAGGAGTAAGCCAAAACCTCATATTCCTCTTTTCGGTCCCCCTCTGAGTTATAGCAAACCTCGCCCACTGATGGCCGAGCGTATTGAACCTCCTCGAAGATTCATGTCACCTCGTCCTAATCGTTCTTTAAACTAGACCAAAATCGCCGGTCTTCCACAAGTCACGTGAATTGTTATTTCGCAAATGTTAGATCTCTAGTGAATAAGATTAATGATCTACAACTTTTGCTGTCAAAGAGATACTCTATAATTTCTTTTTGTGAGACATGGCTATCGGATAGATACCCGGACTCTTTTGTTCTCTCCTCCTTCATCTCTCAATATAACATTGTTCGATGTGATAGGAGCGAAATAACTAATGGCGGGGGAGTGCTATTTCTCATACACTCTTTATTATCATTCAAAATTATCTATTCTCAATCAATCAAGAATTCTCATGAAATCCTAGCTATTGATATTGAAATAGAATCTCACGTGATACGTTTCATTAGTCTATATCGAGTCCCTCATATAAACACACCGAAGAGCGAGAGGTTATTAAACCTCTTGATTGATCTAGTCACCTGCAACCACCCATGTATTATAATGGGAGATTTTAACTTACCCGACATAGACTGGAATAAATCCCCTCTAGCCTCATCGAATCCCGCTTCCAAATCATTTCTTGAATTTTGCTCAGCCACTCAGATGAATCAATATATTAGATGCCCTACGAGAGGATCACACATTCTAGACCTCCTCCTCTCCAATAGCAAAGATTTATTGAAGAACCCATGTGTCACTCCCTCATTCAGTAATTCAGACCACGAATCAATCAGTTTCGAACTTTCCCTATTCCACGAAATTCCTCTTTACTCGTATCGACGCATATACAGTAAAATAAACTATTCCTTATTACTCCCTTCATTATGTAATTTAGATTGGCATTGCTTATTCAACCCCATCAAAGATACAGATTCAATGTACGAATTGTTACTATCCATACTAGAGGACTTTTCCGAGCAATTCGCTCCTATCCAGAAGGTCTCTCTAGCGACCCATGCATCTCTTCCAACGCATATACAGAGAGCTCAAGAAAAGCGTTTTCTCTTCTGGAACAACTATGTTTCTAGTGGACTAAGTGAGGACTATGACATTTATGTTAAAGCCAGTAAGAAATGCAAAAAGTTTGTAGATAAATTCAACCTAAATGTAGAAAAGAACATTGTTAATAGTAAGAACAAAAACTTGTTCTTCAAGTATATAAGGTCTAATACATCCCAGAAACAAAGCGGTGTCGACACTTTGGTGAATGAACTCGGCATCTCAGTATCTAAAGACTTAGAAAAAGCAAATCTTCTTGGAGAATTCTTCCAGAAGTCATACACCATAGACAATGGTAAGCTTCCTCCACTCTCTCATAATTCAGTCTTGAGAGCATCCTCTCTAGAAGAACCCTTGTTTACGCGTCATGATATTTGTAGACTAATAGAGAAATACCCAATGTCTTCTTGTACTACCCCAGATCATCTGAATATGCTTTTTATCAAGAAAATCGCTGTCCCTCTGTCTATTCCGCTTGAAATAATTTATAACCAATCTTTCCTTTCATCTGAAATCCCGAACAGATGGAAACATTCCATAGTCACACCAGTTAAGAAGAAGCCTCCTTACAATAGTCCTTCCAATTACCGTCCCATCAGTATAACATCACTATTTTCCCGTATATTCGAGAAAGTGTTGAGTAAAGAAATAGAGAAACATTGTGAGATAAACCAGATTTTGCCAGATGATCAATTCGGGTTTCGCCATAAGAGATCAATAGAACAGTTGATGTTACTGTTCCTTGAAGACTGTTCTGTAGCCGTAGACCAGAAAAAGTTCACAGATATCATTTATTTCGATTTTGAGAAAGCCTTCGATAAAGTTTCTCACTCTAAACTTATTTATAAACTAAAGTCCATTCAACTCCCTCCCAGAATTATTTCGTGGATCGAAGCTTATTTAGGTAATAGAACCTACCAAGTTCGAGTTAATCAATCACTTTCTAATAGTTTCATGGTTACCAGTGGTGTTCCCCAAGGCAGTGTCTTAGGCCCATTATTATTCATCATTTATACATCTGAGATAGTGAATATGATAACTTCTTCTAATTGTAAAATTAAAGTATTTGCAGACGACATGAAAGTTTATAAGTCTTTTTCTAAAACAGACTCTCATACAACACTGCAACACTCGATTGATACCATAGTGGAGTGGTGCGACGCTTGGCAATTACCTTTATCTCTACCAAAATGTGCTGTGTTAAGAATTGGTACCCAGAGTTCCCCTCATTTTCCATATTCTATAAATAGTCACTCCCTACCCTACCTCAACGAGATTCGTGATTTAGGATTTATTGTAGACAACAAGTTGACTTTTTCTGCTCATTGCTCAACAATAGCTCAGAAAGCAAAGCGTAAATGTCATCTTATTCTTAAAGTTCTCAAGAGTCGTAAACCGGATGTACTTGTTAACGCTTACAAGATATACATTAAATCTATTGTAGAACACTGTACAACTGTTTACTCCCCACATTTCGCTAAGGACATAGCTGTACTAGAGAAGGTTCAAAATTATTTTACGCGTCGAGTTTTTCGCCGGTGCTTTGGTTGTTCGTTTAATAATATGCCAAGTAGTCAGACGAGAAACAATCAACTAGGCCTAGTATCTCTTCTGTCTGTTAGAGAATCTAACGACCTCAAACTACTCTTGAAACTGATATTTGGGAAAAAAGTACTCTCTAACAGGACGCACCACAACTTTGAAATAAGAGCTTCCAACACTAGAGGCGCATTTTTCAAAATAATCCACCCTGCTCCGAGAACTATTTGCAGAAGAAATGCCTTCTCTATACGATCAGCTCGTATATTCACCGAAATTAATAGTGTTGATGAATGATATATGTTTGCCTGGTTGTAATCTGCATTGTTTCACCTATTTATGTAATTCAAACAATTCAATTGTCTAATCTCTCGTACCACGTGATTAATTTATGCGTTGCTGCATGTAATGTTTTCACGTAATAAAATTGAAATTGAATTGAACCTGATGATCGCGCAATGCATATGAAATAAGATCATGGGGGACTCTGTCGAACGCCTTTTCCAAATCGAGGTAGGTCAGATGGAGAGGTGATCTTTTCTCTGCGTGCTTCTCGACGAGTAAACGGAGTGCAAATATTGCATCTGTTGTGCCTCTTCCGTTCACAAACCCGCATTGCTGAGCTGGAATATCGACGATATCTCGTATGCGTGAATCCAGTATCCTCTCAAATATCTTCATAGTGTGGTTGAGAAGGCGTATTGGACGGTAGTTGCTGCACACTCTGGCATCGCCTTTTCCTTTTAAGACTGGAACGGTCGTGGAGTAGCGCCAGATATGTGGAATTTGGCCTTGCTTTACGATGGTGTTGAACAGGTGCACGAGATGTGCTAGTCCAACATCACCCGCAAGTTTCCAGGCTTCGGTGGCTATGTCGTCCGGTCCAGCCGCTTTCCCAGTCTTCATCTTAGAGAGTGCCTTCTTCACTTCCTCTGCCGTGATGGTTGGCACGGGTCCTTGTATGGCGTGGGAAGTAGGGATGGGAGGGTGCTCAAACTCTTGGCCGCTCATTTCTTCGAAATGTTCGCGCCACCTGTTTCTGACTTTTAAAGGGTCAGTGACGAGCTTCCCTTGTTTGTCCCTTATCGTGGCTGCTCTCTGGATGTCCAAGGTGTTGCGGTGTCGAGCCTTGGCAAGCCGATAGATGGCTTTATCGCCTCCTGGTTGGTTCATCTTCTCATAGAGATCGCGGAAGTAGGAGGCTTTTGAAACTGCGACAGCTCTTTTGGCGGCTTTCTTGGCTGAGCTGTATGCAGCGCGGTCGTCAGCCTCATTTGACGTCCTCCAACTCTCGTAGGCATTCTTTTTCGCCTTGATCGCATCCTGAACTTCGGAGGTGAAAAACCAGGTGTCTTTCTCGATTCTTGGCTTTCCGGGTTTCGTCTTTCCGAGGATGCTTGCGGCGGGTGCTCTGATGCTGTCTTCAAGAAGCTTCCAATGTTCATTTATGTCCTCTGGAAACTGCTTGTAGAGTGCAGGAGGGAGTAGATTGCGATGGATGATGTGCATGAGAGAGAGACGTTCTGCTTTCCCAGTCGAGCGCCACCATTTGACACGTGTGCATTCAGGATTACGAGAAGGCTGTTTCTTCGACTTCAATACGCTGTAGTCCATAAAGAGAGGGTGGTGCTGAGATGCAACATGGTCTGATGGAATGACCTTTGCATCTTTCGCGTTCCGCAGCTTTGCTCTCAGGATTAACCAAAATTCAATTTGACTCTGATTTCTTCCGCTCTCGTATGTGAGTCCGTGAGATCGTCTCTTTTTGAAAAAGGAGTTCACGACTGCTAGATCGCATCGAGCACAGAAGTCAAGTAGCCGTTGACCCTCAGCATTGATCGTTCCGATTCCATGTCCTCCATGTTCTCTCTCACGACCTTGTCGATCTGAACCGATGTGAGCGTTAAAATCTCCGCCGATTAAGATGTCTTCATGAGACTCTCGGAGTTTGATAACTTCCTCTAGAGAGTCGTAGAAGTCCTCCTTATCAGCGTCGCTACATCCTTGTTGAGGTGCATATGCTGAGACGACAAGGAAGTGATTGTTGGACGAAGAAATTCGGACGGCCATGACTCGATCTGTAGAGCGAATGACTTCGGTTACATCATCAGCAATTTTCGAGGAGAGGATAATGCCAACACCATTTCTTGTTGATGACGTGCCATGGTATATCAGCTTGTATCCGTCTCCTATCGGCTTCGACTTGCTTCCTCTCCATTTCGTTTCCTGTACAGCAGCAATGTCAACCCTTCTTGCTTCTAGCATTGCGGCCAGCTCTCTACTGCGTCCCGTCAGTGTTCCAACATTCAATGTGACGAGGCGAATTTGGGCTGTACGCCGCGCAGACATACTCCGCCCATGGGTAGCAGCTGCCTGTCCTCGCATATTTGACGGTCCTAGCGGACAAGGTAAGACCGCGTCGCTTCCGGGGGACGCCCTAGCTTTGGTGATATATCTTGAAGAACTTGAAGCCATGGTTTACAACAAGGGTATTCATGCGATCGGCCTGTTGAGTGGATGGTCAATCCAGCCTGGCATCGCGGAACGTGTTTGTCGGGAGTTCCTGCTAATATAGCTACTTGATGATAGCTCACTATTTAAATGTTTTCTTCTTTTATTTGATGTTTATTGCAGGCTTGTCTGACACTCACAGCGGTTGCGATGCGGCAAAAGAACTGCCTCGTAAAAAAACTTGAAGCTGTAGAAACATTAGGTGAGCGCAGTGACATAACAAATAACGGTTGACAGCAAATCTTGGTTGAGCAAAGATGTTCGCGCACGACATTCATTCAGTATGTACTGATAAAAGTGTCTTTCCTTTGGTTTTTTTTAAAAAAAAGATGGTTCCAGTTTGAACATGGAGACTATATTTAATTTAAATACGAGTTCTTACGAAGTCTATATGCAGCAGTATACACCTCCGGCTATCTATTACTTTTCAGGTTCAACATCAACGATTTGCTCAGACAAAACGGGAACTCTCACACAGAATAAGATGACAGTGACACATGTATGGTGAGGTAGTTGGGCCATTACTAAACCACCTCCCTCACACCCCCATCCCCTCTCACGCCCTTCACGCTCGTTCAATACTAATCCACGCCACTGCGCTGGAAAGAGAGAAAGAGTGTTTGACACACTTTTTTATGCGGTCTCGTTAGCCTAAGCCGTGCGACCTCGTTAGCGTAAACTTTGGCCTAAGCAGAATAAACATTAAAAACTTGAAAAACTAAAAAAAGCGCATGGGGTGGAGTTAAGAATTTTCCTGCTCAGTGGCGTGGATTAGTAATAAACGGGCGTGAAGGACGTGAAGGACGTGAGAGGCGTGAGGGGCGTGGTTTAGTAATAGTCGGGAGTTGAGTGGTGTTTTCTGAGGAGTTTATCTATGATAAAAGCTGCTTCCTGTTTCGCATCTAGGACTTTAAAAAAGTTTTTATATGTTATAAGCAGTACGTTTCTTGTAACACATTTCTAGAAATCCATCGGTCTCCTGCTATTGCTGAAAAAAATAAGGAAAAAAACTACCGCTCGTTCGAGCGAAAGCTTAGGAAAATGAGAAGCCAAGAAGTTCTCATTACTTTCAATATTTTTCCCTTTTCTTCCTTTCACCTTGGCTCGCTTCTCATCACGCTAAGTCTCAATCGCGCGGTCGTTTTACCTTTCTTTTTTGCCAAGTGCAGATAACCAAAGGTGCTGGTTGAAGGGTGAATGGAGAGATTGACACGACAGAAATTGCGGTTCCCGGCGTTAAGACCAAGCCTGCGCTAAAGAGAGAAATCAGAGGAACCTACGAAAAAATTATACGATGCGCTTCGTTGTGCAGTAGAGCTACGCTCAAGGTATGAACAGTCTGTATCAACTCAGTTGTCTAGTACCTCGTCTGAACTGCTTCAGTCTTACGATATGTTGCACCTGGTTTTCCAAAATTTAAACCTATGCGGAAAACTAATTTTACTTCTACTAAAACTTTCCAATCTATATTCTACAAAAACCTCTTGAAAAGCATAAAGATAATATTTTTAGCGATTTCACTTCTGAAAAAATGTTGCAGCCAAAGCCCGGGGACAGCGAAGAGCCAGCCTATCATGGAGACGCCAGTGAAGTTAGAGAAAGGATTCGGGCTGAGTGCAGCAGAAGCGCAGACCAGAAACAAAATACGAGAAAATTTGAGATAGACAGAAGGAGAAAGAGAGAATTTTTGGAAGAAGAAAAAAGTAGATTGAGCTTTGATTGTAAAATAAATAGAATGACATACATAGAAGCGGGAAAAGCTTCCAGACAGAAGGTTGAAGCCTTGAATAAAACCGGCCAGTCAACAGTTAATTCTTGTAAGTTGATCAGAAATTATTTTATGTGAATTCGAACCTACAAATATCAAGTTTTAACTTTTATTGTACTCCAATAGTAACTCTCCATGTAGAAACGATCCAGAGGTAAGACTAATTTTGGATTTCATCGCAGATAGCTCTCATGAAGTTCTGCGAGTTGATTCTGCCGAAAGGTGTTCTCGAGTATCGCTCTCGCTTTCCCAAACTATGCGAGATCCCATTCAACTCGACCAACAAATATCAGGTTTAATCAGAACTTTTTAATTTTTTGAAAAAGTAGTGTCTGAAAGATTCCACCACAGAAGAGAAGCTTTTTCACTGCTCACTGCTGAAATAAGCCGCGAATTCATAGTAGTAAGATTCGCAGGTTTCTGTGCACGAGTCCCCTGATGGTCGTTACTTTGTTCAGATCAAAGGAGCTCCTGAAAAGGTTCATCTTTTTTAAACAAGTTTTGACTCTATGAGTATTCTGAGGAATAAATATGTAGAGCGACTGTGAATCAAAGAGAATTTCTGAAAATGATTCTTCAAGGACAAAGAGAAGATTTGCTATTTGAAGATTCTCTCGATGTGCAAAACAATCTCCGTGGAAAAAGAAGAACTAGAAGTCGATGCAGATATAATGGAGGATTTTACCAGAGTCAGGCATCGTTATAGCTAAAAACATGTGCTTGATTTTAGAGAGAAAATAATATTCGTTTTAGTTTGGAAAAAAACTTGTTTCAAAAATTTTCGAAGTTACTTTCAAATTGCAACCGGAGTTCTCAAAAGAGGTACATGAAACAGGAAAGTTTGATGAGATACCAATAAGAAACCGACAAAAGAACATCAAGGGTTGATTTTTTTACTTCTGGAAAAAAATTTAAATTTAAATGTTTCTGAACTTGAGAACTTCACCTCGACACAAGAAAAAGCTTGAACATACCGTTTTTGGCGGAGTACACGCTTGCCTGCCTTGAGATAGAGACCTACTAACCTGGTTTGCATGCCTCGAGATAGAGACCTACTAACCTGGTTTGCCTGCCTTGAGATAGAGACCTACTAACCTGGTTTGCCTGACTTGAGATAGAGACCTACTAACCTGGCAGAAAGCGTTACAATTAGAATTTCCAACAGGAGACGGGTAGGGACGGGTAGGCAAAGCTAAAGTATAACTCTTCAAATTCTAAGTTACACAGTTTAAAGGCAGTGACGCCTGGTTAAGATGACAAATGATTGAACTATCGCACAGAAAAAAGCTAGTCCACCGGACGGGATCGAACTCAGACCATCTCGACTCAAACCGGGAGCGAATGTTACCATTACACCACGGGGACACATTGCTATTCCGTGCGACAGTGTTATATGAAAGGCTCATATACCTTGTTCTAAAAATATTCTGTATGTTTGGTTGCTCTGAAGCAGGCTGAGTTTAACTTGGATTCATTTCTCATCATTCAGGCCACCTACGGTTGTGCCACGACCAGAAACTTTTTTGATAATCATTTAATGCGGTTTGCTCAACAGTTGAAGATAAATCTTCGTTTCAAAATGATGTCTTTTAGGCCTATGAAGCACTGGGAGGATATGGCGAACGTGTATTCGGATTTGCTGACCTCGATCTGGACCCGGAAGAATACCCCCGGGGTTACAAGTTTGAGTCTGAGCCTTGCAACTTCTCGCTGAGGAACATGCGCTTCCTCGGATTGCTTTCTATGATCGATCCTCCTCGTCCTGGCGTTTCTTATGCTGTCAAACTCTGTCAATCAGCAGGAATCAAAGTTGGTTATGGATGAAGAAGGTTAAAAAGTGTAAGATGTTTTGTGCGTTACAAGCTCGAAAAGTGAGTGTGTAGTACGGGTAACAGAAGTCTTGGGTTTCAATTTCGTAAAATCGCCAAGAATCGAAAATGTTTCCGCGAGCTTGGTTTCATTATTGCGATTCTTATTCGTCTAGGTTGTAATGGTGACGGGAGACCATCCGATAACAGCGACGGCCATTGCTCGCCAGGTAACCTGTTCCACAATTATCAAAATGACCGTGTGCGTTGACGCGGAACTCCGAATATGAAAAAATAATAATTAACCTGGACTTGATCGAGAATCCGAGAAAAAGATGACTGTTAGCTCGAGCGAGAGGCCTAGAATGAGACATGAGACAAAATCAAATCTGAACAGTCTTTTCCTCTTCATTTGGGTCTTGGCAATATTGTGTATTATGAAATCTTTTCTTTTCTTTTTTTGACTTCACTTACCTTTTTTGACTTCACTTACCTTTTTTGACTTCACTTACCTTTTTTGACTTCACTTACCTTTTTTGACTTCACTTACCTTTTTTGACTTCACTTACCTTTTTTGACTTCACTTACCTTTTTTGACTTCACTTACCTTTTTTGACTTCACTTACCTTTTTTGACTTCACTTACCTTTTTTGACTTCACTTACCTTTTTTGACTTCACTTACCTTTTTTGACTTCACTTACCTTTTTTGACTTCACTTACCTTTTTTCGAATAATCTTTCTGCTCAAACGAACGTTCATTTTTTATTACAATTTTAGACAAGTGATTTTAGTGAAAAGGTTTGATTGGAGGTGAACATCTTTGACGAGAATGATGACGTCACAGAACTCATCCATGATCCTAATGTAGACGTGTCAGCCGAAGAAGAAGTGGGCAAGGGGAGGTGAGGCCTTCTTGTTCCGTCCGATTTTCCCAACTGTCAAGACCTATCCGCAATTTGTGTACCAGCGCACCTCTGATTTTTATTAAAGTGATTTAATATGTTTTTTTGTCAAAAAATCTTTTGTTTTCAAGTCCCTTTTCCCAAGTTTTCTTGTTGCTCAGACTCAGAAACACCTCTGCCATTGTTGTTCATGGTGAGCAGTTGAAGAAGATAACAGATGGAACCCTGTCGAACATTGTCTCCGGCTATCCACAGGTTCAGCTTCTCTCTCCCTCTTCTTTTTTTCTTGTTTTCAAAAAGGTTTTAATACTGGTAATTTTTCAAAAAACTTTGTTTTAATTGAAAAATAGTTTTTTTTTAATAGCAGGATAGGTTTCATAAACATGCTAGATAAAAAATTAGTATTTGGAAACTCTAAGTATTATTTCAACTCGACCTAATTCAAGTCGAAATTTCTCCAGAAATGATATCTAGATGCGGGATTAGTTTTCTTCGTGCGTTTTAAAGCTATGTATAAACTTTGAATTGAAAAGATTTGCTAAGAATTCAACTTCATATTTTTAGTAACCGCATCGGAAAGCACTTCTCTTCTAGCAATTATAATCTGTAATCATCACTGTTCATTAGCAGAATAACAGCACGAAAGTATGTCTCACCATAGTACTTCATCCGCTTAGTATAAGCTTTTGAAGAAAAAAACAGAAAACACAAGCTTCACATTCAAACTCTGCATTTCAGATCGTCTTTGCAAGAACATCACCCGCTCAGAAGTTGCAAATAGTGGAAGCTTTCCAGAAAGAAGGAGAGATAGTTGCCGTCACAGGAGACGGAGTCAACGATGCCCCCGCCCTTAGGAAGGCTGACATTGGTGTGACTAAAGTCTTTTTACCGACAGGCAATCGAATCTTATTCATATCACTTATATTTTCCCGAAAAAACTGAGTCTATGGAAACGATGGGAACGGCGTTACATTGATGCGATTGGGAGTGAGACGTAAAGCGTAGACCGGGACAAATTGTTAAACAGAGAGCAAAAAATATCATTTAGAAATAGGAAACCGTTCAGAAGTGAACAATATAATAAAAGGAAAGAAAAGATGACTTGTGAGAAGTGTGGATGATGGAATAAATAACATATTTTAATGCTGAGTGTCGTCATTTTACTGAATTTTTGAAAGCAAAAGAAATCTCGAGAAAGACTTCAAAAAGTTTCTTGTCGCTATATCAACAGGAGTGGCGATGGGAATAGCAGGGACAGATGTATCGAAGCAGGCAGCAGATATGATCCTCCTCAATGACAACTTCGCCTCCATTGTCACAGGCGTCGAGGTTGCCACTTTGATGTTTCTTTTGAATAGTTCCTATCCATGTCTTTGTGTTTGAACTTTGAACTTTGGAGATTTTTTCTGACACTTTAATAAACTGCGTTGAAAAGATTAACACGTCATGCTAGTAAAAAAACGAACATTGTGCTAGGTTATCGCAATATCAAGTTTGGACCCACGCAGTTTTTGAGGACATTTGAAAAAAAAAATCATGAAAAACTAAGTAAACGTCCATAACAAAGACCATAAATCTTACTGTGATATGTAGGAGTGGTAGTATTTTGTTTAGATTGGTTTTGATTAGGGGTTTTTTGAGCAAGTATACGATGGCGCTGGTTGCCCAATCAGTGGCCATATTAAATAGGTTAGAAATCTCCCTTTTTCCTCAATGAGTTTCTACTTCGCTTCTCCACTGAATACATCGTTCAGATGTGTTTATAAACCATTCATAAAGTGAGGGCGAAGCGGCGCAAGTACTTAGTCACACATGTTGTACTAGGAGCGTCACTTTCAAAGAGTCTATGTACAATAAATCCCGGCCCAGACCATGACAGAAGCGAGATGGCCCTTTCTCGAGACGTAGCGACCACTCTTATTGGCGTCTTTGACCGATTTCGACCAAATCCTATCGTTCTGGTGGTTGAAGGACTGCTCAATACTGAACAACTTCTCATCGGTGAAGAGAATATCCAAACAGTCCACCGGCTTCAACCGCTTTGACAGTTCACGACATCTCCGAAGACGGGTCGCCTTCATCTGGTCTGTCAATGCGTGATTCTTCTGCAGCTTGATGGGGCGAAGTCCCATGCGAGATTTGACGATACTAAGAACAGAAATAGCCGAGATATTCAGCTCCTTCGCGAGTTTTCTGAGACTCCACTTGGGGTTATATCGAATCTTGTCTCGGATGCTTCTCATGTTGAAGGAAGTGGTCGCGGTCACTGGTCTGCCGCTCCTGGGACGGTCATTTGTAGTACCAGTCTCAAGAAAGCGACGTATTGTGTTTTCAATGGTCTTGCGGGAGAATCCAGTGGTTCTGGCGATGTGCTTTTGAAAGTGCCCGGACTGGCGCAAGCGCAGAATGTAGCCTCGGTACATACCAGAGAGCATTACCGGAAAACGAAAGCAGTTATCATTCTGATTTTTTCAGGATGTGTTTTTTTAACATTATGAATAAGATACAAGCAAAAAAATCACACGACCGCTACACCAAACAAAAAAGAAACAAAGTGACAAAGTCGGACACCTGCACTTTTGTCAACTTTTCAAGTTCAATCGATGAACATGCACACTATAAAATACATTTAAACATCTAACATGGCTGCCCAACCAGTGGCCATATTTACTTTCAGAAACTAACATAGCTGCCCAACCAGTGCCCAACATTTACTTTCATAAACATGTTTTTTTCGTACTCATATAGTTTGAAAGTTCAAATATGATGAGTCTTACTTCTCAGTGTATGAACTTGGTTTTATTTTATTTTAATGGATATGATGGATCGCAGGAAGGGCGGCTTATTTTCGACAATCTCAAAAAGGCGATCTCCTATGTGCTGACATCCAATGTCCCAGGTTGATTTTGCCTTTTCCGAAAGTTTTTTTGTATAGGTCGCACATCTTTTTTTCCACATTTGAAGTTAGTGGAATGAAGAAAAAAATAAAGTCTCTATCATTCCCAAGGACGCAATTTATTTTTTTCAAACGCCCGTTTCTGTGATATTACCTTAGCTATCATAAATCAACAGATGCCCACAATCACGATACAGATGCACTGAATATCCACGGTATTTAGTACTTTGCAGAAATCGTCCCCTTCATCACGTATGAAATGATTGGAATCCCGCTTCCTATGAGTATTGTGGCCATTCTCTTGGTTGATCTGGGCACGGATTTGGTCAGTTCATTTTCAATTACTTTGAAGAAACTCAAGAATTTTTTTTCGTTTTCGTGAAAAAAATGAAAGTTCTTCGGAGACATGATTTTTTGAGTACTCAGCTACTCTGCGCTAGAAAAGACGAAATTCATTAAACTCTAACGTTAGAAGGTGAAACGATGAGGAAAGAGCCTGAAGAGAAAGGGACACAACGCCTCCCTTCCTCGTAAGAAGAGAAAGGGACACAACGCCTCCCTTCCTCGTAAGAAGAGAAAGGGACATAACGCCTCCCTTTTTCGTAAGAAGAGAAAGGGACACAACGCCTCCCTTCCTCGTAAGAAGAGAAAGGGACACAACGCCTCCCTTCCTCGTAAGAAGAGAAAGGGACACAACGCCTCCCTTCCTCGTAAGAAGAGAAAGGGACATAACGCCTCCCTTTTTCGTAAGAAGAGAAAGGGACACAACGCCTCCCTTCCTCGTAAGAAGAGAAAGGGACACAACGCCTCCCTTCCTCGTAAGAAGAGAAAGGGACACAACGCCTCCCTTCCTCGTAAGAAGAGAAAGGGACATAACGCCTCCCTTTTTCGTAAGAAGAGAAAGGGACACAACGCCTCCCTTCCTCGTAAGAAGAGAATGGGACACAACGCCTCCCTTCCTCGTAAGAAGAGAAAGGGACACAACGCCTCCCTTCCTCGTAAGAAGAGAAAGGGACATAACGCCTCCCTTTTTCGTAAGAAGAGAAAGGGACACAACGCCTCCCTTCCTCGTAAGAAGAGAAAGGGACACAACGCCTCCCTTCCTCGTAAGAAGAGAAAGGGACACAACGCCTCCCTTCCTCGTAAGAAGAGAAAGAGACACAACGCCTCCCTTCCTCGTAAGAAGAGAAAGGGACACAACGCCTCCCTTCCTCGTAAAAAGAGAAAGGGACACAACGCCTCCCTTCCTCGTAAGAAGAGAAAGGGACACAACGCCTCCCTTCCTCGTAAGAAGAGAAAGGGACACAACGCCTCCCTTCCTCGTAAGAAGAGAAAGGGACATAACGCCTCCCTTTTTCGTAAGAAGAGAAAGGGACACAACGCCTCCCTTCCTCGTAAGAAGAGAAAGGGACACAACGCCTCCCTTCCTCGTAAGAAGAGAAAGGGACATAACGCCTCCCTTTTTCGTAAGAAGAGAAAGGGACACAACGCCTCCCTTCCTCGTAAGAAGAGAAAGGGACACAACGCCTCCCTTCCTCGTAAGAAGAGAAAGGGACACAACGCCTCCCTTCCTCGTAAGAAGAGAAAGGGACATAACGCCTCCCTTTTTCGTAAGAAGAGAAAGGGACACAACGCCTCCCTTCCTCGTAAGAAGAGAAAGGGACACAACGCCTCCCTTCCTCGTAAGAAGAGAAAGGGACACAACGCCTCCCTTCCTCGTAAGAAGAGAAAGAGACACAACGCCTCCCTTCCTCGTAAGAAGAGAAAGGGACACAACGCCTCCCTTCCTCGTAAGAAGAGAAAGGGACACAACGCCTCCCTTCCTTGTAAGAAGAGAAAGGGACACAACGCCTCCCTTCCTCGTAAGAAGAGAAAGGGACACAACGCCTCCCTTCCTCGTAAGTAACGAGGAAGAGAAAGGGACACAACGCCTCCCTTCCTCGTAAGTAACGAGGAAGAGAAAGGGACACAACGCCTCCCTTCCTCGTAAGTAACGAGGAAGAGAAAGGGACACAACGCCTCCCTTCCTCGTAAGTAACGAGGAAGAGAAAGGGGCACAACGCCTCCCTTCCTCGTAAGTAACGAGGAAGAGAACGGGGCACAACGCCTCCTTCCTCGTAAGTAACGAGGAAGAGAAAGGGACACAACGCTTCCCTTCCTCGTAAGAAGAGAAAGGGACACAACGCCTCCCTTCCTCGTAAGTAACGAGGAAGAGAAAGGGACACAACGCCTCCCTTCCTCGTAAAAAATGAGGAAGAGAAAGGGACACAACGCCTCCCTTCCTCGTAAGTAACGAGGAAGAGAACGGGGCACAACGCCTCCCTTCCTCGTAAGTAACGAGGAAGAGAAAGGGACACAACGCCTCCTTCCTCGTAAGAAGAGAAAGGGACACAACGTATCCCTTCCTCGTAAGTAACGAGGAAGAGAAAGGGACACAACGCCTCCCTTCCTCGTAAGTAACGAGGAAGAGAACGGGGCAAAACGCCTCCTTCCTCGTAAGTAACGAGGAAGAGAAAGGGACACAACGCTTCCCTTCCTCGTAAGAAGAGAAAGGGACACAACGCCTCCCTTCCTCGTAAGTAACGAGGAAGAGAAAGGAACACAACGCTTCCCTTCCTCGTAAGAAGAGAAAGGGACACAACGCCTCCCTTCCTCGTAAGTAACGAGGAAGAGAACGGGGCACAACGCCTCCTTCCTCGTAAGTAACGAGGAAGAGAAAGGGACACAACGCTTCCCTTCCTCGTAAGAAGAGAAAGGGACACAACGCCTCCCTTCCTCGTAAGTAACGAGGAAGAGAAAGGGACACAACGCCTCCCTTCCTCGTAAAAAATCAGGAAGAGAAAGGGACACAACGCCTCCCTTCCTCGTAAGTCACGAGGAAGAGAACGGGGCACAACGCCTCCCTTCCTCGTAAGTAACGAGGAAGAGAAAGGGACACAACGCCTCCTTCCTCGTAAGAAGAGAAAGGGACACAACGTATCCCTTCCTCGTAAGTAACGAGGAAGAGAAAGGGACACAACGCCTCTCTTCCTCGTAAAAAATGAGGAAGAGAGAGGGACACAACGCATCCCTTCCTCGTAAGTAACGAGGAAGAGAAAGGGACACAACGCCTCCCTTCCTCGTAAGTAACGAGGAAGAGAAAGGGACACAACGCCTCCCTTCCTCGTAAGTAACGAAGAAGAGAAAGGGACACAACGCCCCCCTTCCTCGTAAGTAACGAGGAAGAGAAAGGGACACAACGCCTCCCTTCCTCGTAAGTAACGAGGAAGAGAAAGGGACACAACGCCTCCCTTCCTCGTAAGTAACGAGGAAGAGAAAGGGGCACAACGCCTCCCTTCCTCGTAAGTAACGAGGAAGAGAACGGGGCACAACGCCTCCTTCCTCGTAAGTAACGAGGAAGAGAAAGGGACACAACGCTTCCCTTCCTCGTAAGAAGAGAAAGGGACACAACGCCTCCCTTCCTCGTAAGTAACGAGGAAGAGAAAGGGACACAACGCCTCCCTTCCTCGTAATAAATGAGGAAGAGAAAGGGACACAACGCCTCCCTTCCTCGTAAGTAACGAAGAAGAGAACGGGGCACAACGCCTCCCTTCCTCGTAAGTAACGAGGAAGAGAAAGGGACACAACGCCTCCTTCCTCGTAAGAAGAGAAAGGGACACAACGTATCCCTTCCTCGTAAGTAACGAGGAAGAGAAAGGGACACAACGCCTCCCTTCCTCGTAAAAAATGAGGAAGAGAAAGGGACACAACGCCTCCCTTCCTCGTAAGTAACGAGGAAGAGAAAGGGACACAACGCCTCCCTTCCTCGTAAGTAACGAGGAAGAGAAAGGGACACAACGCCTCCCTTCCTCGTAAGTAACGAGGAAGAGAAAGGGACACAACGCCTCCCTTCCTCGTAAGTAACGAGGAAGAGAAAGGGACACAACGCCTCCCTTCCTCGTAAGTAACGAGGAAGAGAAAGGGGCACAACGCCTCCTTTCCTCGTAAGTAACGAGAAAGAGAAAGGGGCACAACGCCTCCTTTCCTCGTAAGTAACGAGGAAGCGAGGCGTTGTGCCAGCATAAAAATATAATAAAAAACTATAGAAAAAACATCGGTTTTTTTATTCGAATAGTGATGAACAACTATGTACATATTTATCTCGAAACATTTGAACGTTGAGCTGCCTGCGATTTCTCTAGCTTATGAACCGGCTGAGTCGGACATTATGAAGAGGCCTCCAAGAAGTTCGAGAACTGACCGGCTGGTCAATCATCGGTTAGCTTACACTTTGATGGGAAAAAAATTTTTTTTTTTTAAATTGGTGAAAATGGTTTAATAATCAAAAATTGGGATTGAAGAAACGCTTTGATAAGCAAAAAAAAATTGCTTTAGATGTTGAACAAATTTTTGTTGAAACAAAATTTAATTCTTTTTTTTGTTGACTGACTCAGTTCAAATAAATAAAAGTTTTGTCCAATCTGCAACTTTCTCAGAATGATTGTGTTCGCTTATCTCATCATTGGATCTATGCAGGCATTTTGTGGATTCACAGTTTACTTCGGTACATTCCCTTCCTTGAATGTTTTTTCCAATGCTTTTTTTCCGTCTGGCAGTTATGGTAGTGAGTTGGCCTATTTCGCCTATTGCATTATGGTAAAGTCTCAAGTTTTACCCCGTTTGCCTATCAAGTCTTAACCCCTGCTTTGAATCGAGAATATCGACTCAAACCAGCGTGTTAAGAAATGTAGTTATTGCTTTCACGAATGTGACTTTTGGCACAATCGCTAACACAAAAGCAGTGAAAGAGAAAGCAGACACTTATTCTACGAAGATAATTCTGTAATTGATATCCGAAGAGCAATTATCCTCTTGCGTGGAGAGAATAAGCACAAGAAAAGTTTTTATTGCTCCGATATATCTTTTTCACCATCATTCTTTTCACATTCCTCTTCAAAACATTCTTCATACTTTCTCGTTCTGAAATTATTTGTCACCATTCGAATTCTCTTCAGTAAACTACGCTTTCAATGGCTGGATGCCTTCTCGCCTCATCGGAATCAGAGAACAATGGGATAACAGTGCGATCGACGACCTAGAGGATTCCTATGGACAACAATGGGTTAATGAGACTTTGATGTTCAAAGCTTCCCATTTTCAAAATTATCTAAAGTCCACTGAGAATTGTTTTGAATTATCGCGAAAATCTTAGATTTTAAATAAAAGTTTTTAGACTGCTTTCTAAAAAAACATATTGACTGTTTTTAGATTATATGCCGCTACAAGTGATTTTGTCCTAAGACCGATCATAAACATGAACTTATTTACAGCCGTACCAGAACAGGAAAAGTTTGGAGCAGTGCGGGCATGGGTTGTTCTTCCTCTCGATTGTCATCGTTCAATGGGCGGATGTAATGGTGGCGAAAACCCGAAAGAAGTCTCTGCTTGTACAGGGGATGAGGTTATCACTTTTGCCATTTTCCCGAGTGTTTTAACTTAGGGAAGATAGCTACGAATTGTTTCGTAAACAGTATATTGTTGCATTATCTGTTCGGCTTCAAGTATAAAACAGGGTATATGTAAATATATGAGTCTATGTGATGATTTAGCAACCGTGTATTAAACGGGGCTCTATTCTTCACTTCCTCTCTGTCCATCTTCCTTCTCAACACGCCCTTCATCAATGCTATGCTCAAGATACAAAGAGTCACGTAAGACAATACACAATTTTTTATTAATTTTAGCTTCCACTTCACTATTATTTAATCAGCATTTCAACTGTTTAGTAAACATTTTAAGTTACCATGAATAAGATTTGTAATGAGAGCTGTTGATATGTTTGAGATACTCAGCCCCAATATTAAACTGAGTATCATGATTGAATCAAAACGAAGAGTATAATATCACGTAGTTTACTGAAGTTCTTTCCCTAATCCAATGATCGTTTTCTCTCTCTCTTTCTCTCTCTCTTTCTTCTTTGTCTCTCAACACGTTTGCTCATATCTTCACAGTTTGCGTTTATGCCCCCCCCCCCCTACCAGAGGTTCCATGGGTCATACGTCTCACTTAATTACATAAAAAAAATTTACAATTATGTTTTACATTAAAAAATGTTTTTACATTAAAAAACGCTTAGGCTTAAAAAAATTACGCTAACGAGGCCGTACGGCTTAGGCTAACGAGACCGTTTTTTTTTTAAATGCCTCTCTCATCTGACCCATGGAATTTTTGATAGGGGGCTGGGGGCATAAACGCAAACAGTGCCCTTCATGTATGTGTTTATCAAATTGAATAAGAAAAAATCTGAAACGTTTTAGGTTGGAAGTTTGCATGGTGGCGATTCCGTTCTGCATCATGATGATCTTCTACAACGAGGTCAGAATGTGCTGCATCCGTAGATGGCCGAACGGATGGGTTTTCAAGGAGACTTATTACTGAGTCCTCTTCTACAACCCAGATGGATCGACAAGTAGACTTACTTACTAATAAGACCTTCTCTGCAACCCAGTCCTGTTTCTGCAAGGAATCCACCTTTCTCATGACTCATTAAACCATTTCAACGTCTGGTTATAACATATTTTCCATCTTCTGCGTGATAATATAATCAAGAGAGCATCGTATCATATTCTTGAGGAGTTTCCGATTAATCTTGATAAAAGTTATAAAACAGTTATAAAATGGTTTGATAAATAAATTACGCTAGCATGGTCACACAACAGATTTTTAACAACAGTTTTAAAAAACCGTGTGCTAATACAATTTGTAACCGATTCTCGGATGAAATGACTCATGGACTTCAAATATCGGCATGACATATGTATTACAATGAGGTTGAGGGAAATGAAGGTCGGAGTTATTTCTTTCCCCTTTAGTTGCAGGGTCCGCTGTGAAAGTAACATCAACAGTTCTCAATAGATGACTACAGGATGTAGATGATAGACCATTTGCTGTGTCGATCATTGCTTCGATGTTGTCCTTTTTGAGAAAAAAATACTCCAGGGACGGATTTTTTTTTTTTGGATGCATTTCCGAGCAGATTCATTCAACTATGTCAAAGACTGTATAAAATCTTTTCACGACCCGCCCGGGCGAAAAAAATGGCTGAATAAAGTACTGCAAGCTGATGAGTTTCTGAAAGGAGATGAATTGATTAGAGGGAAAAGAATCTCACAAAAACTTGTTCCAAACAACTTTTAAAAAATGGCGGTTTCCAGAAATACAAACGTGTTTGAGACGAAATATTCCGTTTTTCATCGAGACGATCCAAAATGTCTTGTCAGTAAACGTTTTATAGAATTCAACTTACCAAGATGACACCGGACGTCTACATTCAGGACGAACATGATAGAATTTCAAATCTTTTTAGGTTTCAACTGAGAGTTAAACATCTAATAAAATCCTAAATCCTCTTCATTTTCCCCAAGCTCTCTTTTTCGGTTCTTGTGATTCCGGTGACTTGATCAGACATTGAAATGAAATATGCTAATTCATTCAACAACAAAAAATTATTGTTGAAATCTTACTTCTCATGTTAGAAGAGTGACACAACTACACACCAATTATACTGTATCCTTTTTTTGCTCAAATTGGTGGCAGTGTTTGAAAGTCATTCAAGTAGAAACATCTATGCAAGTAAGTGGTTCACTAGCTCGCTTATGTTGCTCGATGACTTGGTTGCTTATTTCGCAGAGCATCACATCAATGTACGCCTTCCATGGCTCCAGCAGCTGACATTGTTCTTTCAACATGAATCATCTCTCAAAAACACGGTTAGTAGATCGTATTCCGGTGCTTCTTTCCTTAAAAAGATTTTTTTCTCGATTTGTCTCCCTTTTAAATACGGCTGTACTTTTTTTTCCAGAATTGTGATGTTCGACCGTTGAACCTCTGCAATTTTCTAAGTGATTTTTTTTTTTGGGGGGGGAAAATTTTCAAAAATTTCCCCCCCCCCTGATATGTTTTTTCTCCGTTTATTTTTGTTTTCAGTTAGGTATGAGTATAATTGTGGTACTGTTTCACTTTAGGGACACCCCCCTACCAGAGGTTCAATTGGGTCAGATGAGAGTGGCATTTTTTTATAAGATCTCGTTAGCCCGAGCCGTACGGCCTCGATAGCGTAAACTTTTTCCTAACCCTAAGCGTTTTTTTAAAATGTAAAGTTTTTTTTTAAAATGTAAAAATAATCATTTTAATGTAAAAATAATATTTGTAAATGAGAATAAGTCAGACGTATAACCAATGTAACTTCTGGTATGGGGGTGTCCCTAAAGTAAAACAGTGCGATAATTTTATGATGAGTGTTATTATGAAGTATTTTTGCAATAATCATTTTGAAGTTAGTGATTTAATGTTTTTAAGTCGAGAGTTCGCCTGCTACAGTTGTCCTTAGAACAGTGGCTGTGTGAGAGCATTGGCATTACTTCAGAAGTGCCGTGTCCCTCTCTGGCAGACTTGAGAGAACAGAGAAAAGTCGTGCTCTTCCAGCCCATGCTTCTCCAGGTTACCAACTTACCTCATCTCTCTTCCCCTCCTTTATCTCTCTCTATCTCTCTCCCTATTTCCTATCTTCTCTCTACCGCTCTTCTCTCTTTCTCCTTTCTTCTCCTTTCCATCTCTTCTCTACTTATTATCTATGATAAAAGATTTAATCTTCTGAGGCCGTATGCATGGAAAACAGATTAGAGCAATCTGGATTATTCAAATCCAAGGATTACAAAATCCAAAAAAGTTAAAAAAATTTTGTCGGATTATCTCTAATCCAAAAGTATTATAGCTTCCATGCATACCGGATTAGTGAAATGTATTTGGATAACTGCTAATCCAAGCTCATAATCCTTTTGGATTGCTCCATGCATACGGCCTCTGGTTACCTAAAGTCGTATAGGTTGAAATGGTTCTTGTCGATACGCGTTAAAATAGCGTTGCAAAATGTCAGGCAAGGCAAACAAAATGTCAGGCAAGGCAAACAAAATGTCAGGCAAGGCAAACAAAATGTCAGGCAAGGCAAACAAAATGTCAGGCAAGGCAAACAAACAGTGTCCAAATTTTTTTCACCTTTGTTATTTGGTTTTCTCTGTAGTTAGTTTGAAAGAGGTGAGTTTTCAATCTTAGTCTCTGTGCAGATTTCAGAACTGATTGATGTCGGCACTTCCCTGTTTGGTCAATTCAACAAGCTTACGAACGACTTTGTCGACCACTCCGGTTTCGATATTACTCCCGAGGAAGAAAAAAATGAGATCAACTACGAATACGTTAATTTTTGCGGTTGTTTTTCATTGTGTCTGCTCATTACTTCTCATAACAAAGTAAACTAGTTTCATTCTCTTTGAAGTCGAAACTAGTTTTTTTTTATAAGTCAATAAGTGGCTCAACTCGGAACTTAGTTGTGGTCTGCGTCTCTAACCTTTGGCAAGATTCCAAGAAGTGAAAACGCACAATTACCATCTTTCATAAGGTCTCGTTCCTAAGCCTTACGGCCTCGCTAGCGTAACATTTGCCTAAGTTTAATCAAAAAGACATGAAAAGTACTTGAAAAAACTCCTAATCATGAGTTTGTGGATTAATTGTCAAGCTCATTTTACAAAGCTTTGTGAATCATTTGATTAAAGAAAATAGCAGGAAGACTGAAGAGAGCGTGAGGAGATAGCAGACAAGCAGAGAAGAATCAGAGTTAGGATAGCACTAAAAGACAGCAAAAAATCACAGAAAACTACAGTATGACGCCGCACCACAACTAGGTTCCAAGCAGACCCCAAGAAGTTTTTCAAAAACTTGATGATTATCAGTCCCGTTCTTCGAGCGTGCATCAGCTTTTCGTTTGATCAGAGATGAAACCATTTATAGAATATAAACTGGACAAAAATAGTTTATATACAACAAAATCGTGCAAAAATTATTCTGCCTGCGGTGAGGGTTTGTCATGTCTGGGTGTGAAAATTTTTTGAAGAGAGACCCACGGGTGGTGAAAAAATGAAATTTGCCTTTTTAACCCGATCTTTTTTTTTGGCGTTTCGACTGTATACGAGGACTTCAGACTGGAAAGAACTTCAAATCCATAATGGTAATGTTATAGTATGGTAATGTCACCGTGAACAAAGACGAGCAAAAATGAAGTTGCAGAGAGCATCTCGCTGTCTCTTGCTCATTGTCACAGATGGGGAGAGCAGCTGCAAGGCAGTGGAGTGGAAGCCCTGCCCCGCCCTCTCCCTGTTCACCAAGCCTGGCGCTAAGGTCATTATCATATCCGAAGAGGACTCAGCGGGTCCTTGTCAGATTGTTTCATACAAAACGGTCAATAAACGGGTAGATCAACATCAGAAAGCTATTCGTAAGCATTTGTTAAATATTCATGTCAGTCGGCGGGCCACTGTTTTACCAAATCATTAGGGGGACCCTTATGTAAAACAAAACAAAAAGTTTTCTCTGTGTATTTATCATAAGGGGGACTCTTAAGTGAAATTTTTATTTCCGCCTTTGGCGGGCGTCTGTATTTTTTTCTTGCACACTAAAAACCCCTGTTCGTAAGTGAACGATTTGCTTTGAAGAAGCTGATTGCGAATTAGTTCGCAGTCTAGCTCTTTCAGAAACGCACCCGTAATTCTGTTCAAATAAGCACAATTGTCCTAGTCGTGCGCAAGTTTCGAAAGAGTTCATTTTTCGAGAGCAAGCACCTCGAAACATTGAAGAAACGTTTTGTAATTTTTACAACAAAAACACAGGAGGTTTATACAATACCATGGGACGTATGCACGTATCAGTTTTGGATGAAAAGGACGATGGAAAATGGGTTGACCTCGAAAGTTTTCGGAATCGTTATGCACTAACTGCTCCGTTTTTGAGGTGAAGATTTATTTTCGTGATCTTTTACCGAACCCGACCTCGAAAAGCTCAATTTACCTCGAAAACTATTTTTAAAGAAAAATGTTCTCTTGTGTGTACGTGCATGCGGGCTCATATCATTATGCTAAACAGGGAATGTTGAGATCTGACCCGCCGACAGAAGTATCACAAGCATAAATCATTCGCTTTTATCAGAAGAATTGAATGATGAGATAATAGAGTTTTGGCTGAATAATTGTTAGGTCAAGACTGTTAAAACTCGCACCAGGGTGTTTCTTAGCACCGGCACAACTTTTTTCGAGCGCATAGATTTTTAAAATTTCAGAGTTCAACATTCAATTTTTCCAATGATTTGGACTTTCCCTACGAAAAATCCGAGAAAAAAATTCTCCAAGCGCGTAGATTTCAATGTTTTTCGGTTTTTTTGGAGAGTGCATAGATTTTTTTCACCCGCAGTGCGGGTCAGAGAATCTTCCTGTCTCGCACGCTTCGCATTATTATAAGCCCGTGCTCGAATGAACGGTCGTTTTCGATGAAGTTCACAACAATTGCAGGTGGATTGAGATGAAAAGGACTCAGTTGTTCCCTTGAAAAGCAGGATGTTTCTCTGACCTGCACTGCGGGTTAAAAAAATTTCTGCGATCTCCAAAAACCCCGAAAAAACATTGAAATCTATGCGCTTGGAAGAAAATTTCTCGGATTTTTCGTAGGGATAGTCCAAATCATTGGAAAATTTGAATGTTGAACTCTGAATTTAAAAAAATCTATGCGCTCGAAAAAAAGTTATGCGGGTGCTAAGAAACACCCTGTTGAAAAGTATCGTCCAGCCAAGTGAAACCTTAATCTGCTTTCAGCTTCTTGTGAAGACTGGCGCTGTCTGCAGAAGAGGGGTATTTCTATTGGAGGCTGCCAACTCTCAGCTGATTGGTCAGTCACTCCCCTACTACTGCTCTATCCCTTATCCACTCTCCCTTTCTCCCCTATTCCTGCTCCATCCCTTATCCACTCCCCTTTTCTCCCCTATTCCTGCTCCATCCCTTATCCACTCCCCTTTTCTCCCCTACTACTGCTCCATCCCTTATCCACTCCCCTTTTCTCCCCTACTACTACTGCATCCCTTATCCACTCCCCTTTCTCCCCTATTCCTGCTCCATCCCTTATCCACTCCCCTTTTCTCCCCTACTACTGCTCCATCCCTTATTCACTCCCCTTTTCTCCCCTAATACTGCTCTATCCCTTATCCACTCCCCCTATCTCCCCTATTCCTGCTCCATCCCTTATCCACTTCCCTTTTCTCCCCTACTACTGCTCCATCCCTTATCCACTCCCCTTTTCTCCCCTATTCCTGCTCTCTCCCTTATCCACTCCCCTTTTCTCCCCTACTACTGCTTCATCCCTTATCCACTCCCCTTTTCTCACCTATACTACTTCATCCCTTATCCACTCCCCTTTTCTCCCCTACTTCTGCTTCATCTCTTATCCACTCCCATTTTCTCCCCTACTAATGCTCCATCCCTTATCCTCTCCCCTTTTCTCCCCTACTACTACTGCATCCCTTATCCACTCCCCTTTTCTCCCCTACATGAAACAAGCGAGCGAGAAACAAGTCTGAAAAAAAAATCATTCTGTGTGAATTACCTAGGTTTTATAGAGTCTTACTTTAATCACTCCATATATTGTCTCTCCTATGATTGGAGGTAAAATATGTTTTGATTTTCCAATAGTTCGATCGCTAAAGTAAGTTAAAAGCTTCACTTTTGACCTCATGAAACCGGTTGCAGCTGAGTAATGGCTGATAAAACGTTCTATATTTATGTAGAGAGGTGAAATTTTTTACTTTCAATTTCAGCTGTGAAAACTCATACATTCATTTTGAGTGAAGGAGAGGGTCGGTAGGTCGGTCGCCCTAGAAAATTGTTTGCTAGTTGGCAGTTTACCTATGCTCCAATCTAATTCCGCTGTACAACACACATATTATAAGCTCCATAAATAGAAGTCTGGTAGTAATGTTTTCATGTCGAGTGTTTTGGTACCTATTCCATGTAAATACCAGGTGGCGAAGTGGCTGAGCTGGTTGAACAGCGCCGTCCGGTGCAAGTCATGGCCGACCGTCTCGGGTTTGTATTATTCATGAACATATTGTAGAAATAATGAGATAAAAAGGGCCAGGAGGGTGCATTTTAATATTATTTTCCCGAAAACATTTTAATTATCAACAACTTTTTTCACACGCGGTTTTTCTTGAAGAGTTGTATGTAAAACTTCGCTGTTTTTTTCAATCACTGAAACCACTATGAATAGGAATAAATTTCAAGTTAAACCGGAGCGGTGTACTCGAAAATATTGTTGAATAGTTTGGTGAGTATTTATTAGAGCTCTTAAATAAATATTTCCGTCTACATGCACCGTAGTCGGCCATTCTGGGCCCATTCCTTGACCGGAGAGTCGTCAACACGGAGTATTGGCTGATTCTGACTGTTTGAGGTGCAGAAGAGAACCGAAGCCACTCCCTGCTCTCAACGACGCATCACCTCGCGGTGAGAGCGAGAGAAATATAGAGAGATTTAGTGGAATAAGAAGATAGTGCTGACATAATTTTTCATAACAAGATACCAAACTCACCGTGACAAATATTACGGCGAGTACTGTCATGTAAACTGCTCACTTCGGCTAGTTTTCGAGGTTGATAATCTACAATAACTGACGAAATTGAAGTTAACCGACCATGTGAAGCGAAGGAAAGGGAATGTGACGGAAAGGTTTGCAGCGCAATTAGGGCTCGATAGTAAGAAAGCAAAGCGTTGGAGGGAGTGAGGGAACTGGAAAAGGGAGGACGGGCATTAGGGTTCACATCAGGGATTAAATGAAGCCGCCCAGTTTGGGTTCAAATGTATCCGCCGCTCAAAGTTTGGAGGAAAAAAAGATGGGATGAAGGAAAAGGGTAAGAAAAGAGAGGAAGTTTTTTGTCAATAATGTGTGTACATGTATCCGCCGACGGGACCGATCTGGTCACTATTTAAGCCCTGGTTCACATCATTGCCTGTTTTTCTCAATTTAGTTTTATTCAAAACTTTTATATTGTTCAATGAGGACACGCTGATTTTCCGCCTTTTTGATCATACTTCACGTTTCTTCAATAACTAAGAATAAATTGAAGTTGAATGAAATGCGAATGCGAAGAGGGGCCTTGATGAGAAGTGAGCCCATGGGTGATGACCAGAGAAAGTAGATAGATTCATTAATACAAGAGGTTAGCGGTAGATTGAAAAGTAGGTAATCAATGCTTTTATAATGGCTTTTGTCAGGTCCGATGTTATATTAATTATCAAAGGTAGTGTTTAGAATTGACAAACTGTCCTCGACCCATCTTTAAAATTCTATTAAAACAATGCGTTTTTTTCTGCTTTTGAAAATGAGATCAATTATTCTCTCGAGAATTTTTTTGTTGAAAGTTTTCTTGAAATATGGTCGTTTAATTGATTTTCTAAAGGCTCGAGGGAAGCAGCAGCTGATAGCCTAAAGGTGGAGAATAATACTATCCAGGACAACAACTTACCTTCTACGAAATCAATCAGGAGTCGGCCAGTCGCTCAAGTTGGTTCTTGAAATGGCGTGGTTGTGAGAATTTAGAAGATTTTAATTGTTAGTTAGTCTTGCCCTTTGGAAGAATTTTGACTCGAAATCGTGTTTGAGTTGTTATAAAACACTATATACGAATATCTAGGAAAACATTTAATTTGATGATTTTTTCCGACCCATCAAAAACAAACTCAAAAAAACTACCAACACATTTCACCGCGCAAGCGGAGATTTAAGCGTGGCTATGGAAGCGGAAAACTGTCACCGTTTATTTTAATAAATACCAAGTGGGAAAATTGAACAACGAAAACGAATGGCAAATGTACCATAATGTATGATATGAAAATAGAAACCGTGAGCAAATTACTTCCCTAATTGACGGAGTCATACTCATTCTTCCCTTCCCCTTCCACATTCTTCCCTTCCCCTTCCACATTCTTCCCTTCCCCTTCCACATTCTTCCCTTCCCCTTCCTAAAGAAACGGCTGCTACGAAGCGCCTCTATACTTCTTACCTCTCCCCTCTTCTATGAAGCCACTCTGACCCTTCGTCAAACCATTCATCCTTCTCTCTCTCCTCTCCAATGTCTGGTTACGAACCGCTATCCATGATCTTCTCACTATTTTTCTGCACTTACATCAGAAGCTCTTTAGCCTTTTTTGAATCATGTTTTCTTCCCTTCGCCTTTTTATACATAGATCCCAACATGCACCATAAATTTTTCACGTGATACATATGTTTCGCGTAATAAAAAGTTCAAGTTCAATGGTGACAGCACTGATTATCGGAGAAGAATTCGGTTTAAAAGCGAAGGTATTGTAGTCGGGAAGAGGAAGTATTGTAGTTCTTCTTTAAACATCTTACACATGGATTAAGGTATCGCCCGTCAGGGTGGATACACACGATGAATGGCTGGAGTCGCCTTTGGATGCACCTCGCCTTCCTTCCGCGATTCAGGAAACCCCCGGAAGATCAAATTCCGACTCAATTCAGCCTCAGCCGAAAAAAAAGGTCTCTATGTTGAAAAAAATTGCCAGGTTGTGTCTTTGCCAGGTTGTGTCTTACCAATCGTTGCCAGGTTATGTCTTACCAATCGTTGCCAGGTTGTGTCTTACCAATCGTTTCCAGGTTGTGTCTTACCAATCGTTGCCAGGTTGTGTCTTACCAATCGTTGCCAGGTTGTGTCTTACCAATCGTCAGAAGCATTTATATCGAAATGCCAATTTTGTGGTAACACAACGCATTTTGAAGAAGAAAAAAAAATCGAGTTTTTGTGATGTAAAATAGATATCATTACGCTAACAGAAAATAGGTATGCGCTGTATTGTGGATCGCATAGGTATGCGCTGTATTGTGGATCGCATAGGTATGCGCTGTATTGTGGATCGCATAGGTATGCGCTGTATTGTGGATCGCATAGGTATGCGCTGTATTGTGGATCGCATAGGTATGCGCTGTATTGTGGATCGCATAGGTATGCGCTGTATTGTGGATCGCATAGGTATGCGCTGTATTGTGGATCGCATAGGTATGCGCTGTATTGTGGATCGCATAGGTTTGTGCGTAGATTTCACGAGCAATGCGGCTTAACTAAATTTCCTGATCTTAACACATGAATCGTTAGAGATATGCGAGGTTGGGATATGTAGCGTGATTCATCAAAATGTAAGAAATTTCTCCGACCCCTTGCATGTACCTCCTATTCTTTGCTCGCTCACCTCGCCATATCCAGCCCCCAATTTCAACTTCTTCTCTATACATCTCATCAATGAAGCTTTCTTCAACCATCATAAGCGGTTGACCTATGTTCATGCTCTTCTTTCCTATCCACAGAAAGAGCGTGTTTATCAAGGACACTAATGAGGAGGGAACGGAAAGCCCTCGAGAGAACGCGAGAGCATGTGATGTAACAGAAAGGATACAGATGATCAGAGCATTTATATCACTAGCGCATAGATTTTACACGCACTTCGGGTTTGAGAAAAACACTGCTTATGTTTCGGCGAATAATTGAGGACCTGTGATTTTCATGAGCATCATCTATAAGGCTGTCTTTCATAGTGACCAATCCTACCGGCAGATACATGTCTTGCTCAGTTTGCCGACCAAGCGTATGCTCAAGTGTTAGATTTCTGTGGGTACCTAAGATCAAGTGTTAGATTTCTGTGGGTACCTAAGATCAAGTGTTAGATTTCTGTGGGTACCTAAGAAAGCTAGCTCATCACAAAGTTTTATTGAAAACGACCAGTGAGAATAGCGATTTTCCTCCTCCCCTTTTCGCCTGATGTCAATGCAATTCAAGACATGGGGTTTAGATCAAGAAAGAACATGAGGAAGAAGTCCAAATCCTGAGCCCCGACCGATCATGTGGTCACTTGGAAGCACGACCTTCAACAAGCACTGCTCCAACGCCACTCACTGCGCCCAAAGTTTGGTTTCCATTTTTTAATCTTTGAAAAAAACCTAGAAACAAGTTATTAGTCGTTTTTGGGAGATAAAAACGAGTACTTTCTTTGATCTTGAATAGGTAATTATCATTGAAGGGGAGATAAGATGTTAGATTATTACTTATATGGCACATAAAATGAGCTCTGGAAAAACAGAGGAGGATAACAGAGTGGACGTCTGAAGAAACGTTGTTTGCAAATATTTTGACAGGCGGGTCCATAGCTCAGCAACATTTGTCAAAAAAACTTGAAATTGACCTGTCACCCGAGCGAGGGGCTTGGAATAATGTATCTCTCATTTCACTTATCTTCATATCTCGATTGCTTTTCATTATTATAGGTCCCCGCTTGGCCAAGCGGTCTTTTTTTTTTTTTTTTGACGGGTGCTGTAGGGTATGGGAAGGTCGATAGCTTTGGGAGGTCCGGTTTACCAGAAGTTGTCTAAAAGTCCATTCCATGTTTCATTCCTCGATGAGGTATACTGTAGATTGTTCTCTCCGCAGGCAACGGCAGAGTCTTCCGTCACTGCCGCATACGACTCTCTCAGTGTCGTCTCGCTGGCTTCTTGTGCGAGAAGTGCGAAGTTTGTAGCAGGCAGTTTCGTCAGAAGAGTCCAAGTGAGTGCTCTGTTTTTATGTGCTTTTTGAAGTTTCCCTATCCTCTAAGACGTTTAGCTTGATTTAAAGGTTATTCGAGTTTATATGTTGATACTGACTCAAATGAGCCCCGCTTCAGGCTGTGATGTCTTCTATATCTGCTCCTTTGCGGATAGTGGATGACATGTGGACGATTGAGGTTAGTGATTTAAAGTTATACACACAGCTTACAAGGTTATAGCAGAATTATTCCTGCTCTGACTTCCACCTCGAATCGTAAGTTACGTACACTTCAGAAGAAGAAATAAAATAAAAGGGCCGTTTATTTGTGTGAAATGGTTCAGAATAATGAGAAGTAAGCGAGAGGTGAAATAGAAGGAAGCTAGAGAAGTTGTGCAACATAGGACCTCAATATAGGACCTCAATATTTCTTGCCTTCTCTCGTCCTTCTCAGCTGCTGTCATGTAAAAACTGTCCTCATGAAAAAAGGAAAGGTTGTAAAAAGTATTCAGATTTTCATCTCAGATGAGAGTTTGGAAAATCAGAAGGTAATCATTGACGACCACGTCCTACAAGAGCTCATCAGCTTGAGTGCTAGAGAAGCCAAGGTGAGTTCATATGAAACAGTCGGTTACTGTACTCCTAGGTTACTGTATAATGTATTCAATTAAAAAGTTTCACAAAAAAGAGACAACATACTTTACCCGTTTAGTAGTAAACTTCTTGTTAGTGATTGTATTGATGAATTGGTAAGAATGCTACTAGAAGACGTTTCCGCGTGCTAGAAGAATGCTAGAAGACGTTTCCGCGAGTCATACTCTTATACAATTCGATTGACCCAATCACTCTTTTCATTAGTCGATAATTTGACCAATTTTTTCCTAAGCATTGCAGTTAGATCTCACTATTACTTAGTTTTTAAATTCATTTGTTGTCACACCAGTTCCCCTCTCTGATCTTATCATGAGAGGTGACCCCTCAGCCTTGCTCTGTAACAAAGGCAATCAATATCCACAAAAAACCAATCCTCTTCTCAACTTACCCATCCCCTCAGTTTCTCTACCTTACATCTCTTCACTTCTGAATGAGATTGTCGTCAATGCTATCTCCCCTCTCCATCAGATGATCGCGGCACAGTCCTTAGAGATAAACCTTTTGAAAGAGGAAGTCTCCAGACTCAGGCAAGCTGTATCTCCTGCCTCCTTAAGGCCTCACATATACTCTGCCGTTGTTGAGTCGACGCTTAGGGATCGCAGTATGCTGGATGAGAAAGCCAAGAGAGCCGTCATTCTGAAGTTGCCGGAAGGATCTTCGTCCGAGGACACATTCTCCAATGATGAAAACACCATTCGGAACCTCATAGACAAACTCGGATCAGATGAGCTGCGACACGACTTTGATCAAGGAGAAATCACTCATCATCGACATCCAAAAGACAGGCCTCGCTTTTCCACAAGACAAGGTCGTCCTCTCAAGATCCAGTTCTCTACATCCGACAAGCGGAATCTCTTTCTCAGTCTTTACAGGAAGACCAAACGGCCCCTGCCCAGTGGAAGCTATGCCAGAGCAGATCTCGCGCCTGCAGAACTTCTCGCAGAGCGAGAATGTCAACGTCATGCCAAGGATCCTTCTCTTCCCGCCACTCGAGTCATTGATGCTCATCTTGACCCTCTCCCAGTCTTCTTTCGCCTATCTCAGTCTTCCTCTACTCACACACATCACATCCGACCCACGTCACCGAGCCTTCCTACTGTCTCTTCCGTATCGACCTCAACCTCTCTCCCGCCCACGAAGACAGTTCAACATGCAGAGCAGCCTCGGCAGAACGCTCTCAACCAGCCCTCTCGCAGTCGAAGGATAGTGGCCCCGAAAAGGTACTCTCCCTAGGACATGAACGATATGAGATCCCCTCATTCCATATTATGTCATAGTTTTAATGCTCGTTCTGTTAAGAACAAACTGTATGATGTGTACCATTTGCTCAGATCCTCCAAATGTTATATATTCTTTGTCTCGGAGACGTGGCTGGAAGATACTGATCCTGATTCTATACTAACCGATGGACTCCCTTTCGATGTGTTTAGAAGTGATCGTTGTACTGGACGCGGGGGTGGAGTAGCGATTCTAGTCCATGACTCTTTCTCTTCTGTGCTCATCTCTCAATATTCCGAACACAACATTGAATGTGTAATTATTGATGTTTTCCCTAATTCTAGTATTTCTCTGCCTTTTTCATCGATCAGACTCATTAGCTGCTATCGTTCTCCTACAACATCCATTAACAGCATGATTGATCTAACCTCTTTTCTCTCCTCTCACTGCTCACTTCCCTACCCTACTATCATTTGCGGTGACCTAAATTTACCAAATATTGACTGGCAATCACTAACTACAATTCGTAATTGTCATATTTCTGAGTGTTTCTTACAATTTGCCAGCGACCACCACTTAACCCAGTATGTACTCACACCCACTCGCATATCCAACATCTTAGACTATGTCTTCTCTAACCAACCAATCATTATGAAATGCAGTACTCAGCCTCCTATTTCTACGAGTGATCATGCCTCTATTTCTTTCTCTATAACCAACAGTCGAGTCTCGAAATACCATCCCTTACATTGTCGATCCGATTGGAAGAAAGCCGATTGGTTGTCAATAAATTCCGCTATTGTCCGTATCGACTGGACCTTTTTGTTTTCCTCTCTCACCATTGATGAATGTGTTGTATTACTAACCAATACTCTCAACAACCTCATATCTGAGCATGTCCCTAACAAACGTTCACTCAAACCTCATCTACAGTATCCCAAAAAAATTCGACAGATTTACAGCTATCTTTTGAGAAGTAAGAAGCGATCAGTAACATCTTCAAGTACTTCAAGAGCTTGTCGTAAACTCCATAGGGAAGTTCTGAAATTTGAAAGTGAACGTGAAGAGAATCTAGCCTTGCCTAAGAATTACAAACTTTTCTTTCGTACGCTGGCAAATCGCATAAAAAAGAAACCTGTCAATTCCGCACTTATAATTGATGATGTTGTCCTTACCAACTCTGTTGAGAAAGCTAAGGCTTTTTCGGACTTTTTCGATTCTATTGTTAGCATTCCATTAGAAGGTCCGCTTCCTCTGCCTAACTGCTCATCATTCCTCTCACCAACTTACATTGTGTCCCCATTGGAGATTCATAACTTGATCCGTAAAATGCTTCCCAAAACCAACACTTCACCTGATGGCATACCAAATATTTTCATTAAAAACTGCAATGAGTCTTTAACAATTCCTGTATCGATTATCTTTTCAAACTGTTTAACACTCGGATACTTCCCTAGTAACTGGAAAAAAGGTATCATTATACCCATTCACAAGAAAGGGAACACTTCTGTTGTTAACAATTTTAGACCCATAACTCTTGTCTGTTCTTTCTCTAAGCTTTTTGAAAAACATTTGTATAATCTTATTTACACTCACCTCGAAACCAATAACCTTTTATGCTCTAGACAATCTGGTTTTAGAAAGAAACGTTCAACAATAACCTCTTTAGTTGAATCTCACTCACTGTGCCTTTCTCTCACTAACCGCAAGAAGCCTTTTGACATTTGCATGATCGATTTCTCGAAAGCCTTTGACGTGATTGATCACCGGTTTCTTATTCATAAACTTGCCTCACTAGGAATTAACTCCTCTCTTTTATCACTAATTCAATCATTTCTCAAGAATAGAAGTTCGCAAGTCCTAATTGACTCAAGCTTATCCGATAGTAAATTGTATACTAACGGAGTACCACAGGGCAGCTCACTCGGCCCTCTTTTCTTCACAATGTTCATTAATGACATTATTAGCATCATTCCTTCCGATGTCCAGCTTTTTTTGTACGCCGACGACATTAAATTAATTTCCCATGATTCATCTCTGATGCAAATCGCTATTGACTCGATAGCAGATTATGCACATAACTGGTCTCTAACAATTTCAATTCCGAAGTGTTCTGTCGTTCATTGTGGCTCTTGCAACAGTAAGAGGACTTACTCCATGAATAACATCACCTTGCCTTCATCAATCAATGTCAAAGATCTAGGTATCAATTTCAATAATTCCTTAACTTTCTCTAACCACATAGATCAGGTCATTAAAAAATCATCGAAATGTGCGAATCTTATCCTTCGAGCCCTCAGAACATCGTCCATCACAGTTTTAATGCGAGCGTTCAAGTCATATATACTGCCCTTGCTTGAATATGGTAGTGAAGTTTGGTCACCAACTTCGATAGGCCTTGTCAATGATTTGGAAAGAGTTCAACGCAGTTTCACACGCCGTGTGATGTATAGAGCCGGTAGAACCAACCTAGATTACCCTTCGCGACTGAAGCTACTGAGTCTCCATACACTTGAGCACCGTAGAGCTATAGCAGATCTCTGTTTCATACATAAATGTATCCATGGCCATTTTGAACTTGATTACTCAACTTTGTTTCTCGTCAAACCGTGTCCTTACAATAATAGAAATTCACATCCTCTTCGTATTAGTCTACCGTTTAGATTGTCGCAGTCACACACTACTTGTGCCTCCCGTGCTATAAATGTGTGGAATGCTTTACCAATCCAAATAGTAACTATTTCTTCTAGCTCAGCTTTCAAGAAAATGCTTATCAATTTGCCTATTGATGATATTGTACAATTGTCCCGCTTACGTTTGTGATGCTTATTTTTCTCTCTGTAAATATACTGTATTTTGCCTCCACACTGATCTCACATCGTGACAGTTATCCGTTGTACGTTTTAACCATGAACAATTGGAATAAAGAATGAATGACACCTTATGAATGTATCAATAAAGAAATAGTTATAACATTGTTCATTGATAATTTTGGTATTTTTAATTTTGAGGAGATTCGTGCGTCGGAAGACATTGGTAGACGCCGAGAGGGGGCAGCTCACGTTGCGGGGGCACAGGGAACGATGGCTCGTCTAGACCATCTCTTCGACATACAGTTTTTTCCAAGCCGAGTGAAAGCAACGCCCATTGTGAGAAAGTTACAAACCATCGCGCAAGCGGTGGGACTCGCTTGAAGACAACAATGGACTCGCTTGAAGACAATAATGGACTCGCTTGAAGACAATAATGGACTCGCTTGAAGACAACAATGATAAAAAGCGAGTTTTGAAAAGAGCCGAGAAAGATTAAGAAAGACAGTAAAAGATAACGTAAAAAAGTTGATAATCAAAAAAAGAGATAATGTGATTATTGAGAAGGATCTGTCCAAAAGGAAAGGGTAACTGAAACACGGTCAGTGAAGAAACGCCTTTTCATTTCTCCATCGTTTGTACAGTTTATGCCATTGAATAGTGGTAGTTGCAATGCTTGACAGAGTTCACAATCCCTTGATAAATTATATGTTTCATCCTTTGCTTCGCAACAAAATGCAAAATTAATCTGAAAAGCGGGAAAAATATGTGTAAAATGATTCCAAGAGCCTGTCATATATGGAATTGAACTTTAGACTTGAAGTGTTATGAAAACAATGAAAATGATGATCACTAAAATATTATACAAAGTGAAACGAGTTATATAGAACAACAAAAGACAGTAAATCATTGTCAAAAAGGATCTCCAATGTTCTCTTAGTGTGCTTGTAAAAAGGAAATACTAATGGAGCGTTAGAATTCAACTTTTCACTTTGCAAAGTAATTTTCTGCAAAGTGATCCCGTTGAACGCTCCAATGTCTCACCACGAATTACATTGAAAAGAAAAATGGACTACGGTATTGCTTTCATAATAACTTTTACTGTTGGACGTAATTTTTTATGAATTTTACAGAAAAATCGTCGCTTTGTCTTAGAATGCATTTGTTCTTTCTTTTTACCGTAGTCCATTTTTCTTTTCACGGTAATTCGTGGTGAGACATTGGAGCGTTCAACGGGATCACTTTGAAGAAAATTACTTTGCAAAGTGAAAAGTTGAATTCTAACGCTCCATTGCAAGTGAGCTTGTTTAGGAATGAATCGAGTCATCTTATGCAGTAGAGGTAATCCATCTGAAAAAGGAATGTTATCGCCCCTTGTGCGAGAGCTTTTAGTCAATTCCTCTCTCTTTCTCTGTTTCTTTCTTTCTCTCTTCCTTTCTCTACCCCTTATCTCTCTAACTATATGTATTCCTCTCTCTCTCTCTCTCTCTTTCTTTCTCTTTTTCACTTTCTCTTCTCTTCGTCTCTCTCTCTCTCTTACTCACTCTGAGTTCAACTGTCTTCATCTGACTTGAGAGTTTACTCTCAAATGTACATCCAACTTTTGCTTACTTTCCCAGTTATTCTCTGATTTAAACAATAAAATCATGATTCCGCTTTCTCGTTCCTGTCATCCCTAGAGCGTAGAAACATCTCTAAACGCCTAAAAAACTAGAAATTTAACTAGCATGACACGCACTTTCGGATATCATGGCCCCACATTCTGAACATAGAAGATTAATTCTTTCGCCAAACTGGACTGATCAAACTGGCTCGGTTACTTGCCCGGGGGCTTAGTGTTGAGAGGGAGAGAAAGAGAAAGGGCGGTCAATAGGGGCCGCGAAGCAGAGCCATGTGGGAGTGGCGCCGGGTATTAGCCGTTATCGGCTGACTGTGATTCGTGCGGGCAGACTATATTCCTGAGGTACATTTTCTGAAGATGAGGGCACAATATGTGATCATCATCTTCGCCTGTTCCATTTCTGCAGCGTTCTCAGTTGGTCTTTTACTGTGCTTGCGACAGGAAGCGAAAAAACTCATTCACTATCAACAGCTTTCGGAACCAAAATTAGTTGGTATTGGTTCTATTTAACCCTTTAACCTCGTTTTAAAATTTCATATCGACTTTGTAAGTCAATTTTTTTTCAATTTTTGGCGTGTTCTCTTATCATGTTCTGAGAAATGAGAAAAAATACAATAGGCTTATGGAACTGAAAAGAGACAAGGGGCCGTATTCAGAGATCTAAGATGAACTCATGGGTAAATGTTACCCTAGTATATTGTAGACCTAAGTTCAACACAGTTCTGTATTCAGAGACAAGGGTGAGAGCGTCTCAGCTTTCCTACTAAACTTTAGTACAAAGTTTACCCTAAAGTATACTCTCTGAATTCCATTTTGGCGGAACTAAAACTTAGTATAAAGTTTACCATAAATTTTAGTATACATTTTTGTCTCTGAATACGACCCAAGGTGTAAGCTAAACCCGCTTCTGGTCTAGTTGTGAGAGCAGGGTGGCTACTGAGAAAAACGTAGGTTTGTCCCGCGCGACTACGAGCCGCTCTTCAGCAGCAGATCTATCAGAGGGGCTTTCCTTTCGACTTCGGTGGCCTTTCACCGACAGCTGCGGACCCCCTTCTTGGACAGCGACTTCTTGCCAATCAGCAACAACTCGGTGCATTTCAAATGAATAAACTAGCGAACTTTTTCTCATCTTTACTCTGCTTTCAGTAGTAGCAGAAGCTTTTGAAACAGAAAGAATAAAAATTTAATTCGCTCGACTGCTGAATAATATAAGAAATTTTATGCACAATGCTCTAAACAGCTTTATAGTTAAAAGTTGACAGAGTCATACAATTATTGAGTTTTAGAAACTATGAAACTTTATTAGAGGTTTAAGTGACTGTGGAGTTGCGTTTCGGATTCTTGGAAAATAGCTCTACATTGCAACCTTTAAAAAAATTAGAACGTCATTTTGGCAAGCGAAATGAAAAATTAGTGACTGAATAAAAAAGAAAGCAAGTTATTATCAAAATTCTCAAGAAAAGAGATTTTTAGGGATTAAAATCTCAATGAATTTGTTTCCTCTAAAAAAGAAAAAACTGGTTTTCAGCAGCGCTTGCTGCGATGCGAGGAGTGGGGCCGGACATGAGCTTCTCGCCGTATAGTTACTCTCCCCTCTCGACTGCTTTGGAAAACCTAATTCTGGGAGGAGGACAGCGTTTCGGATCCGCTCAACTCGCTGGAGTCCCCCCTCCGTTTCCCGGAAGAAGTGGATATGATTTGGGAATGAATGAACTAGTAATGGGTGTAAACAGTTACAACCCCTCCTTCATCAACTCCATGGCGCCTAGGATGAACTCTGGTTTATTTAATCCACTGGCGATGGGAGGATCTTGGCCCCTCGGCGGTGGTTCACATGGTATTTTCCCTTCTAACTCTGACTTATATGGCCTTCGACCCTATGCGGCCGCCGCAAAAAAGTCTTGATATTCTTTAGAAATCATATCATTTCTAAGTGATGCATGGAGAGAAATTTTTGAGCTTTAGTTTCACAAACTTATTCGATACATATCCACATATTATGTATGATAACATCTGATAGCCTGGTGAAAAATACAAGCCGCTGAATCTAATTTAATTTTTGGTAATCAATAAACTCAGATGATTATCATTTAATATCTGGGTACCTCTAACGCACAAGTTTGCCTCAATTAGCTCCGTAAATCAAAAATTCTTTAAATTGTTTTTTATTTGGAATTCATTTCTAATAGTTTAACGATGATGATGTCTGTATATACACAGAGGTAATTTTTTTTTATCACATTTTATCAATTTTGAACAATATAACTTTTCAAACGACTTTTCTCTACTATTTTGTTCAATTTCGGCCTTTTCTCCAAGAAACATATTGTTCAGTTTCGTTCGCGTAGCAGTACGCTTTTAACTCGCAAGCTGATATAATATTAATTTACGATCACAGATATTAGTCGCTTGCTGTAAATCTTACAACAGAAAATCTCAAATCAAATTGCAAACTATTCCGTTCCTGTTCACATAGCGTTGCTGTTTTTTTTTCAGAATCAAAAAATTGTGTACTTTTTTTGCGAGAAAATGAACAGTTTGCGTCACATTGATGAAATTTTTATTTCAATTGATCCCAGAGAAAAAAAACTTTTTTTATACAGCTTTTTTTCCGTGTAATGGTATTTCGTCTTGACCAGACGTCACTGCCTCTCAACTGCGTAACTGAAGATTTGAAGGTTTATATTTCACATGCATTACTTATTTCAAATCATTATTGAACTATAATAAAGCAAAGATCTCAATATAATTTTAGGAACTGAAAAATTTGTGAACCATATCACGAAAAAATATTCAAAATAAGGCATTCTTATCGAGTTTGCGTTAAACGTTCAAATGTGTGTTAAAATAAGAGACACTATCAAAATAACACGCAAATAACAATTGAGTGAAATGTTAAAGAATTCAGCGTAGAAGCAGCTTCAAAGAAAAATAAAACGATCTTCAATACTCTGCAGATTACTCTAGAAAATCAACTGAGTTCGTCGGTTTTTCGGGAATTAAAACTTGGAAATGTATCGATGATACGGTTTCCTATGAATTTAAGAGATAAACTATTGAATTGAAAGAGAAAAGGCCAATGTGTCAACAACGAAAAACAAAAAAATCACTTGCTGAATTCTCACTGAAGACGCCTCACATATCTTTGATTTTTTTATTAGGCGAAGTATTTCGAAAAATCGCATGCAAAAGATAGCCAAAACGAGAGATGGAAGTGTATACGTTCGGATCGGAAACACCAATTGTCAGAAGTTCGGCTCAACTCAGTGTAGGAATTAAACTCAACGATTCTTCAATAAAACTGTCGACACACGATTCCTCGTGGAATGCAACAAATAAAATGCGTTAGAGAAGTATCGAATAATTATTCACAACGATTATCGCTGCACTCCGGAGAGAAAAAAATACGAAATTCTCATATTTCTTTTAAAATTAACGATTAAATTTAAAAGGAAAGTTTTATCAATGAGATTAAAATGAGGACTGAAGAAAAATGAGTCTAATTCAGATATATTACCTAGTAAACCTTCTACTCTGGTACATTTATGGGTGTTATGTACTTCTTTACATAAAGAAGAATCAAAATAGAAAGGAACATAATGATCAGGAAGAGCAATGGCAAATTCAACAAGAATTGTAAGAAGTCGATAACAGCAAAGACTATATCCTTTATTTTGTGGAGAAGTTCTGCCAAGAAAGTGTCTTCGGCTTCTGCGGAGTAGGTGTGGCTGGCGTGGAACGGATTGATGTGTTCTGAAGCAAATGGAAGAGAGCCATCGAGAATGATGACTCTCTCTCCTCCGGGTTATCCAAGTGTGCAGTTCAGATGTACATTCGGAGAGTGGTACGAAAAAGTGACGTTGCTTCTACGACCAGTAGGAGTACAGGGCACTACCATTCTTGCCCCGTTATCACAATTGAGTGTTGCGATTTCGTCGCTGTTTGAACTGGTGGAGAAAGCTTCAAATGTCGCTCCTGTTATACAGTCTTAGCAACCTGATATGCTGCTAAACTTAATTTGGCAGATGTTCCTGTCTACTTTCATTTCTAATCGCAGGTCCTTGAAATGAATCACTATTTGAAGGACAGCAGCCGTTGTATATGCGTGCAGACCATCGGGTGGTGATCGGATGCTGATTCCTTGGCGAATTAATGGAATCGACCTTTGAGAACATCGAAAAACATTCTGTCTATGTCCCCTCCGGAACAGAAACAATGTGCTGCTTTGATGGATGTTGTACAATAACATAAAGTTGGACGAAAGACGCAGTTGAATTGTTCTGCGTCTTATTTGTTCGAAAATAGTAATTGGCTTGTGAAATCTCCCAAAAACATTCCTGGTGAAAAATCTTCGATAAGAGTTGTTCGATGACCATCGGTAAGATAATGCCAGTTCAGAAAAGGTAGGAACTCAGTGGATGAGATGATTGTGAATGAGATTCCATTCCAATTTGTTGGTTTCCCAGGAATTAGTATTACTTCTTTCTTGAGAATATTATCTCTTGTAGTTAGTAAGACGTGACCTTCATTGTACACAACGGAACGCTCCATAAACCTGTTTCGATGTTCGAGTCGCAGATATCCGGTAGAATATGCAGCTCGGTGTACACGAAATACAACCGCTGCATGTTGCACATCCACATGAGCTGCTGCAGAACAAGAAGGTGTCTCCGGAGAAATATTACAGTCAAGTCTCCGTGATATTTTCTCCGGTATCGATGAGCGAGAAGCAGGTTTCTAGTCCGATAGGTCTTAGAGTTAGAAGACTCGATTCTGATAGCATGCATTTGATTTGGTCTCCTTGGGTAGTGGATCGTTGTTGAGGAATGGTGAACATTGTAGTTTCTGAGCAAGCGTGTGTTTACCGCGAGAGATGGACGGTGATCAGAGTCAGTACTGCTATGAACTTGATGTGTCCACCATATCTAGACTGATGATGACTGATGATGATAATTGATTCATTCTTTCCTTCTCCATACGTCCGAGATGGTTGTTCTCATAATTTTCACTCTACAATAACTGCTACTCGTGCCTTCTTGGTAATGATCGGCGTCTTCTTCTATAATCTTCTATTCTCGGATTCAAGATATCGCGGAAACTATTCGGTATGATGTTGAAACACTAAGCGGTCTACCAAGACTCTTCAGTGCAACGCCACAGTTGCTTATTCCTCTACCCAATTACCGTTTTTCTTATCCCCTCTCTGTCAACCATGTCAGTGATGACCCTTAACAAGTTATCCTCTGGTGATGAAGCTATTCAATGACGTTGTTCACAGTAACGGAGGATGAGGAGTTTCGCACACTTTAGTGGAATTCTGAGGAGGATCCGGAGGCCCGATATGATCAAAGCCAAGATGAGAAAAAATGTTATGTAGGTTATTATAATACTGAAGAGTGAGAAAAAAACGGTAGAAGAGAACAGAAAAAGAACGGTAGAGATAAATTCGAAGATTGTAAAGCATTCGAAGTGTGAAAGAAAGTTAACGCAACATTTGCAATTAATCGTTCCGCATGAAGGTTTTCCTTCGCAGTGAATTTCTTGACGTTTACGTTCGATTCCATTTTTCAGTGATTGTTACTGTTCTTGTTCATTATCAAGTTTGTTGGGAAGATGGTAGGAGAAACTTAAATCTTCTTTCTCAACTTGTCCCGATCGAGAGCATTTCTCCGGCTGAGATGTCTTTCAAGTCCGCATTGATGGTGTCATGCAATCGCTGCTTCGGTCGCCCTCTCGGTCGCCAACCGTCCACTTCGAGATTGTAGGTTATCCTGGCTACAGTTTCCGGTGATACTCTGGTGCCATGTGATTCTCTCTTAGGTTTATTTTACTCGACTTGGTTTCTCTTCTCCGTTGAGTTAAAAAACGATGGTTCTGAATTTCTCCGCTGAAAAACGATGGTCCCGATTGCACGAATCTAACTCGTATATTAGTGGTTACTACATATTTACAACAGCAGTGACTCTTGGAAAAATCATGAGAGTATATCTCACACCACGCGCGCGCGTTATCTGTAATAAGACGGGTGCAATCGCGAGAAAGATCATAAGGTCGCCAAACAAGCACATTTTTACAAACGCCAGAATAACGAATGCATGCTTTGTTGAAGAATATCATTTCAAAATTCTCGAAGTGGTCGAAAACAGAGCTTTTTTCCAGTCATTTCACCCTCGTCTCGTCGGGAAAAGCAGTCGCCTCGGATTCCGCTCTGCCTGCATGCAATCGTCAGTTGGGAAAATTTCATGAGAACTCATCATCTCTTCAATTCATTTTCAAGATTGCGTTGAGCATACATCATTGAAAAAGCTTTTTTCAAATTAGAAAGTCATGATTATAAAAAAACTTGCTCATTCCGATAAAATATGTCGATAAAATAAATAAAATTCCCTCAAAATTATAGGGATATTTTTGAGTTAAGTAGTATTTTCAATTCGTTTTTCTCGCCTCGGTTTCTATGTGTGTAAGACTTTTTCTCTCTTAAATTTCTTTTACTCGACTTGGTTTCTCTTCTCCGTTGAGTTGAAAAACGATGGTCCTAAATTTCTCCGTTGCAAAACGATGGTTCCGATTGATTGAAAAAAAATTGAAAAAAAAAATCACGATTGAAAAAAAATTACACAGGATCAAGAATCCTACAAAAAATATGATTCAGGTGTGTCTTTCGCGGCGTGGCCTTGTTTTGTCTAAAGAATAATAGTGAAGTGATACCTTGCTCCAGCTTATCTTTGATGATCAAGCATTAGCAAGCAAGCATAAATGTTCAAAGAGCCAGAACCCATGTGTAATTTTGAAATTACGTGTATTAAAAACCTTTGTCTCGAAGCTGAGTTTTGACTTGCTACCGCTTCTGTACTTGATTGAAGAGTTCTTTTTGTTGTTGTTGTAGAATTTCATCTCTGTTCCCATTATATCTCAGTGGATCGAAACATTAATTTTTTCTGAGGTTTTTTTCCCGAAATCACACACGGTGCCGTGGATAGGCGTCGGAAGAAGTTATAAAAAACTTTACCCTCCATAACTACCTGCATCTTCTTTTTCTTAGCGTTGTCCTGCGATGGCAGAGTCCGCTTTGTGGATCTTCTCTCTCCACTTGTCCCGATCGAGGGCATTTCTTGGGCTTAGAACAACGAGAGCACCAACAGACGTGTAAGATATGGAGTCACTGATTCTAGGACTTTCTGAGAATCTTCTTTGCTACTCTGACGTCACAAGCACTTTCTTATCAAGTTTTCGGAAACGTTGAAAGTTAAATTTAACAGTTTACTCTCCCTCTTTTTGAAAAAAAAATTCGGAAAGATTGTTGAAAAATAACCTGCAGTTGTTTTAGAAAATTTTCTGCATATCGCAATCGGAGTGAAATAAGTAAAATATTCAAATATGATGCCCAAAAGTATTAAAGTGAATTACCAAAAAAAAAAACTTATGTTGCAGAACAGAATGGGTTCGAGCTGATTATTCTGGCGAAGTTGTGGGAATTACGAAGGAAAGGGGAATATATTCTCGTGTTGAGGAAAATTCTAGATTTAGACAAACATTTTATAATTCAAAGTTCGCAGGTAGATTTGTTTGTTTCCAAATTATGCAGTTTTTTTCTGCGTTCTGCGTATAAAACCCAAACAAGACAATTGATGTTCTCGTAGAGCATCATTATTGGGCCATTATGGAGTCTTATTAAGTCTATACTTTCTACGAAAACAAGCTGTGACTTAAGGAGCAGCCATCGATTCGACCATATAAAATAGATCTATACATCTCATTGCTCGCGTACCCTCCCAGAAGCGCAGGGAAAGCTATAAGGACGCCAAACTAGCTTATTTTATTCTAGGCTTGTATAATCATTGCAAGCTTGGTTCACGAATCTCATTTTAGCATTTCACTAAAAGGTCGAAGAGCTTTTTGCCGTCATTTTACGCTCATCTCGTGCTGAGGAGCAGTCGCCTCAACTTTCGCTTTGCTGGCTTGCAACTACATACTGTGGCACCGCTCGTGGGCTTTAAACGCTTCGGTTTCGAAATATTTCTTCATAGATGATCATTTTGAGCATCCGGGACTCCATTTCTTGAAAAAAAATTTACATCAAAAATTATTTTTACATCAAAAAATTATTTTTACATTGAAAAACGCTTAGACTTAGGAAAAGTTTACGCTAACGAGGCCGTACAAAGAGAGAAGAGTGTGCAGAAAAATAGAGTAGGAGGAGGCACAGCGTATAGAGACGCAGAGGAGCGCGAGTGGCCATGCGCTCTCTTGAACCCATCTGACCGATTGAACCCACTCTGGTAGGGGGGGGTCTAAAAACGGCAAAAGTGCCGATTGCGTTAAGCATACATCATTGAAAAAGCTTTTTTCAAATTAGAAAGTCATGATTATAAAAAAACTTGCTCATTCCGATAAAATATGTCGATAAAATAAATAAAATTCCCTTAAAATTATAGGGATATTTTTGAGTTACGTAGTATTTTCAATTCGTTTTTCTCGCTTCGGTTTCTTTTACTCGACTTGGTTTCTCTTCTCCGTTGACGATAGTTCTGAATTTCTCCGTTGAAAAACGATGGTTCTGAACTTCTCCGTTGAAAAACGATGGTTCTGAACTTCTCCGTTGAAAAACGATGGTCCCGATTGCGCGAATCTAAGTCGTAGATTAGTGGTTACTTCATGTATACAACAGCAGTGACTTGGAAAGCAATGACCGAATCAATCATGAGAGTCTATATCTCACACCACGCGCGCGGGTTATCTGTAATAAGACGGGTGCAATCGCGAGGAAGATCATAAGGTCGCCAAACAAGCACATTTTTACAAACGCCAGAATAATGAATACGTGCTTTGTTGAAGAATATCATTTCGAAATTTCTCGAAGTGATCGAAAACAGAGCTTTTTTCCAGTCATTTCACACTCGTCTCGTCGTGAAAAGCAGTCGCCTCGGATTCCGCTCTGTCTGCATGCAATTGTCAGTTGGGAAAATTTGTTTCAGAATTAATCCTCTCCAATTCAATTTCACTTTCAAATTCAATCTTTATTCCAGTTGTTATGTTTCAGACACATAACGGATAACTGTCACGATGTGAGATCAGTGTGAAGGCAAAATACAGTATATTCATAGAGAGATTCAATTCTACAAGAAACAAAAAAGTATCACAAACGTAGGCGGGACAATGGTACAATGAAATCGAAAGGCAATTTGATATGCATTTTCTTGAAAGCTGAGCAGGAAGAAATAGTTACTATTTGAATAAGTAAAGCATTCCACAAATTTATAGCACGAGAGGCACAAGTAGTGTGCGAATGCGACAATTCAAAGGGTAGACTAATGCGAAGAGGATGTGAATTCCTATTATTGTAAGGACACGGTTTGACGGCAAACAAAGTGGAGTCATCAAGCTCAAAATGGCCATGTATGCACTTAAGTATGAAACAAAGATCTGTTATACTTCTACGGTGCTCAAGTGTATAGAGACTCAATAGCTTAAGACGTGAGGGGTAACTTGGTCGGTTCTACCGGCTCTATACATCACACGGCGAGTGAAACTATGTTGAACTCTTTCCGAATCATTGACAAGGCTCATGATGGTGACCAAACTTCACTACCATATTCAAGCCAAGGTACTATATATGACTTAAACGCTCGCATTAAAAATGTGATGGACGATGTATGAATTGAGTAATGACATATTGGAACATGATGATTAATGCGTAATAAGTGATGTGACTACAGCTTGTTTGAGTAACGATACAGACCGGTCTCGAGCTAACGAATGCAGTGTTTTTATTTGCGAAAACATGATGAAACATGACGACATCCCGTTTTTTTTCGAATTGCGTTAACGTCTTGTTCTAACCTAAAATTTGTACAAATAATGGTCTCAAATGGAAAAGCGCTTCAAATGCGCATGGTGTACGGTATTTTCAGCTTTTTTTGGCAATTGCGGCTATTAATAAACCACGCCATTCACGCCCGTTTATTACTAATCCACCTCACTGCGCGGGAAAATTCTTAACATCGCCCCATGTGCTTTATTTAGTTTTTCATGTACTTTGCTAAGTGATCTTCTGCTAGGTATTTTTTTGAACGCTCCAATGTCTCACCACGAAAACATGCCTACGGTAAAAATAAAGAACACATGCATTCTAATGGAGTGTTAGAATTCGCGAAAACATAATGAACCATAACGATATCCCGTTTGAACTCTCTCGCTGCAAGAAAAAAAGACATCGCTGCTCATGTCTCGAACGTTATATTTCTCTCACTAATTGAAAACATTTTAGGTTAGAACAAGACGTTCACGCAATTCGAAAAAAACGGGATATCGTTATGTTTCATTGTTTTCGCGAATTCTAACACTCCATTAGAATGCATGTGTTCTTTTTTTTTTACCGTAGCCATGTTTTCGTGGTGAGACATTGGAGCGTTCAAAAAAAATGCCTAGCAGAAAATCACTTAGCAAAGTGAAATTAGATATTCTAACGCTCCATTACATGTTTTTCAGTCTAGATATTCAAGGCTCTTTCGAACTGTTTTCTCTCAATACATGTAATGTTTTTCTTCAAGAGTTAGGTTTTTGTTGTATATAAGGAGTGTCCCGACGCAAAAACGAAAGTTGAAGTACTTGTAAAGAATATTGAAAATATAAGTTTTCATGGTTATAAAACCAAGTCACAACCGTGATAATAACAAGACTTATACAAATAAAGTTTGGTTGTGCTTATTGCAGGTAACCGTACGATAAAGTGATCTTCCTTTATTGAGCAGGAAAAAAGACAGCCTATCCGGTTAAACATTATCAGAAATGTTTTTCTTTTCACATATAGGGTTTCCGTATCAGAAGTCAAAAATTTATTTTTTCATATTATTTTTTGCTATAAGCTTAAGAAAACAACTTAACTATCTATAAATCATAATAATTCGCCAGTTAAGCACAAGAAAATAACTGTAAAAGCTATACAGTATAAATACAAAAGTTTTATGATCGATGGCGTGGAACGTAGATCCCAATTGGTCCGAACGATTCTGCTTACAATTCACATGTTATTGATCAATAGTAAGATTTGACTTGTAAGCGGAGAATAAATTAGTTTATCCCATCTGTGCCCTTGAACGTTTGATTGAATCGTTGAATTATATTGAAAGAAGTTTAAAGAGTAAGAAATTGAAAAAAGTTTGTAAGTCACAGTTTGAGTTAATCAACTTCGTTCAACGGAGAAAAACGAAGAACTGATAAGAGATTATGTAGCTTTCATAAGTTTTTTCATGAGTGTTTGCTAAAATCAAACGAACTTTATAAGACATTCAACATAGATATTTGGAATTCTTTACCTGATGAAATCGTTCTCTTAGCATCTTCAAATCAATTTTTAAAAGACGCTTTTTTGTGTCTTCAATGTTAATTCTCCACTACTCATCAGAACTCACACTCTACATAAATACTATTTTATGAAGAAAGTAAAGATACAATAGCTATTTTAAGAATTGCGTGTTTAAGGTGTTTTACTTTCTTCAATCACGTTTTATCAACTGATTCTGTTTTAAATTTACTGTAATAGATCTATGAATACCTAGAATGATTCACTTCTGTTTAACCACTGAAACCACTTGGTCAGTCATCCGTTGTCATAACTATGCGAACATGTTCAACTTAACTAAATGGACTGAAATGAAAAAAATTGAATTTACAATTTAATTCATACTCACTACTTTTATCGTCTGCTTCATAATAACTTGCGCCAAACCGAGCTCTTCCGCAATTAATATATCAGTTTTTTTTAGAAGTGGCTAATTTGTAATGTAGCTGTAGATGTTAGAAAGTCTTTCTTAATCAGGACACAGGCTCAAGGATTCGGAGCTCTTTTGATATTTGGAATCTTGTATAGTAAACAAAAGAGAGCAGTAAGAACGACTACTACTCTGCCCAACGGCAATACTGAGGACGAAAAAAGGTATGCGAGATGAAAATTTTCTGATTCCATGCAAGAATTTTATTGTTTTATTGCATTATAACGGTACTGATTAAGATTTGAGGTAAGTGTAAGATTGCCGGAGAGGATACGGATTTTTTTCGAAGCATATAAGGGTTAGGACATTTTACTCACTACTTTTATCGTCTGCTTCATAATAACTTGCGGCGGTAGGTAGGGTAGGGTAAGGGCTGGGGTGAGGGGTGGGCTAAGGGGTGAGGGTAATGGGTAGGGTAAGGGCTGGGGTGAGGGGTGGGCTAAGGGGTGAGGGTAATGGGTAGGCTAAAGGGTAGGCTAAATGGGTGAGGGTAAGTGGTAGAATTAGGGGTAGCCTGAAGGGTTAGGTTAAGGGGTAGGGTAAGCGGTAGGGTAAGGAATAAGGTAAGCGGTAGGGTAAGGGGTAAGGTAATGGGTAGGGTAAGTGGTAGGGTAAGGGGTAGGGTAAGGGGTAGGGTAAGGGGTAGGGTAAGGGGTAGGGTAAGGGGTAGGGTAAGGGGTAGGGTAAGGGGTAGGGTAAGGGGTAGGGTAAGGGGTAGGGTAAGGGGTAGGGTAAGGGGTAGGGTAAGGGGTGAGGTAAGGGGTAGGGTAAGGGGTAGGGTAAAGGGTAGGGTAAGGGGTAGGGTAAGGGTTAGGTTAAGAGGTAGGGGGTCAGGGGTAGGGTAGGGTAAGGGGTAGGGTAAGGGGTAAAGGTTAGGGTAAGGGGTAGGGTAAGGGGTAGGGGTAGGGGTAGGGGTAGGGTAAGGGGTAGGGTAAAGGGTAGGGTAAAGGGTAGGGTAAGGGGTAGGGTAAGGGGTAGGTTAAGGGGTAGGTTAAGGGGTAGGGTAAGGGGTAGGTTAAGGGAAAGGGTAAGGGGTAGAGTAAGGGGTAAGGGTTAGGTCAAGGGGGGAGGGATAGGGAAAGGGGTAGGTCAAGGGGCAAGGGGTAGGGTGTGGGGTAGGGTAAGGGGTAGGGTAAGGGGTAGGTCAAGGGTAAGGGGTAGGGTAAGGGGTAGGGTAAGGGGTAGGGTAAAGGGTAGGGTAAGAGGTAGGGTAAGGGGAAGGGTAAAGGGTAGGGTAAGGGGTAGGGTAAGGGTTAGGTTAAGAGGTAGGGGGTCAGGGGTAGGGTAGGGTAAGGGGTAAGGGTTAGGGTAAGGGGTAGGTTGAGGGGTAGAGTAAGGGGTAGGGTAAGGAGTAGGGTAAGGGGTAGGGTAAGGGTAGGGTAAGGGGTAGGGTAAGGGGTAGGGTGAGGGGTAGGGTAAGGGGTAGAGTAAGGGGTAAGGGTTAGGTCAAGGGGGGAGGGATAGGGTAAGGGGTAGGGTAAGGGGTAGCGTAAAGGGTAGGGTAAGGGGTAGGGTAAGGGTTAGGTTAAGAGGTAAGGGGTAGGGTAAAGGGTAGGGTAAGAGGTAGGGTAAGGGGTAGGGTAAAGGGTAGGGTAACGGGTAGGGTAAGGGTTAGATTAAGAGGTAGGGGGTCAGGGGTAGGGTAGGGTAAGGGGTAGGGTAAGGGTTAGGTTAAGGGGTAGGGTAAGGGGTAGGGTAAGGGGTAGAGTGAGGGGTAGAGGGTAAGCGGTAGGGTAAGGGGTAAGGTAATCGGTAGGGTAAGGGGTAGAATTAGGGGTAGCCTAAAGGGTTAGGGTAAGGGGTAGGCTAAGGGGGTGAGGGTAAGCGGTAGGGAAAGGGGTAAGGTAGTCGGTAGGGTAGGGGGTAAGGTAAGGGGTAAGGTAAGGGGTAGGGTAAGGGGTAGGGTAAGGGGTAGGGTAAGGGGTAGGGTAAGGGGTAGGGTAAGGGGTAGGGTAAGGGGTAGGGTAAGGGGTAGGGTAAGGGGTAGGGTAAGGGGTAGGTTAAGGGGTAGGGTAAGGGGTAGGGTAAGGGGTAGGGTAAGGGGTAGGGGTAGGGTAAGGGGTAGGGTAAGGGGTAGGGTAAGGGGTAAGGTAAGGGGTAGGGTAAGGGGTAGGGTAAGGGGAAGGGGGTAGGGTAGGGTAAGCGGTAGGGTAAGGGGTGAGGGGTACGGTAAGGGGTACGGTAAGGGGTAGGGTAAGGGGTAAGGTAATCGGTAGGGTAGGGGGTAGGGTAAGGGGTAAGGTAATCGGTAGGGTAAGGGGTAGGCTAAAGGGGTGAGGGTAAGCGGTAGGGTAAGGGGTAGGGTAAGGGGAAGGGGGTAGGGTAGGGTAAGCGGTAGGGTAAGGGGTGAGGGGTACGGTGAGGGGTACGGTAAGGGGTAGGGTAAGGGGTAAGGTAATCGGTAGGGTAGGGGGTAGGGTAAGGGGTAAGGTAATCGGTAGGGTAAGGGGTAGGCTAAAGGGGTGAGGGTAAGCGGTAGGGTAAGGGGTAGGGTAAGGGGTAGGGTAAGGGGTAGGGGTAAGGGGGTGAGGGTAATCGGTAGGGTAAGGGGTAAGGTAAGGGGTAGGGTAAGGGGTAGGGTAAGGGGTAGG